>NW_026845033.1:97051-125085 GCF_025583915.1 Anolis sagrei ordinatus | reverse complement strand
TCAATACTCTGAGTTGGTTTCTGCTTTCATGCTGATGTAGACTTATTGTTTGCAACGATACACTGCCTTGAGTCCCGGCTTCGTGCAGTGAGGTGGCATAGGATAGGGATACATACATTTGCTGATTTTGGTGAAATGACAGTGTCTTTTCTGTTGGCCAAACTGGGATCTGGCTCTCCAAAGGGCTGTGTGAGCGCATGTGTGGGCGCATAGGGATGCACAACCCCCTCTCCCCAGTTGGAACACAGTGCGCATTCCTCTCTGATGAAAGGAGGAGCGCCTTGTTCTGCAGAAGCATGACTGGAATTTGCAAAATGCTCCTTGAGGAGGGAAGCAGTCCGTGGATTCTTGCGCACCTTTCTACCTGTTCTGTGCCTGGCGCGGGCTTCCTCTCCTCTCCCAGCTCTGCCAGAAGAGCTCTTTGGCTCCTTCTTATCAGAGGCATTTCGCTTGCAGACCCAGCCCAAGCCTGCAATGCAATGCAATGCCTCGGATGCTCTTTTGCTTGACTTACTCACTCTTTGCTCTTGCAAAGGAGACCAGGGAGACTTCAGGCCCAACGGGAAACACTGCTTTGCTCTCAGCAGCAAGGAGGAATCGGTGACCTTTGCCACACTTCTTGAAAAAGTGAAACATTCGGCTCCGTGATGGAGGAGGATTGCATGCATTCCTGGCTGGCAAGTCCCACAAAGACCAGTCAACACTCATTTTTGGGGCCCGTCCAGACAGTACCTTTATCCCAGGAGCTCCTGCAACATACCAGAGGGTGGCCAAACACCATTCCCTGTAAACACAAAAGCAATTGTTACAAAAGGCAAAAAACGCAAGATTTCCAGGTGCAGGAATATCACAGTTTTGAGCCCAATATGCAGATCTTTGCATGTCTGTATGCCCTCAATTGTGGAAATCATGGGATTTTTTAAATCTGGGTTTGTTCCTGGGTTTTAGATGTTTGTTCCGGATTGGTTGGTTTCTAAAAAGAAGGTCACACTTGAGTAGAAGGCAAAAACTTTGTTTGGAAAGAAAATGTTTTTAAGAAACAAGATGTGACATGTAGAAGTCATACAAAATTCAAGCCTACATAGGAAGTAGTTGTGTTGTGGTTAAGTCAAAGGTTGTGGTTAAGTGCAGTCTGCAGGTACAAGAAGGTACTTTCCATCAAAAACCCTTTCTCTGTAGAAAAAGAGCAACACAGAAGAAAATGTTTTTAAGAAACAAGATGTGACATGTTAGCGGTCATACAAAAAGTGCCAGAAACTTTGATAAAGTGCCAGGAACTTTATCAAACGTGTGGAGGGCACATTTTCTGGGGAGGCCCTGCTCTCGACCCTGCCTCTATCACAAGTGAGATTGGCGGGGATGAGGAGCAGGGCCTTCTCAGTGGTGGCCCCTCACCTGTGGAATTCACTCCCCGGGGAAATTAGATCAGCGACATCCCTCCTTTCCTTTAGGAAAAAATTGAAAACTTGGATTTGGGACCAGGCATTTGGATATTCTGGCAGCTAAAGAAAGGACTTGACGATGGACAGGAATTGACAAAACGGAATGGAACTATGGAACTCTGAACGCTGAACATGAGATTAGTTTTACTGATTGTGTTATGTACTGATTATTTTAATTTGCTAATTGTTTAACTGCTGTTTTGTATGTATGTATATCTTGTGTAGGCATCGAATCCTGCCTTTTTGTAAGCCGCCCTGAGTCCCCCCTCCCCGGGGGGGTTGAGAAGGGCGGGGTAGAAGTACATGAAATAAATAAATAAATAAATAATTTTTCCCTGGCCAGGACAAAGTTGTGGCCCCCTCGTCAATGTTGTCCAGTAGTTCTCAACCTTCCAAATGCCGTGACCCCTTAATACAGTTCCTCATGTTGTGGTGACCTCCAACCATAACATTATTTTCATTGCTATTTCACAACTGTAATTTTTCTCCTGTTATGAATCATCTTGTAAATATCCGATATGCAGGATGTATTTTCATTCATTTGGCACAAATACTCAACATGCCCAAATTTGAATACTGGTGGGGTTGAGGGAAGTTATGGTTGCTGGGATTTATCGAAGAGCATTCTGAACTCCACCAACAATGGAATTGAACCAAACCTGGCACACAGAGCTCCCATGACCAACAGAAAATAATAGAAGGGTTTGGTGGGCATTGACCTTGGGTTTTGGAGTTATAGTTCACCTCCATCCAGATAGCACTGTGGACTCAAAACAATGATGCATCTGGACTAAACTCAAATACTCAATATGCCCAAATGTGGACATGTGGTTTGGGGAAGATAGCCCTTGACATTTGGGAGTTGTAGTTGCTGGGATTTATAGTTCACCTACAA
This sequence comes from Anolis sagrei ordinatus, assembly GCF_025583915.1. NCBI lineage: Eukaryota > Metazoa > Chordata > Lepidosauria > Squamata > Anolidae > Anolis > Anolis sagrei. The sequence continues at coordinate 122,748 of NW_026845033.1, read as the reverse complement.
TCAAAGAGCATTCTGAACCCCACTAACGACAGAACTGGGACAAACTTCCCACACGGAACCTCCACAACCAACAGAAAATACTGTGTTTTCCCATTGTCTTTGGCGACCCCTCTGACACCTCCTGGTGAACCCTCCAGGGGTCCTGACCCCCAGGTTGAGAAACACTGTTGTGCACCTTTTCACAAGAAGAGCAACCAGGAACAGCCATGTATAATGTAGGAACAGCACCCTGTCGCTTGATGCCACAAGTACACAACCAACTCTGTCTGGACAGATGGCCAGGCAACCAGTCTCTAAAGTGTCAATAATGACAAAGTTCTGTTCCTGGCTTGAAAATGTGTGTTCCTGTTTGATGTGCAGTGCTGACTTAGGCAGAAGTGGTCCTACCCTGTAAACTTTGTTTGTGTGGTAGATACTTCATGAAACTTGGAGAGGGTACACTTTCTCTGGGCAGGACAAAGAACAGAACTTTTGCAGTGATTCGCTGCAGTGATTCTCCGCATATCTGCATATCCGCATCTTCGGTGGGACTTCTGCCAAAGTTTCCAGCAGAAGTCCCTTGGCGGCCACCTTGGGAGCCTCTAAATCTCACAACAAAGCATCAAGTCTGGACAACAGAGGCAGAAATCCCCGGAGCAACAGGTCTGTCTGGGGATCTCTTCTGAAGTCCCAGGATTTTTTGCCCTCACTAACGAAAGGGTCTTTGAGTGAAATTTCCAAATGCTAAGCAAGGGCCTTTGAATGAAATTAACAACAAAAGAGAAATATACCCTTTCTCTGTAGAAAAAGAGCAACACAGAAGAAACAAGATGTGACATGTAGAGGTCATACAAAGTTCAAGCCTACATAGGAAGTAGTTGTGTTGTGGTTAAGCCAAAGGTTGTGGTTAAGCGCAGAGTCTGCAGGTACAAGAAGGTACTTTCCATCAAAAGGTCAAGGGAGGGGGGCTGGAAAGAGAGTATTTTTTCCATGACCTATTACTCGAGTATAAAAGTCAGCAGAAACAGAGGAGGGTCGCGGCAGTCACGTGAAGGGTATCATCTGCGTATGCTGCCAGGCTGTCCGTCTTCTTCATGAAGAAACTAAAATAAACCTTGTTTTTTGATCTTTTTTGGGGACTATCTCCTTCCTTATGTGTTCCCATGATGTGGACCTAAGAAGACCCAATTTAGGGTCTCTAACACTAACGCCTGTGATTTAGTGCTGTCTGGAAGCGCCCACAGACTTTGGATTTTTACATGTTTTGGAATACTTCCTTCTGATAAATGAAGAAATGTTTCTTCATGACATGTAAAGTTATTTTTTAAACTGGAACTCTCCAGAGAGGAAGATGTTTCTCCAAGCTTGGAAAAGTTACTTCTCTGGACCAAAACTTCCCCAAATCCCTCTGGGATGGAGACTTTTTCCTGAGCCTTGAGTCTTTTTGAATAATAACTCTACTCTCCCTTGCGATGGCATCTCCAAGCTCTGAGAAGTTCCTTTTCCCACTGTTTTACTTCTGTGTTGAGCATATGCTTTGCCCTCAGAGAGTCCAAGGTTCCTCTTTGAGTGTGAAAAAGTTCCATTTTCGGGCACCAAACCCTTTAGAGTTGACAAACCTTGTCCAGAACATAAAAAGTTACATTCGTATTATGATTAGAACTCTCCAAATGCCCCCAGAGAAGGAGAAACTTTTCTGCGTTTCAGAAAGTTACTTTATTGGACCCAGATTCTGCAAAATCTCCAACCCCCAAAAGTAACTGAATCTGGGACTGCCTTTGTGCAAAGCATGTGCTTGAAAGAGAAGAGAAACAGAGAGCAAGCCCTTGGGTCCCTTCAGCCCTGAAACCCGACTCTGCTCCACCATCGCGTTGATGAAATGCTCCGCTCCAGAGTGATGGCTTGGTATTAAAAAATAATGGGGGGAAAGGTCAGGATTGCAAGGGAAAGAGGGAGAAAAGATGGCCGTTTGGGAAAATTGCAATAAGAAAAGGGATCCAGTGGTTGTGGTGCTTTTGTTGATTCGCTCTGCTGCAGGGAGATGCCTTAGAATCATAGAACCCCAGAATCCTAGAGTGGGAAGAGACCTCCTGGGCCATCATCCAGTCCAACCCCATTCTGCCAAGAAGCAGGAATGTTGCATTCAAAGCACCCCTGACAGATGGCCAACCAGCCTCTGTTTAAAAGCCTTTGTGTCCTTTTTAAGGGCATATGCCGCGGCAATAAAGGCCGCGAAGAAATCTTTCTTCGCGGCCACTATTGCGTCTGCAAAGAACCGACCGGCTGAGCTGTTTCGAGTTGTCAGAGGCCTTTTAAATCCCGTCGCTCAAGACGGGAGCCCTGGCAACCCGGCAGCCCGCTGTGATGCTTTTGCTCGGTTCTTTGCAGACAAAGTCGCTTTGATCCGTTCTGGTCTGGACACCATATTAACGGCAGTAGATGAGGATGTAGCTGGAGCACCTGCTTGTCCGGTTTTATTGGATTCATTTCAATTGGTGAAACCCGAGGATGTGGACAAGATACTTGGAGGAATGAGGCCGACCACATGCATCCTGGACCCCTGCCCATCCTGGCTTCTCAAGGAGGCCAGAGGGGGATTGGCTGAGTGGGTGAAGGTGGTGGTCAATGCCTCCCTTCGGGAAGGCAAAATTCCAGCGAGCTTAAAGCAAGCTATAATAAAACCGCTGTTGAAGAAACCATCACTAGACCCCACCAAATTCGACAACTTTCAGCCTGTTTCCAATCTCCCCTTTTTGGGCAAAGTCCTGGAACGTGTGGTGGCCTCACAACTCCAGGTATTCTTGGTAGACACGGATTATCTAGATCCGGCACAGTCTGGCTTTAGGCCGGGACATGGTACCGAGACAGCCTTGGTCGCCTTAGTGGATGATCTGCGCCGGGAGCTCGACAGGGGGAGTGTGTCACCTGTTGGTGCTGCTGGACCTCTCAGCGGCCTTCGATACCGTCGACCACGGTATCCTTCTGGGACGCCTCGCGGGGATGGGTCTTGGAGGTACTGTTTTGCAGTGGCTCCGCTCATTCCTCGAGGGTCGATCTCAGAAGGTGTTGTTGGGGGACACCTGTTCAACCCCACAACCATTGTCTTGTGGGGTTCCTCAGGGCTCAATACTGTCTCCCATGTTGTTTAACATCTACATGAAGCCGCTGGGGGAGATCATCCGGAGTTTCGGAGTACGGTGTCATCTGTACGCGGATGATGTCCAACTCTGTCACTCCTTTCCACCTGCTACTAAGGAGGCTGTCGAGGTCCTGAACCGGTGCTTGGCCGCTGTGACGGTCTGGATGAGGGCGAACAAATTGAAATTGAATCCAGACAAGACAGAGGTACTCCTGGTCAGTCGCAAGGCCGAACGGGATATAGGGTTACAGCCTGTGCTGGATGGGGTCGCACTCCCCTTGAAGGCGCAGGTTCGCAGCTTGGGTGTGACCTTGGACTTCGCTGAGCCTGGAACCTCAGTTTCGGCGGTGACCAGGGGAGCATTTGCACAGTTAAAACTTGTGCGCCAACTGCCCGTACCTTGGGAAGTCTGACTTGGCCACGGTAGTCCACGCTCTGGTTACATCCCGCTTAGACTACTGCAACGCTCTCTATGTGGGGTTGCCCTTGAAGACTGCTCGGAAGCTTCAAATGGTCCAACGTTCGGCAGCCAGGTTACTAACAGGAGCGGCTCTCAGGGAGCACACCACTCCTCTGTTGCGCCAGCTCCACTGGCTGCCAATCTGCTACCGGGCACAATTCAAGGTGCTGGCTTTAGCCTATAAAGCCCTAAACGGTTCTGGCCCTACTTACCTCTCCGAACGCATCTCCTCCTATGAACCGACTAGGACATTAAGATCGTCTGGGGAGGCCCTGCTCTCGGTCCCGCCCGCATCGCAGGCGCGGTTGGCGGGGACGAGAGACAGGGCCTTCTCGGTGGTGGCCCCTCGGCTGTGGAACGCCCTACCTGTGGACATCAGACAGGCCCCTTCACTGCTGGCATTCCGGAGGAAGGTCAAGACTTGGCTTTACGAACAAGCGTTTGGCTAATAATGCAATGAAATACAGTAAGACGGTACAACTGAACATGTTGTTGTTCATTCGTTCAGTCGTCTCCGACTCTTCGTGACCTCATGGACCAGCCCACGCCAGAGCTCCCTGTCGGCCGTTACCACCCCCAGCTCCAGGAATTGGTATAAAGGATTATGATTACGGATTCTGATTCTGATTTGTTTGCTGAGGTGCACATCTATGATAATGATTGTTTTGACTTGATGTTTTGTATAATGTGTTTTTAATTGCCTTTCTTGATGTTGTTGTGTTAACCTTTACTATGTAAACCGCCTTGAGTCGCCATCTCGGCTGAGAAAGGCGGTATAGAAGTAAAGCAAATAAATAAATAAATAAATAAAAGCCTCCAAAGAAGGAGCCTCCACCACACTCCCTCCGGGGCAGAGAGTTCCACTGCTGAACGGCTCTCACAGTCAGGAAGTTCTTCCTCATGTTCAGATGGAATCTCCTCTCTTGTAGTTTGAAGCCATTGTTCCATTGCGTCCTAGTCTCCAAGGAAGCAGAAAACAAGCTTGCTCCCTCCTCCCTGTGGCTTCCTCTCACATATTTATACATGGCTCTCGTCATATCTCCTCTCAGCCTTCTCTTCTTCAGGCTAAACGTACCTAGCTCCTTAAGCCGCTCCTCATAGGGCTTGTTCTCCAGACCCTTGATCGTTTTAGTCTCCCTCCTCTGGACACATTCCAGCTTAGAGTCAATATCTCTCTTCAATTGTGGTTCCCAGAATTGGACACAATATTCCAGGTAAAGTGGTCTAACCAACCTTACAGACCAGATGCCTTGCAGAAGAAGAAGGGAGCAAGCTGGAAGGATGAATAGATGGATGGAAGGATGGAGCAAGGAAGCCCAGTAACAAAGCCAAGGCCTTCCAGGGCTTGCCAAGGGGATGCTGCCAAGAGAAATCAGTGAGGAATTTGAGGGAGGAAACCCTTTCCAAAGGAATGCCAAAGCAAAACATGTGGCTGGCTGTCAAACCGGGCTGTTTCTTGGAGCGTGGGAGACTCCTTGTCTTTCCCAAAGTGGCATGAAAGTGAATTAATGCTGAGCTGGGGTTCTTTGCTGGGCCTCATGCGTTTCCTCTCCTCCACGAGTAGCTTTCACTTCCGTTCTTGTTGCTTTGCTCTCATCCGGACAGACAGGCCTCCTTCTCCAGACACATGCTTGAGGAGTATTATTGACGTCCCATCCTCCACCTCCTGATCTCAGGGCAACAAGGCAGGGAAGTCCCTTCAACCGAATTTAGCAACGGAAAGGAGCGGAAAAGGCATTTAAAGAGACGTAAAGCAGATTGAACCTGCTGACAAGTGAAAACAAAGCAGTTGACGTGAAGGAAAGCAGAGTGGGGGCTTCTCCTCCTCTTCGCCTTCCATAAATAAAGACATTTGTCATGTTTCTTTTCCTCCTCTTTATGGAATCTCAGAACCATAGAGGGGAAACAGACTCCCAGGGCCATCCAATCCACTTTTGCCAGGCAGGAAACACAATCAAAGCCTTCCTGACAGATGGCCAGCCAGCCTCTGTGTCAAAACCTTCAGAGAAAGAGGCTCCATAGAACTTCCAGGCAGCGGAAGCAGGAGCAGCAGCACCTCCTAAATGGGCAAAAACTAACAAAATGAAGTTCAACAGGGACAAATGCAAGAGACTCCACTTAGGCAGGAAAAACGAAATGCAAAGATACAGAATGGGGGACAATGAGGCCTGGCTCGAGAGCAGGACGTGTGGAAAAGATCTTGGAGTCCTCGTGCAACAAGTTAAACATGAGCCAGGAATGTGATGTGGGGGCAAAAAAAGCCAATGGGATTTTGGCCTGCATCAAGAGGAGCTTAGTGTCTAGATCTAGGGAAGTCATGCTCCCCATGCTCTATTGCGCTTTGGTTAGACCACACCTGGAATATTGTGTCCAATTCTGGGCACCACAATTAGAGAGATATTGACAAGCTGGAATGTGTCCAGAGGAGGGCGAGTAAAATGATCAAGGGTCTGGAGAACAAGCTCTATGAGGAGCGGCTTAAGAGAGCTGGGCATGTTTAGCCTAAAGAAGAAAAGGCTGAGAGAAGACATGATAGCCATGTATAAATACGTGAGAGGAAGTCATAGGGAGGAGGGAGCAAGCTTGCACTCTGCTTCCCTGGAGACTAGGGCATGGAACAACGGCTTCAAACTGCAAAAAAGGAGATTCCATCTGAACATGATTAAGAACTTCCTGACTGTGAGAGCCGTTCAGAAGTGGAACTCTCTGCCCCGAGTGTGGTGGAGGCTCCTTCTTTGGAAGCTTTTAAACAGAGGCTGGATGGCCATCTGTCAGGGGTGATTTGATTGCAATATTCCTGCTTCTTGGCAGAATGGGGTTGGACTGGACGGCCCAGGAGGTCTCTTCCAACTCTTTCATTCTAGGATTCTATGATTCCACTGCCAAAGAGCTCTGACCACCAGGAAGTTCTTCCTCATGTTGACATGGAATCTCTTTTCCTGTCATTTGAATCTATGCTTCCATTGTGTCCTAGTTTCCAAAGCAGCAGAAAACGAGCTTGCCCCTTCCTCCTCCTTCTCAACGGGACCTCCTTTCAAACCTTAAACATGGCTCTCCTCCTTCTCTTCCCTTCTCTCAGCCTTCTCTTCTTCAAGTGAAACCTACCCACCTCCCTCAGCTGGAGACAGGATAAGGGCCATGTGGAAATATGTGTAGGGAGCAGGCTTCCTTTCGGCTGCCCTGGAGACTAGGACGCAATGGAACCAAACGACTGGAAAGAAAGGAGATTCCACCTGAACATGAGGAAGAACTCTCTGACTGGGAGAGAGAGATGTTCATCAGTGGAACTCTCTCTCTCTCTTTCTGCCTTTCCCGGAGGGAGAGTGGTGGAGGTTCCTTCTTTGGAGGCTTCTTGGCAGAATGGGGTTGGACTGGATGATGGCCCATGAGGTCTCTTCCAACTCTAGGATCTTATGATCTTATGATTCTAAGTCTTAGTCCCCCTCGATTCTGCCTTGGTCACACCTGATTTGGAAAAATACCCTTGCAAAGCACTTCAAGGAGGAGGTGGACAAGATGGAACCGTCCAGAGAAGGGCGACTGAGATGGTCCAGGGCCCAGGAAGCATGGATCCCTCTGAGGAACAACTGTGGGAGTGTTGAGCCTGAGAGAAGGAGACCTGTGGGAGCCAGGTTTAAGTATCTGAAAGGAGGTCGCATTGAAGGGAAGAGCAAGCACTTTAACTATCCGTTGAGTTGTTCTCCTACATTTCCTTTAAAACCCTACTACTAGATACATCCTGCCTACCTACCTCTGTTCATGCCCAGCATTTATTTTTAAAATGTTAAAGTACAGGGTTAGTCAAAATGAATAGGCCAATAAGAAAATTAATTTTAGACGAATGTATGTTTACTGTAACCAAACCACAGCTACGTAGCGACAGATAAACTATCAAAGTTTTTTTGAGCAACACACATGTACGTTAATGCCGCTAGGCGTCGCTAGGGGTCGCTGTTTTCAAAATGGCGGAATCAAGCAAAGAGAAGGCGTTTTGTGTGATGACATTTGCTAAAACAATGTCAGTAATTACGGTCCAGCGAGAATTTCAAGGGTTAGGGTTAGGGTTAGGGTTAGGGTTAGGGTTAGGGATAGGGTTAGGGTTAGGGTTAGGGTTAGGGTTAGGGTTAGGGATAGGGATAGGGTTAGGGTTAGGGTTAGGGTTAGGGTTAGGGTTAGGGTTAGGGATAGGGTTAGGGTTAGGGTTAGGGATAGGGTTAGGGTTAGGGTTAGGGTTAGGGTTAGGGTTAGGGTTAGGGTTAGGGTTAGGGGTGGGGTTAGGGTTAGGGTTAGGGTTAGGGTTAGGGTTAGGGTTAGGGTTAGGGTTAGGGTTAGGGTTAGGGTGTAGGGTTAGGGTTAGGGTTAGGGTTAGGGATAGGGTTAGGGTTAGGGTTAGGGTTAGGGTTAGGACCTCAACGAACACCTTCCCAGACGTTGCTGCATTCGATGCCATTACGTCGGATGTGCTGCAACGGATGTGGAATGAACTGGACTATCGCTTGGACATCTGCCGTGTCACACGGGGCGCCCATATCGAACATCTCTGAAGGTGAGACAAAACTTTGATAGTTTATCTGTCGCTACGTAGCTGTAGTTTGGTTACAATAAACATACATTCGTCTAAAATTAATTTTCTTATTGGCCTATTATTTTATAAATGTATTACATCTGGCCCGGCCATAGGTTTTTTTAACCCTTGTGTGTTATTGTCTATATGTTGAGTTATATTAATTGTATTGTTTTATTTGCTTATTGTTTGTTTTTATTGATGTGTTGTTGGGTTTGGCCTCATGTAAGCTGCTCCGAGTCATAGAATCATAGAATCATAGAATCAAAGAGTTGGAAGAGACCTCATGGGCCATCCAGTCCAACCCCATTCTGCCAAGAAGCAGGAATGTTGCATTCAAATCACCCCTGACAGATGGCCATCCAGCCTCTGTTTAAAAGCTTCCAAAGAAGGAGCCTCCACCACACGCAGAGAGTTCCACTGCTGAACAGCTCTCACAGTCAGGAAGTTCTTCCTAATGTTCAGGTGGAATCTCCTTTCTTGTAGTTTGAAGCCGTTCCTCCATTTCGCGTCCTAGTCTCCAGGGAAGCAGAAAACAAGCTTGCTCCCTCCTCCCTGTGCTTCCTCTCACATATTTATACATGGCTATCATATCTCCTCTCAGCCTTCTCTTCTTCAGGCTAAACATGCCCAGTTCCCTAAGCCGCTCCTCATAGGGCTTGTTCTCCAGACCCTTGATCATTTTAGTCGCCCTCCTCTGGACACATTCCAGCTTGTCAATATCTCTCTTGAATTGTGGTGCCCAGAATTGGACACAATATTCCAGATGTGGTCTAACCAAAGCAGAATAGAGGGGTAGCATGACTTCCCTAGATCTAGACACTATGCTCCTATTGATGCAGGCCAAAATCCCATTGGCCTTTTTTTGCCGCCACATCACATTGTTGGCTCATGTTTAACTTGTTGTCCACGAGGACTCCAAGATCTTTTTCACACGTACTGCTCTCGAGCCAGGCCATTCGTCCCCCATTCTGTCTCTTTGCATTTCGTTTTTTCCTGCCTAAGTGGAGTCTCTTGCATTTGTCACTGTTGAACTTCATTTTGTTAGTTTTGGCCCTCATCTCTCTAATCTGTCAAGATCGTTTTGAATCCTGCTCCTGTCCTCTGGAGTCTTGGCTCTCCCTCCCAATTTGGTCCCGTCTGCAAACTTGATGATCCTGCCTTCTAGCCCTTCATCTAAGTCATTAATAAAGATGTTGAACAGGACCGGGCCCAGGACGGAACCCTGCGGCACTCCACTTGTCACTTCTTTCCAAGATGAAGAGGAAGCATTAGTGAGCACTCTCTGTGTTCGTCCACTTAACCAATTCCAGATCCACCTCACCGTAGTTTTGCCTCGCCCACATTGGACTAGTTTCCTTGCCAGAAGGTCATGGGGGACCTTGTCAAAGAAGGCCTTCCTGAAATCCAGGTGCGCCACATCCACGGCATTCCCCGCATCTACCCAGCTTGTCCCTTGGGGAGATTGTGGCGGGGTATAAATAAAGTTATTATTATTGTTATTGTTATTGTTATTGTTATTGTTATTATTATGCTTGTTCTCTGCAGTTCCAGAGACTGGGACGCAATGGAGAAATGGGTTCAGATTGCAGGAAGCGATTCCACCTCCATGTGAGGAAGATCTTCCTGCTTCCTGGAAGTCCAGTGACATCTCCGTCCTTCCCTGGAGGTGTTGCATGGCCATCTGTCAGGAGGGCTTGGACTGTGCTTTCCTGCCTGGCAGGATGGGTTTGGCCTGGATGACCTTTGGGGGTCCCTTCCGACTTGGAGCCTGTGTTTCTCTTTCCTGCGGTCCCTCTCTTTCCTTCCCTCCCTCCGGCTTCCTCCCTGCTTTGCAGAAACATCTAGAGCGGACTTCTGAAATGGCTTTTCTGTGTCTCTGCGTGGCTGGCCTCCTGGGATGAGGCGCCTGCCTGGCTCTCCTTTGCAGCTCAAACATGTGGAAACCTGATCCGGGTCCCAGCGGAGGCCAGAGATGCTAAAAGGGGGCTGCCGAGGAGGAGGGGGCCGCTGAGATTTCCCCCTCCCTCCCTCCTTCCCATCCAGACTGAAAGGAAGCCTTCTCCTTCTTCATGTCTGGAGAGCTTGTTGCAGCCAGGAAGGGGCTCTTCCCCTCCACACCAGAGACATCAGAAAGGCATTAGAAGGGCGGAGGAGGGGGTGGGGGGGCACAAAGAGGGTGGGGGGAGAACATGCACAGTTATGAGCCCTTCTCTCCCGTGTTGAGCATGGGCTTTAATTCCTTCCAGAAGGGCAGCGGCCCAGACAGCGCGGCAGCAAAAGCAACAAAATGGCCGGACTCCTGATTCCTGTGCCTGTGTTGCTTTGTGCCTCCAGTTATTATTATTATTATTATTATTATTAATATTATTATTCTACATTTATACCCTGCCCTTCTCACCCCAATGGGGGACTCAAGGCATCATAATAATAATAATAATAATAATAATAATAATAATAATAATAATGCAGAGAAAGAACAGGAAAAGCTGACACGATATGAGGATTTAAAGATCGAAATGCAAAGACTCTGGCACAAGCCAGGGTAGATCCCATCCTCAGCTGCTGCAAGAAGATCGCGCAGACAGACTCCAAGCAGAGGCACAACACCGTTGCTTGGGTGATTCATTGGAACTTGTGCCACAAACACCATCTGCCTGCCACAAAGAACTAAAGTGGGATCACAAGCCAGAAAAAGTTACAGAGAATGAGCACGTCAAACTCCTCTGGGACTTCCGGATTCACAAGACTCCTGACCTCACAATCGTGTTGAAAACAAAGTATGGATTGTCAATGTAACAATCCCAGGTGACAGCAGGATTAACAAGAAACAACTGGAAAAGATGACACGATATGAGGATTTAAAGATTGAACTGCCAAGACTCTGGCACAAGCCAGTCAAGGTGGTCCCAGTGGTGATGGGCACACTGGGTGCAGTGCCTCAAGACCTTGGCCTGCACTTAAACACAATCGGCGCTGACCAAATCACCACCTGCCAGCTGCAAAAGGCCACCTTCCTGGGATCTGCACACATTATTTGCTGATATATCACACAGTCCTAGACACTTGGGAAGGGTCTGACGTGTGATCCAATTCAACAGCCAACAGAGTGTCTGCTGTGGATTCACCTTGTGGTGTTTCAAATAATAATAATAATGATGAAGTTTGTTTCTGTCCCACCCCCTCTCGTGAACATGAGGAGAACTTCCTGACTGTGAGAGCCGTTCAGCAGTGGAACTCTCTGCCCCTGAGTGTGGTGGAGGCTCCTTCTTTGGAAACTTTTAAACAGAGGCTGGATGGCCATCTGTCAGGGGTGATTTGAATGCAATATTCCTGCTTCTTGGCAGGGGGTTGGACTGGATGCCCATGAGGTCTCTTCCAACTCTATGATTCTATGATTCTATAATTAGGACAAGGAACAATGGCTTCAAACTACAGGAGATTCCATCTGAACATGAGGAAGAACTTCCTGACTGTGAGAGCCGTTCAGCAGTGGAACTCTCTGCCCTGGAGTATGGTGGAGGCTCCTTCTTTGGAAGCTTTTAAACAGAGGCTGGATGGTCATCTGTCAGGGGTGTTTGAATGCAATATTCCTGCTTCTTGGCAGAATGGGGTTGGACTGGATGGCCCATGAGGTCTCTTCCAACTCTTTGATTCTATGATTATGAATGGCTGGGTCTCAACCTGTGGGTCCCCAGGTGTTTTGGCCTACAACTCCCAGAAATCCCAGTCAGTTTACCAGCTGTTAGGATTTCTGGGAGTTGAAGGCCAGAACATCTGGGGACCCACAGGTTGAGAACCACTGGTGTAGATGCTCCCTCTCACGTGAACCTATTCTGGGACTTCCTAGGCAAGAAGGTTTGTTCAGAGGAGCTTTTCCTTTGCTTTCCCACCTGAGCAATCCCAGTGTGTCTGAACTCAGATGCCTTAAAGAGCCAGACTCAGGAGTATGTCCAAAAGAATAGTGTATTAATACAAAGCAAAGGGACTCAGAGACACTTACTTCAGTGTCCCTGGTCAAAACTCAAAAGTAGCAGCAAGTTTCAGCTTCAAAAACAAACTAAAGCAATAATCCAGATTATCCAGAGAAAAGATCCAGATTAAACTGAATTGCCTTCAAAGTCATGCAAAACAACACAGCAAATAAAAGACGAACAAACAAAGCGCCGTGAAGCAAAAGCCGTAGTCAAATGAAGTCCGAGGTCGAAGAAAGCCAAGTCCGAAGTTGCGAGGTTCCAAAGTCCACATAGGCAGCATCGTCGTCAAAAGCAGTCCGAAGTCAAAGAAGGGGAAGTCCGCACTCACGAGAATTCAAGCCGAGTTGTAACACGAACAGTAACAGCAACCTACAGATCCAGGACCCAAGCCCAACATGAAAGTGGCAGCGACAAATTCCAAGGCAACCAACACTTTGCTTTCTGCAAAGGTCTATCAATTCAGTGCCTACTTTTATCTTACACCTCACCATCCGATGATGAGCTGACCTCCACCCCGTTGTTATCCCTTACAGCTGACTTTGCTTCTGCACCTGAATGCCGACGCCCATCCCTCCAACTCTTCCACCTCTTGTCAAGACTTAACTCTCCCCAAGACTCCACAGTATCTCCCGATTGCCAATCCCCATCACCAGAAAACCCCGCAAATGTGTCACTAGACGTTGGCTGAGTACATACATCTCGAACCTCTTGCACCTTGGTCCAATTATCCCCATCCCCATCACTCCCAGACCCATCACTCCCAGAGAAACCCATGAAAGCCTCCTCGTCTGTGGGAGCAGTAAGTATATCCCGAATCTTCTTCCTCTGTCGCTCCTCATCCGAATCCTGCTCCCGAGTAACCCTCTTAGTTCCCCTATTCACATCCATTGTATCTCCTTCTTCCTTCTCACTCATTTTTTTAAAACAGGGGTGTTGACCGCTCCCTGTAAATCGCCCCAGTTATTAATCTGGCTGCCAAACGTTGGACAAGTTGTAGTTTCTGGGCCGTCTTCAAGGGTAGCCCCACGTAGAGTGCATTACAGTAATCCAGTCTAGAGGTAACTAGGGCATGGACCACCATGGTCAAGTCAGACTTCACAGGGTAAGGTCGCAGTTGGTGCACAAGTGGTGCCAAGCTGCATTGTTGAGTGATCCCAGAGCTACTGCTAAGCCGTGGGTCCGGGAGCCCGGCATGTCATGCAGCCAGAAGGTCAAATGAGACACAGATGGGAGTGAAGGCAAGAACAGGAGTCTTTTACTAAGACTTTTCAGCAGGGAGGCTAAAATTATGACTCCCAGCATTCCATAGCATTGAATCATAGTAAATAAAGTGGTGCCAAACTGCATTAATTCCACAGTGTAGATGTGCCTCGGGTTTACATTTGAGCCTCGCTAGTCGGGCAGCTAAATGCAGCGTATGCTGGCCTCGTCTCTGTTCCTCTGGGCTGTTTTCATTCTCTTCCTTTCACTAAAATGCCATTGTGAGCAGAGCGAGAGCTTGAAAAGAGCCAAGGCTATCTGAGGGTAAACATCAACAGACATTTCTATTCTTTCCGGATCACTCTGAGGCCTCTCTGTGTCCTGCTCCCTCGGGCAAGAGGTTCCGCTTGTAGGAAGAACGGACCAACAAATGGACTTTTCGCTTCTCTCCGCAGGCAAGCAAACACACTTCCTCCTTCTGGATGGACGGACGGATAGACAGAGAACTGGAAGAAAGGAAGACAAGCCCCAAAGACAGAAACCCCAAATAGTTTGAGCATCCCTGATTGAAATGTTCCGGAATGGTCCCCACCTTTGCCTTCTGAGGCTCCATTGTACGCAAACGTGCTCCATGCACAAAATTATTAAGGACTGTTGTTTAAATAAAATTGCCTTCAGCCTATGCATATAATAAACTGTATGTGGAACAAAAATCACTTTTAGATGTGTGTCCCATCTCTACTATATCTCCTTACAGACATATATTCAATATTCTATAATTACCCTTGCAATTCTAACCAATGCAGCTGTAGTAAGATTGGGGTGATGTGGCATCTCATCGGAATTCCCACAAGAAGCCGAGCAGCTGCATTTTGTACCAACTTGAGCTTCCGATCACCGACAGAGGAAGGCCAATGTAGAGGGCGTTACAGTAGTCCAGTCTTGAGATGACCGTGGCCTGGATCACCGTAGCTAGGTCGTCCCTGGACAGGGAGGGGGCCAGCCGTCTAGCCTGCCACAGATAAAAAAAGCGGTTCTGCTAACGGTGGAGACCTGGGCTGTGAGATCCAATAACACAAGCAGTGCTGACCCTCCCTGGTCAAGCTGGCATCAAAGGTGATCCGTGATGGAGACCAGCACAGTCTCTGTCCCATGCCCCGCACGGAAGCCGGACTGGAAGGGATCTAGTCCGGCTGTGTCGTCTAGGAATTGCTGCAACTGCTCCGCTGCTGCCCTCTCAATCACCTTGCCCAGGAACGAGAGATTCGAAACTGGGCGGTAACTGGAGGGAACCGAACAATCTAAGTCTGGTTTCTTCAGCAGGGTAGAGAGAGACCACCGCCTCTTTTAAACCCTCTGGAAAAACTCCTTGCTCAAGGGAGCTGTTTATAATCTTCAACAGAGGGTCACGTAATCCTTCCAAGCAGGATTTCACCAACCAAGGTAGGACCTGGTTCCCTCCTCCACTCCATCCTGAAGAGCATTTTAGGATGCATCTACACTGCACAATTAACTCAGTTTAACACCACTTGTAACTGCCATGACTCAGTGCTAGGGAATCTTGGAAGGTGTAGTTTGACAAGATCTTTGGCCTTCTGTGGCCAACTGCTGGTGCTTTACTGTTCTATAACTCCTTAGATTCCACAGTATTGAGCAATGACAGTTAAAGTGGCATTAAAATGCAGTAATTCTACAGTGTAGACACACTTTTAAGATTGTGGGAAGCCAGTGTTTGAATCCTTGCTCAACCACGGAAACTCACCCTCTCTCAGCCTCAGAGGAAGGCAATGGCAAATCTCTTGGGAAGGAATCTTGCCAAAAGACCTCCCAGGGAGCATCTGCAATGTCAGTGTAAAGCGGTTTGGTACCACTCTGACTGCCATGGTTCCATGCTAGGGAATCCTGGACTTTTAGTTTGGGGAGGCACGAGCCCTGATTGTTGGTAAAGGCCAAAGGCTTTGCAAAGCTACCACTCCCATGACACCACTGAGACATTGCAGTCCGAATGGTGCCAAAGCTGCATCCATTCTGCAGTGCAGATGCATCCATAGGAGAGGTTTACACGTGAATGACATTCAATGGCTGCAGCTACATTTTAGTTTCAATGCATTTTGATGGTGCTTGAATGGCTATTAGCATCCTGGGAGTTGGTGCTGTTCAATGCCAGGTCACTCAACGGAAAAACATCTATCATTTAAGATTTGATCCTTGAGAAACACGCTGACCTGGTGTGAAACCTGGTTGGACAAGGCTGGGGGGGGGGGGCAATCTCTCCCAGCTTTGTCCACCAGGCTATTCCGTGCAGCACCAGTCGAGACCTGGGGGTGGGGAGGAGGGGTTGCAATAGTCTATAAGGATACCACCCCACTGACCAGGTGCCCTATCCCACAGTCTACCACTTTTGAATGTGTCTACCTGAGGGTTGGTGACCAAGACAGGATAGGGATTCTGCTAGTGTACCGTCCACCCCGCTGCACTACAGTCTCCCTACCTGAGCTAGGCAGAGTGGTCTTGGGCCTGGCGTTGGAGTCTCAACGGCTCATAGTGCTGGGAGATTTCAATGTTCATGCCGAGGCCACTCTGTCAGGAGCGGCTCAGGATTTCATGGTAGTCATGATAACCATGGGCCTGTCTCAATTAGTATCTGGTCCTGCCCACAGTGCTGGGCACACATTAGATCTGGTTTTCTGTCAGGGATGGGAAGAAGGTGGCAGTGTAGAAGAACTGACCATCACTCCATTGCCATGGACCGACCACCACCTGATCAGGTTTAGACTAATTGCGCCCCCGAACCCCTGCAGGGGTGGTGGACTCATTAAAATGGTGTGCCCCAGAAGACTTATGGATTCTAGTGGATTCCTGACAGCTCTTGGGGAGTTTTCTGCCTCCTCTGTAAGTGACTCTGTCAATGCTCTGGTCTCCCTCTGGAATGGGGAGATGTCCAGGGCAATAGACACAATCGCTCCGGAATGTCCCCTCTCAAGTAACCGAGCTAAACCAGTTCCTTGGTTTACTGAGGAGCTGGCAGCAATGAAGTGAAAGAAGAGGAGACTAGAGTGCGTGTGGCTGATCAGTCCTAAGGCACTATGACGCGGCAATAAAAGCCGCACAGAAATCTTTTCTTGTGGCCAATATTGCGTTTGCAAAAAACCGTCCAGCTGAGTTGTTCCGAGTTGTCAGAAGGCTGTTAAACCCGCCTCAGAGCAAGATCCCTGACAACTCGGCAACTCGCTGCGAAGCATTTGCGCAGTTCTTTGCGGACAAAGTTGCTCTGATCTGTTCTGACTTTGACGCCATTTTAATGGCAGTCTCTGAGGATGTAACAAGAGCATCTGCTTGTCTGGTTTTAATGGATTAGTTTCAATTGGTTCAGCTCGAGGATGTGGACAAGATCCTTGGAGAGGTGAGGCCTGCCATATGCATCCTAGACCCCTGCCCATCCTGGCTGATCAAAGAAGCCAGAGGGGGTTTGGCAGAGTGGGTTAAGGTGGTGGTTAATGCCTCCTTACAGGAGGGCAAGATTCCAGCCAGCCTAAAACAGGCTGTTATAAAACCGCTGTTGAAAAAACCATCACCACTCAATTAGTGTCAACTATTGGCCAGTTTCCAATCTTCCCTTATTGAGCAAAGTCCTGGAACTTGTGCCCGCCCCGCAAAAACCCCCACCCCCCCAAAGTCATGGAACATGTGGTGGCTTCGCAACTCCAGGGGTTCCTGGTAGACACTGATTAGCTTGATCTGGCACAATCTGGCTTTAGGCCGGGACATGGTACTGAAACAGCCTTGGTCGCCTTGGTAGATGATCAACGCCGGGAGCTAGACAGGGGGAGTGTGTCTCTATTAGTTCTGCTGGACCACTCAGTGGCCTTTGATACCGTTGACTATGGTATCCTTCTGAGACGCCTCACAGAAATGGGACTTGGAGGTACTGCTTTGCAGTGGCTCCAGTCCTTCCTGGACGGATGGTCCCAGAATGTGTTATTGGGTGACATCTATTCACCTGTTCAGCTCCACAACCGTTGTTTTGCGGAGTCCCTCAGGGCTCAGTACTGTCCCCGATGTTATTTAACATCTACATGAAGCCGCTGGGGGAGATCATCTGGAGTTTCGGAGTAAGGTGTTATCTGTACGCAAATGACGTCCAAATCTGTCACTCCTTCCCACCTGTTACTAAGGAGGCTGTTCAGACCTTGAATTGTGCTTGGCTGCTGTGTCGGACTGGATGAGGGCTAACAAATTGAAATTGAATCCAGACAAGACAAAGTTCTTCCTGGTCAGTCGAAAGGCCGAACAGGGCATAGAGTTACAGCCTGTGTTAGATGGGGTTACACTCCCCCTGAAGATGCAGGTTCACAGCTTGGGAGTGATCCTGGATTCATCGCAGAGCCTGGAACCCCAGGTTTCGGCGGGGACCAGGGTAGCTTTTGCACAGTTAAAGCTTGTGCGCCAGTTGCGCCCGTATCTGACTTGACCACGGTAGTCCACGCTGTAGTTACATCCTGAATAGATTACTGCAACGCACTCTATGTGGGGTTGCCTTTGAAGACTGTTTGGAGACTTCAACTAGTCCAATGGGCAGCAGCCAGATTACTCACCGGAGCGCCATACAGGGAGCATACCACCTTGCTGCTGCGTCAGCTCCACTGGCTGCTGGTCCACCTCCGAGCACAATTCAAAGTGCTGGTCTTGGCCTATAAAAACCTATACAGCTCCGGCCCAGCTTACCTATTCGAACGTATCTCTCTCTGCGTTACACCTCGTAATTTAAGATCTACTGGGGAGGCCCTGCTCTTGGTCCCACCAGCGTATCAAACACGTCTGGTGGGGACGAGGGACAGGGCTTTCTTGGTGGTGACCCCCAGCTTGTGGAATTCGCTCCCCAGCGAGATTAGATCGACGTCCTCTCTCCTTACTTTTAGGAAAAAACTAAAGATGTGGTTTTGGAGCCAGGCCTTTGGCTAGTGGGCACAGCAGCACTTTAGGCACTGAACTCGGACAATAGGATTGTTATGAAAATTGGAAACGGCTATATGACCTGTGATTATGTGATCTGTTCTACGTGGTTATGTAATTTTAATTAATATCACTGCTTAGTTGTTATGTAATAGGATTTTATATTGCTGTTTTATATTGTTGTTTTGATACTGTTGGCATTGAATTGTTGCCTGTGTTAGCCGCCCTGAGTCCCCCCTCCCCAGGGGGTGAGAAGGGCGGGATAGAAATGGTGTAAATAAATAAATAAATAAATGGTAGTTTTGCCAGGTCTTTAGCTTTCCTCACCGAAGAGGGCTGCTGCCTCACCATGGGGCAGCTCCCGGGCTTTTACTTGCATTTGAGCCAGGTCAAGCTGCATTCATTCTAATGTCTAGATGCAACTCTAGATGGGTTCTGCATTACTTCAACCAGGGAGATGCACCTTTGCAAGGCTCAAGTTGAGACGAAAAGCCAAAGCGGGCTCCTCACCCTCCCTAAGAGCCAGTATGAAGGAGGTGTATCAGAGGTTCTTTGACCTGCTTCTTCCCCATGGATCAGGTCCATACTTGGGCCTAGTGGAGGCCCCCATCCAAAGGAAGCCCTTCTCCGGCTGAGACGGTCTCCTTCTCCTCCTCCTCCACCTCTTCCTAGATAATTGCAAGCGATTGCTCCTGACAGGGCTGCTCAACCTCCCACTTAAACAGCGTGTTTGCATTAAACGTGGACATCTCCTCCCTTTCCTTCCCTGGCTTGACACGGAGGACGATGGGGATTGCACCTCCTGTCTCTGTCACAAAGGCTTAAGCGCCGATGCCTTGAAGGGGCGGCGAGACGGTGCTTCGGTAAATGGATCCGGTGTCTGGCTATTAGGGCACGTCTTGTTCTATCAAGGCTCTCCTCACGGATCTCTCGCCTTCGCTGCTCCTTCCTCGTGTCGCCCGTTCCATTTCCATTTGCAAAGAGCCATTATTAGACGCTGCAGCCAGGGGCAAACTTTGCAAGGAACTTTGAAGCAGAGCTCCATAGCGTGGTCTCAGGCCACAACGGTCACTTCCGCTTGCTCATTCAAGCCTTGACCCAAGAGAGGCGCATTGTCCTTATCCAGGCCGCAATGCTGTAGCTGAAATGCCAGAGAATTGGACACAACTGGCAACTAAAATCACTCTCAACAAGAGATTCCCCCCAGGCCCTTCCAAGCCATTGAATGCTAATCAAGGTGATCAGCTGAAACATTCACACTAGCCCCAGCAGACAAGAGTCCTTTGTCTCACCCTGGTCATTCCACAGATATATAAACCCATTTTCCTACTTCCAACAGACCTCACTACCTCTGAGGATGCTTGCCATAGATGCAGGCGAAACGTCAGGAGAAAAATTGCCTCCAGAACATGGCCATATAGCCCGGAAAAACCTACAACAACCCAACAACTGGCAACTATTTGTAAAAAAAAAATGACTGAAAAGAACAGCCCATTTGTAGTGCGTGCAAACGTAACCACATCATGCAATGCACTGGTGTCTTTGGGTCATAAGGGTCACGCTAACTCCATGTGCATTAGAAGATGCAAACCAACATTGAATTTTAGGCTTGTAGGTCTATGGGTACAGTACAAGCCGCCTTCCACATGTGTGGGTTTGGCTTTGGCGATGTCAAGTATCATGTCCCACAGTTGATGGTGCTTGGTGGTGGCAGACCTAGCGTGATGCAAGGGTTAATGTGGAAGTCTTAGATCTAAAGGGCTGAGTAATCTGTAAGTAAGAGTTTACGGGTGAAAGCAATGAAGGGTGGAGGCATGCAAGGGATAGGTTGCAGCTGGGTATTGCTGGATTTAAGGAGCTAACCATGGGAGAAAAGTATTTGTCTTATCTTGGTGGTTTCCCCCCAGGTTTCTGGATTCTTGGTGTCCTGACCTGTCTCCTGAACACTTGGAACCCTGGAACCTTGGCTATTGACTAAGGTGTAGACTCTTGATCCCTGGACTTTGCTCATTGCACTCTTGGCATTTGACCACTGGACTGGACCCTTTGACTACGGTGTAGCGTTTTATATTCTGTGGCTGAGACCTATCTTTATGTTTTATATTTTGGACTATTAAAACAGCCAGGAAGTAAGTGCTGCTTTAATTAAACTGCTTGATACAAACTGGGTGTTTGTTTGATTCACCTCTGCCTGAATACTGGCAGAGCCCTGGCATCGGGACAGAATACTTTTCTCCCAAAGATCAGCCCCAAGGTTAGCTCCTGAAACCGCCCAGCCCTAATCTGCAACCTATCCCTTGCATGCCTCCACCCTTCATGGCTTTCACCCATAAGCTCTTACTTACAGATTACTCAGCCCTTTAGAACTAAGACTTACATTAAGCCTTCCATCACCAACTGCTAGGCCTACCACTACCAACCACCATCAACTGTGGGACATGATATATGACAGGTGTATTTACTCATTCACAGATTTGATTTGAAATGCTAGGAATATCCAGATTTTCCAGTGTGACTTTCCATAAATCTCTAGTTCCTCCAATGTGATTTGAGGGTCATCTTAGCGCAGACTGACAAATCACTAGACAGATGCACCTACACTGTAGAACTGTTGCTGAGAAATGGACCCTCTGAATATTAAACTCTAAATAATTAGGAATTGATTTATTTGAAATATTTCCAGACAATCTCGCAACTACGGAGCTCCTTCACATGTATACTCACTCTAGCTCAGGCCTGGGCAAACTTCAGCCCTCCAGGTGCTTTGGACTTCAAAACACCTGGAGGGCTGAAGTGTGTCCATGCCTGCTCTAGCTAATCCATACACATGTTGAACAGGATCAGGATCAGGATCAGAATAGAACCTTGCTTATGGCTTTCAGTACTGGGTTTTAAACTTATCTTGTTTATCTTTGTTTATTAAAACATTTCAATAAATACGGCCTCTGTGGGGACACTTTCGGAGACTTCACACAGGTAAGGGAAATCACAACTAATAATGAGACCTATTGGAACAAAGGGCTTCTGGCCCAAGAATCATAGAGTCATAGAATCCAAGAGTTGGAAGAGACCTCCTGGGCCATCATGCAGTCCAACCCCATTCTGCCAAGAAGCAGGAATATTGCATTCAAAGCACCCCTGACAGATGGCCATCCAGCCTCTGCTTAAAAGCTTCCAAAGAAGGAGCCTCCACCAGAATTGGACAAAATATTCCAGGTAAAGTGGTCTAACCAAAGCAGAATAGAGGGGTAGCATTACTTCCCTAGATCTAGACACTATGCTCCTATTGATGCAGGCCAAAATCCCATTGGGTTTTTTTGCCGCCGCATCACATTGCTGGCTCATGTTTAACTTGTTGTCCAACGAGGACTCCAAGATCTTTTTCACACGTACTGCTCTCGAGCCAGGCATCCCCCATTCTGTATCTTTGCATTTCATTTTTTCTGCCAAAGTGGAGTATCTTGCATTTGTCACTGTTGAACTTCATTTTGTTAGTTTTGGCCCTTCATCTCTCTAATCTGTCAAGATCGTTTTGAATCCTGCTCCTGTCCTCTGGACTATTGGCTCTCCCTCCCAATTTGGTGTCGTCTGCAAACTTGATGATCCTGCCTTCTAGCCCTTCATCTAAGTCATTAATAAAGATGTTGAACAGGACCGGGCCCAGGACGGAACCCTGCTTGTGGCACTCCACTTGTCACTTCTTTCCAAGATGAAGAGGAAGCATTAGTGAGCACTCTCTGGGTTCGTCCACTTAACCAATTCCAGATCCACCTCACCGTAGTTTTGCCTCGCCCACATTGGACTAGTTTCCTTGCCAGAAGGTCATGGGGGACCTTGTCAAGAAGGCCTTCCTGAAATCCAGGTACGCTACATCCACGGCATTCCCCGCATCTACCCAGCTTGTAACTCTATTGACCATGTTGACTATTAGCAATGACCGCATTTGTTTCTAAGTGTTTGCAGACCACTTCCTTAACAATCTTTTCCAGAATCTTGCCTGGTATTGACGTGAGGCTGACCGGACGGTAGTTGTTTGGGTCATCCTTTTTTCCCTTCTTGAAGATTGGGACCACATTGGCCCTCCTCCAATCTGCTGGAACTTCTCCCGTTCTCCAAGAACTCTCAAAGATGATTGCCAATGGTTCCGAAATGACTTCCGCTAGTTCCTTCAATACTCTTGGGTGTAGTTGATCTGGCCCTGAAAGGGGACTTGAACTCATTTAGAGCGGCCAGGTATTCCTGGACGACTTGTTTCCCAATTTGGGGTTGGATGTCCTCTAATCCCTCATCCACTCCATCTTGCTGAGGTTGAAGATGACTTTCTTTTTGTGAGAAGACCGAGGCAAAGAAGGCATTAAGTAGTTCTGCCTTTTCCCTACCCCCTGTCAGCATTGCCCCATCTTTTCCTCGAAGAGGCCCTATCGCCTCCTTGTTTTTCCTTTTTCTACTGACATAAGAAAAGAATGCCTTTTTATTGTTTTTAATGTCCCTGGCAAGCCTGAGCTCGTTTTGTGCTTTAGCCTTGCGGACCTTTTCCCTACAGATGTTGGCTATTTGTTTGAATTCTTCTTTGGTGATTTCTCCCTTTTTCCACTTCTTGTGCATGTCATAGAGTCATGCTGGAGGACATAGGAAATGCCCAGCTAGAGACAGGGATGAAATGTATAGAAGTTGCTTTATAAAATGTATCAAAGATGTAGCCCAGAGACACTCAACCCTCCATGACACCGCACAGAGAATTCCCTGGGAACAAGAAGGATGGACAAACCCCTCTGGCCATTTCCCAAGCCAGATAATTAGCAGGCCCATTGTTATGTGAATGCAAAGATTTCCCATGCCAGCCCAGATAAGTCCAAGACTATTTGTATAGCTGTATGATTCACCTGAGGCTGAGAGATTGCTGCTCGCAGAAACAGAGATTAAGAGCATGTGCATTTGTTAAACAACCAAGCCCCTGATGACCAAGGATTGTCACCTTTGTTCCAGGAGTCTTGCACCTTTGTTTCCTGAAGCTCCTACCTTTGTTCAAAATGGAAATGGACAGTTAAACTAATCAAGAGTCCATTAATATTTTTTGACATTATCTTTCTGGATTATGCCTCCTTCCAGGAGGGCATCACACCAGCTGATTGGTCCCTCTGCAGACCAATCCACAACCATAATTTCCCCCACCAAGGGAATCCCCACCTGGCGGAGGCAACATGAGTGGAGCTGCAGCCAATCAGGGCACGGATCCTGACCAGCCCTTTTTGAGCCAATCAGAAGAGGGAGCAGGAGGTTTGAATAGCTGTCAACACGTATTATCACGGGGTGCCTGCGCCCTACACCACTGGAGAAATTACACTGCTTAGCCGGTATTGCACCACCTGACATCCGCCGGGAAATAGCAGCCAATAGTGAAAGGACCAAGGCAGTGACATCTCCAGCTCATCCTCTGTTTGGGTATCAGCCAGCACGTCAACGACTTAAATCAAGAAATAGTTTTCTAAGATCTACAGAGACACTCGCTGGAACACCCCAGCAAGTGAGAGTCCAAAAGTGGCAGGCTCAAACCCAGAACCTCAACCAATGGCTGATACCAAATGAGAGACTCCCCCCTGGGCACACAGAGGACTGGGCGATTTGGAAGGCACTGAACAGACTGCGCTCTGGCACCACGAGATGCAGAGCCAACCTTCAGAAATGGGGCCAGAAAGTGGAATCCTCAACATGCGAGTGCGGAGAAGAGCAAACCACTGACCACCTGCTGCAATGCAACCTGAGCCCTGCCACATGCACAATGGAGGACCTTCTTGCAGCAACACCAGAAACACTCCAAGTGGCCAGATACTGGTCAAAGGACATTTAATCAACTACCAAATTCACACATTTTGTATTTTCTCTGTTTGTTTGCTTTGTTCTGTTAGAAATGTAATATAATCATCTGGTTGCACTGACATGATAAATTAAAAAAAAACATGTATACAATGCCTTGCCTTCTGAGCCAACAATGTGATGTGGCGGCAAAAAAAGCCAATGGGATTTTGGCCTGCATTAATAGGAGCATAGTGTCTAGATCTAAGGAAGTCATGCTCCCCATGCTCTATTCCGCTTTGGTTAGACCACATTACCTGGAATATTGTGTCCAATTCTGGGCACCACAATTCAAGAGAGATATTGACTCTAAGCTGGACTACATCAAGATGATCTAAAATGATCAAGGGTCTGGAGAACAAGCCCTATGAGGAGCGGCTTAAGGAGCTGGGCATGTTTAGCCTGAAGAAGAGAAGGCTGAGGGGAGATATGATGAGGGCCATGTATAAATATGTGAGAGGAAGCCACAGGGAGGAGGAGGGAGCAAGCTTGTTTTCTGCTTCCTTGGAGACTAGGACGCAATGGAACAATGGCTTCAAACTACAAGAGAGGAGATTCCATCTGAACATGAGGAAGAACTTCCTGACTGTGAGAGCGTTCAGCAGTGGAACTCTCTGCCCCAGAGTGTGGTGGAGGCTACTTCTTTGGAAGCTTTTAAACAGAGGCTGGATGGCCATCTGTCAGGGGTGCTTTGAATGCAATATTCCTGCTTCTTGGCAGAATGGGGTTGGACTGGATGATGGCCCAGGAGGTCTCTTCCAACTCTTGGATTCTAGGATTCTCTGTATGTTTATGCTTGTACTTTTGAAGCATCTTGCTTCTACTTGCATCTACCTCTGTCGCTTGCCTTCAACCTGGTGAGTTGTTTTTCTGTCCTGGCTCTTTCGGTTTAGCATGCACTCGCCAGGCACGGATCCCCTTATCCGTAGTCCTAGCCAACCTCTACCCCAGCCCTCTTTGGCAGAGAAGGGGAAAGGCCTTGGGACTCCATAGCTTTGAGCCATGGCAGTTAAAGCAAGGTTCTGGCCCTGATTATCTGTCCGAACGTATCTCTTCTTATGAACCATCTAGGAATTTAAGATATTCAAACCTAGAAGGAGCTCCAACCAGAGAGCACATTAGAGCAGCTCAAGCTCAACAGAAGTTTACCTCTTAAGACTCCTGGTGGTCCTTTCCTTTTACGAAATCTATAAAGTTCAACCCATAAACAATGAAGAGAGACCGCATATTAAAAAGCAAAGATAAAACCAGCAAAGCACATAAAGAAGAATTCAAAGCACCACATCCAGAAAGTCAAAGAGAAGCATTGGGCCAAATGCATGCAGAGGAAGGAAGGAAGGGAGGGACTTTTTTTAAAAAAATTAAAGTTTGAAAAGTTACATCAAAAGTCAAAAAAGTGAATCAAGAAAAGAAATATCAGACTCTCAAGCAGCAACACATTCATAGAATCCTAGAATCCAAGAGTTGGAAGAGACCTCCTGGGCCATCATCCAGCCCAACCCCATTCTGCCAAGAAGCAGGAATATTGCATTCAAATCACCCCTGACAGATGGCCATCCAGCCTCAAAAGAA
>NW_026845033.1:59022-63500 GCF_025583915.1 Anolis sagrei ordinatus | reverse complement strand
AATTGGATCACAACACTCTTCAGACACATCACCATAAAATATATACAATGCATAGACTGAAAAACATTACTATAAGGTACACGTATTTTAAAGCATGGTGCAAAGATTAAAACACAGTGGCAATAGGTCTAAAGTGGCTCAAGAAATGGAGGCTGAATTGATCCACAGATTGGTGTAATTCAGAGCAATGCAGGGGGAGAAGTGTTAGGAGGAGGAAGATTGCTGGACTCCAAAGAGGTCTGGCACCTTGAGAAGCTCCTCTAAAGTTAGGACTACAACCTGGAGCAGATGGATTTTCCCACTAGGCAATATGGATTGTGGCTCCCATGCTTGGAGTGCCGATTCATCCACTCTGGCACCCTTGGCATGGGGATGGTTGTTCACTCCTTGGCCTTGGAGAGGCCTCTTCCATCCACAACCGGGCTTTTGGTGCTTTCTGTCCGCAGAGGAACGAAGTCCGTGTGCGCCGGCCCGCCGCCTTCTCCGTGGTGGTGGCCATTGACTTTGGGACCACCTCCAGCGGCTACGCCTTCAGCTTCACCAGCGACCCAGAGGCCATCCACATGATGAGGTATCTGCTCCCCTTGAAGTGTTGACACTGGGGTGGGATGGCCATCTCTCGGGAGGGCTTGGCTTGTTCTTCTTGCCTGGAAGAAAGAAAGAAGGGGGCTGGGCTGGGTAGTCCTTCCTTGGGATCTCTTCTGACTATAGCCTTCTGCCGATCTATCTGTCTATCTATCTATCTATCTATCTATCTATCTATCTCTATCTATCTATCTATCTATCTATCTATCTATCTATCTATTGCTTATAGGATGACCTGAATACCCTTGGGGTCTCTTCCAAGTGTAGGACTGACTATGTGTGTATGTGTGTGTGTGTGTGTGTCTTATAGGATGGACTAGATGGCTCTTGGGGCCCCTTCCATAGAATCCAAAGAGTTGGAAGAGACCTCCTTGGCCATCATCCAGTCCAACCCCATTCTGCCAAGAAGCAGGAATATTGCATTCAAATCACCCCTGACAGATGGCCATCCAGCCTCTGTTTAAAAGCTTCCAAAGAAGGAGCCTCCACCACACTCCAGGGCAGAGAGTTCCACTGCTGAACGGCTCTCACAGTCAGGAAGTTCTTCCTCATGTTCAGATGGAATCTCCTCTCTTGTAGTTTGAAGCCATGGTTCCATGTCCTAGTCTCCAAGGAAGCAGAAACAAGCTTGCTCCCTCCTCCCTGTGACTTTCCCCTCACATATTTATACATGGCCTCATTATCTCCTCTCAGCCTTCTCTTCTTCAGGCTAAACATGCCAGCTCCTTAAGCCGACTCCTCATAGGGCTTGATCTCCAGACCCTTGATCATTTTAGTCGCCCTCCTCTGGACACATTCCAGCTCTAGGACTGACAATATAGATGTAGATATATGTCTATCTAACTATCTATCTCTTAAGAGGGGTGGACTGGATGGCCCTTGGGGTGTCTTGTGCCATCGCGCCTGGGGTCTATAGATCTTAGTGGAAGAAACATGGATGTGATATCTCTCCCCAGGGGATTGCTTCTTGCCTTCCTTTAGGAAACTGGAACTCCCAAGTACCAAGACACAACAGATAACCCGAAATGGTCTTTATTGTTCAAAATGAGTTATCTTTCTTAGGCACAAACTTGATGTTTCAACAGGGATAAAGAAAATATAT
Organism: Anolis sagrei ordinatus; assembly: GCF_025583915.1. Taxonomy (NCBI): domain Eukaryota; kingdom Metazoa; phylum Chordata; class Lepidosauria; order Squamata; family Anolidae; genus Anolis; species Anolis sagrei. Next base: position 61,813 of record NW_026845033.1, on the reverse strand, counting down.
GTTACAGTCTCTGAAGTCTTGGGTCCAAGGGGTTTGCAGCTGAGAAGCTTTCCAAGTTCCCTCTTTTCTCCATGGCTGTGAATGCCGGAGCACCCACAACCCCAATTCCAATGGCCTATATTTGAAGGCACAAAGTCTTCCTCTGGTGCCAAAGGACTGGTTTGAAGGCGCTTGAGACTCCTCAACATCGTCCAGGAAGATCTGGGCATGAAGTCATAGAATCAAAGAGTTGGAAGAGACCTCCTGGGCCATCATCCAGTCCAACCCCATTCTGCCAAGAAGCAGGAATATTGCATTCAAATCACCCCTGACAGATGGCCATCCAGCCTCTGCTTCAAAGCTTCCAAAGAAGGAGCCTCCACCACACTCTGTGGTTCACAAGTGTGAGTCTCAAGGGTAAAAACCTGAGAGTTGGTGATGAGAGAGAGCTTAAACAAGGGCTTTAGAGCCAAATCTTTTTCACGTCCATCTATAAAGCTGTCTGATGGTAGAATGAAAAGGAAAGCCCCGCCCTCTTCTCCAGGAAGGGGAGGAGCCAACAATTAAGCAGGGAAGGCAATTCAACAGATGCAAACAACGTTGATAGAAAGCAGAACATAGCCAAACAATTCAACTGTACATTCACATACAAGTGGGGCCTGATGCACCGTCACAAGTCTTCTGATCTATCTATCTATCTATCTATCTATCTATCTATCTATCTATCTATCTATTTGGGGGTTAGACTCTTCCAACTCTTCTATGATTCCTTATCTGAAGGTTTTAAAGCAGAAGCCAGGTGGCCATCTGTCAGGAGGGTTTGAATGGTGTCTTCCTGCAGGTTGAACTAAGAGGCCTTCGGAGGTCCCTTTCAACTCTAGGATTTGTTGTCTGGTGGTGTCTCCTTGTTCTCTGGGGGCATTTAAGTAGAAGCTGGGTGGCCATCTGTTGGGAGGGTCTCAATTGTGTCTACCTTCATGGCAGAAGAGGGTTAGACTAATGGCCCTTGGGTTCTCTGGCCCTCTACGCATCTATCATCTATCTATCCATCTGTCCGTCCGTCCGTCTGTCTATCCATCCATCTATCTATCCATCTATCCATCTATCTACTATCTATCTATCTATCCATCCATCCATCCATCCATCCATCCATCCATCTATCCATCTATCTATCCATCTATCTATCCATCTATCTATCTATCCATCTATCTATCCATCTATCCATCCATCCATCCATCCATCCATCCATCCATCTATCCATCCATCTATCCATCCATCTATCCATCCATCTTACTTACTTACTTAGGCGATCCCTCGTTGGACGAGTAAGATGGTCTTCCATTATGGATTTCCTTGTGGGTCCGTATGTGGCTGTGGAGCCCTATTCTTGCTCTGCATCTTCTTCCGCAGTGAGGGCATTGGTTTCCAGGTGGAAGGTGGTCCCGGTTGGGGTTGGCTTGACGCGCCTTCCTCCTGGCACGTTTCACTCTTTCACCCTCCACTCGTGCCTCCTCAAATTCTGCAGCACTGCTGGTCACAGCTGACCTCCAGCTGGAGCGCTCAAGGGCCAGGGCTTCCCAGTTCTCAGTGTCTATGCCAGAGTTTTTAAGGTTGGCTTTGAGCCCATCTTTAAATCTCTTTTCCTGTCCACCAACATTCCATTTTCCGTTCTTAAGTTCAGAGTAGAGCAACTGCTTTGGCAGACGGTGGTCAGGCATCCGGACAACGTGGCCGGTCCAGCGGAGTTGATGTTGGAGGACCATCGCTTCAATGCTGGTGGTCTTTGCTCCTTCCAGCACACTGACGTTTGTCCGCTTGTCTTCCCAGGAGATTTGCAGGATTTTCCGGAGGCAGCGCTGATGGAAAGTTCCAGGAGTTGCATGTGACGTCTGTAGACAGTCCACGTTCACAGGCATAGAGCAGGGTTGGGAGGACAATAGCTTTATAAACAAGCACCTTGGTATCCCTACGGATGTCCCGGTCCTCAAACACTCTCTGCTTCATTCGGAAAAATGCTGCACTTGCAGAGCTCAGGCGGTGTTGTATTTCGGCGTCGATGTTGACTTTGGTGGAGAGGTGGCTGCCAAGGTAGCGGAAATGATCAACATTTTCTAATGTGACACCATTAAGCTGTATCACTGGCATTGGAGAGGGCTTGGCTGGTGCCTGCTGGGAGATCACTTTGGTTTTTTCAATGTTCAATGACAGGCCGAGCTTCTCGTATGCTTCTGCGAAGGTGTTTAGAGTGGCTTGTAGATCTTCTTCTGAATGCGCACAGACGACATTGTCATCAGCATACTGGAGTTCTATAACAGATGTTGTTGTAACCTTGGTTTTGGCTTTCAGTCTGCTGAGGTTGAATAGCTTGCCATCTGTCCGATAGATGATTTCCACTCCGTTGGGAAGCTTCCCATCAACAAGGTGAAGTATCATAGCGATGAAGATGGAGAATAGAGTTGGGGCAATAACACATCCCTGTTTGACACCTGATTCCACCTTAAATGGGTCACTTTGGGAGCCACTGCTGTCCAAGACTGTTGCCATCATGTCATCGTGGAGGAGCCGCAGGATGTTCACAAATTTGCTTGGGCACCCGATTTTTTGGAGGATGGTCCAGAGAGCGCTGCGATTCACTGTGTCGAATGCCTTTGCAAGGTCGATGAATGCCATGTACAGAGGTTGGTTTTGTTCCCTGCATTTTTCTTGGAGCTGTCGTGCAGTGAAGATCATGTCCACGGTTCCTCTGGAGGGGCGGAAGCCGTTCTGGGATTCTGGGAGGGTGTCTTCTGAGAGGGGCAGAAGGCGGTTTGCA
>NW_026845033.1:46522-54022 GCF_025583915.1 Anolis sagrei ordinatus | reverse complement strand
GGTCCAGATCCATCATTGCTTGAGTCCAAAGTGCTCTCTGGATGCAGGTGAACTACAACTCCCAAATTCAAGGCCAATGCCTACCAAACCCTTGTAGTGTTTCTGTTGGTCATGGGAGTCCTGTGTGCCATGTTTGGCTCAATTCCATCATTGGTGGAGCTCAGAATGCTCTTTGATTGTAGGTAAACTATAAATCCCAGCAACTACAACTCCCAAATGACAAAATCAATTTTTTGAGTGATGGTCACTCCTTGAGTTCTGATCTTTGGATGAAAGCAGGGATATAGACAAAATTACAAATAGCCACGTGTGTAGAGACTGATCTTCTGCAGGTCCTGTTGTGAAGTGAAAGCCACTGTCCTAACCCACGGAGCCTTTTCTGGCTTTGCTCCGTCCTGCAGTCCGATCTCCCGTCTCGTTCTCTTCTTGCAGGAGCTGAGGGACCAGTGTCCAGCTTTGCCAGAGAGGGACGCCATCCGGTGGGTCATCACCGTCCCGGCCATCTGGAAGCAGCCGGCCAAGCAGTTCATGCGGGAGGCCGCCTATTCGGTGAGCATCAAACCTCAGGCTGGACACACCTCCTGATGGGTTACGGTACTCCTTTCGGCAGAGGTGGTGCCATGGAGGAGGAGGAATACCACACGGTTCCAGTGCTGGCGCAGGGCCTTCATGGCAGAAAGAAGGCCGTGGGTTTATTCTGGTTTGTGGTTCTGAGGTCCATGGAGTGGCCAACGAGGCTAGGTTTCAGTCTGAGCTTGAAAGGAGCAAACCTTGTGTTGTTGTAGGTTTTTTTGGGCTATATGGCCATGTTCTAGAGGCATTCTCTCCTGATGTTTTGCCTGCATCTATGGCAAGCATACCTCTGAGGATGCTTGCCATAGATGCAGGCGAAACTTCAGGAGAGAATGCCTCTAGACCATGGCTATATAGCCCGAAAAAACCTACAACTACCCAATGATTCCGGCCATGAAACCTTCGACAATACATGCAGGAAACCTTGCTTTGAAAGTCCTTGTTCTACTCCAGAAGCTTCGTTTGTGTCGGACTGCAAGGCCCATCATCCACAAAAGCCGGGCTAACTGTAGATGATAAGGGTTGCCTCCAACACAATCAGGGACCAGCCTTTCCCAACCTGAACACTTTCTATAGGTGTCAGACTGCAAGACCCATCATCCACAGGAAGCCATGCTGGTTGAGGGTTGCATCATCCAACTCTTGCAGGTTGGGTTGACCAGGCTTTCTCCACCAAAACCACTTCTATAGGTGGCAGACGGCAAAACCCATCGTCCACAGGCACAATCAGGGACCAGCCTTTCCCAACCTGAACCCTTTCTATAGGTGTCAGACTGCAAGACACATCATCCACAGGAAGCCATGCTGGTTGAGGGTTGCATCATCCACCTCTTGCAGGTTGGGTCGACCAGGCTTTCTCCACCAAAACCACTTCTATAGGTGGCAGACGGCAATACCCATCGTCCACAGGCAGTGATCCTGATTGGGGATGATGGGGGGTTGTATCCAATACATTGAGAGAAGACAGGTCAACCCAACCAGATTTTACCAACCTAAACGCTTTCTATAGAGTTGGGACTGCAAACCCACCGTCCAGAGGAAGTCATGCTGACTGAGGATGATGGGGGTTGTGTCCCACACATTCAGGGGATGCTAGACCAAGATCCAAATGTACAAGGCGGCCTTCCCGGGCTCAGAGCCTGGCCTTCCCACTATTCATCCCGGAGTCCAGGCGCCTGCAAGGCAGCAGCGGCATCAACCGCCTCCCAATTAGTGGCTTTGGCTGCTCTTCGCTGGCGTTCTTCCTCCCTCCTTCTCCTCCTTCCCGGGTTTCTCCTTCTGTGTTTTTGGAGAGGAGGGTAAACCGAGCCAGGGATGTCAGAGCCAGCCCTCTGGAGAGGAAGGGTCCTGCGAGAGGACCTAGACATCCGCTGGAGAGGATGAAGAGTGTTGGAAGCCCTCTTCACTCCAGGTTTTATTTATTTATTTATTTGTCGTGTCAGAACAACCAGTCTAACAGAACAAAGCAAACAAACAGAAAAATACAAAACTTGTGAGTTTGTTAGTTGGTTTAATGTCCTTTGACCAGTATCTGGCCACTTGGAGTACTTCCGGTGTTGCTGCAAGAAGGTCCTCCCTTGTGCATGTAGCAGGGCTCAGGTTGCAGCAGGTGGTCAGTGGTTTGCTCTTCTCCGCACTCGCATGTCAAGGATTCCACTTTGTGGCCCCATTTCTGAAGGTTGGCTCTGCATCTCGTGGTGCCAGAGTGCAGTCTGTTCAGCGCCTTCCAAGTCACCCAGTTTTCTGTGTGCCCAGGGGGGGAGTCTCTCATTTGGTATCAGCCATTGGTTGAGGTCTGGGTTTGAGCCTGCCACTTTTGGACTCTCGCTTGCTGAGGTGTTCCAGCGAGTGTCTCTGTAGATCTTAGAAAACTATGTCTAGATTTAAGTTGTTGGCGTGCTGGCTGATACCCAAACAGGGGATGAGCTGGAGATGTCTCTGCCTTGGTCCTTTCACTATTGGCTGCTACTTCCCGGCGGATGTCAGGTGGTGCAATACCGGCTAAGCAGTGTAATTTCTCCAGTGGTGTAGGGCGCAGACACCCTGATAATGCGGCATGTCTCATTAAGAGCCACATCCACTGTTTTAGTGTGGTGAGATGTGTTCCACACTGGGCATGCATACTCAGCAGCAGAGTAGCACAGCGCAAGGGTGGATGTCTTCACTGTATCTGGTTGTGATCCCCAGGTTGTGCCAGTCAGCTTTCGTATGATATTGTTTCTAGCACTCACGTTCTTGGTAGACATGGATTATCTAGACCCGGGACAGTCTGGCTTTAGGCCGGAACATGGTACCGAGACAGCCTTGGTCACCTTAGTTAATGATCTGCGCCGGGAACTGGACAGGGGGAGTGTGTCCCTGTTGGTTCTGCTGGACCTCTCTTCGGCCTTCGATACTGTCGACCACGGTATCCTTCTGGGACGCCTCGCGGGAATGGGCCTTGGGGGTACTGCTTTGCAGTGGCTCCGGTCCTTCCTCGAGGGTCGCTCCCAGAAGGTGTCACTAGGGGACTCCTGCTCGACCCCACGGCCATTGTACTGTGGAGTCCGCAGGGCTCAGTACTGTCCCCTATGTTGTTTAACATATACATGAAGCCGTTGGGAGAGATCATCCGGAGTTTTGGGGTGCAATGTCATCTGTACGGATGATGTCCAACTCTGTCACTCCTTTCCACCTGCTACTAAGGAGGCTGTCCAGGTCCTTAACCGGTGCTTGGCCGCTGTGACGGTCTGGATGAGGGCGAACAAATTGAAATTGAATCCAGACAAGACAGAGGTACTCCTGGTCAGTCGCAAGGCCGAACAGGGCATAGGGTTACAGCCTGTGTTGGATGGGGCCGCACTCCCCCTGACGACGCAGGTTCGCAGCTTGGGTGTGACCCTGGACTCATCGCTGAGCCTGGAACCCCAGGTTTCGGCGGTGACCAGGGGAGCATTTGCACAGTTAAAACTTGTGCGCCAGCTGCGCCCGTACCTTGGGAAGTCTGACTTGGCCACGGTAGTCCACGCTCTGGTTACATCCCGTTTAGACTACTGCAACGCTCTCTACGTGGGGTTGCCTTTGAAGACGGCTCGGAAGCTCCAACTAGTCCAACGCTCGGCAGCCATGTTACTAACAGGAGCGGAGCGCAGGGAGCATACAACCCCCCTGTTGCGCCAACTCCACTGGCTACCGATTTGCTACCGGGCTGAATTCAAAGTGCTGGCGTTGGCCTTTAAAGCCCTAAACGGTTCCGGCCCAAGCTACCTATCCGACCGCATCTCTGCCTATGAACCCACCAGGACTTTGAGATCATCCGGGGAGGCCCTGCTCTCGATCCCGCCTGCTTCACCGGCAAAACAACACACAAAAAAAAAAATAAAAAAAAATAAAATAAAATAAAATAAAATAAAATAAAATGAAAATAAAAAAAAATAAAAAAAAACAACAACACAACAACACACTCACAAAATGGCAAAACAACAAAACCAACAAAAAAAAATAAAATAAAAACCAAACACAACAAAAAAAAAAAACAAAACCAACAACGCAAAAAAAATCAAAAAAAAAAACAAACAACAACACAAAAACAACACAACACAAACAAAAAAACAAAAACACAAAACACAAGCAAAAAAAAAAACAAAAAAAAAACAATCAGCCAAAAAAAAACAAACCTCAAATAACAACAATACAAGCAATAACAATAACAATACATGCATTTAAAATAAATCACATAGACAATAACATACAAGCACGGCTGGCGGGGACGAGAGATAGGGCCTTCTCGGTGGTGGCTCCTTGGCTGTGGAACGCCCTTCCCATGGACATTAGACTAGCACCATCTCTAATGGTATTCCGCAGGAAAGTGAAGACCTGGCTGTTTGAGCAGGCGTTCGAATAATTAGTGCAAAGATTGGTTAATGAACATTGGAACGGAATAATGGATGACGAATCTGGAACATGTTTTTGATGATGAGACGATAGTGAATAGTGAATGGTTATTGTAGTAATTGTTTATTAATTATGTAATATGTTAGGTTGTTAACTGTTTTTACACTGAAGCATTGAATTTTTGCTGTTCTTATTTGTTGTGAACCGCTGTGAGTCGCCTTCGGGCTGAGAACAGCCGTATAGAAGTCAGGTAAATAAATAAATGGGCAGCAGGGAGCATCCCACCCCCCTGTTATGTCAACTCCACTGGCTGGGTTGTTGTAGGGTTTTTTTCGGGCTATATGGCCATGTTCTAGAGGCATTCTAGAACAGCACCTGGCACTGTCCATCTCTTAATGACATTGATCACCCAGGAACAAAAATTGTGTTGCGTAGTGTAATGGCCAACCCTATGGAAACCAAGGGCTTCCAGCCTACGAATGGCATAGATGACCACTGAGGGACCCAGAAACTACTAAGAGGGGAGATATTGTGTTGGAGGTGGGTGCATGAAGCTACGAAGCCTGGCTCTGTGGATACGGGGGCCGTACTGTATCTCCTTTTTCCGCTGCAGGCCGGCCTGGTTCCCCCGGAGAGCCCCGAGCAGCTGCTGATTGCCTTGGAGCCCGAGGCGGCCTCCATCTACTGCCGGAAGCTGCGCCTGAACCAGCTCATGGACCTCAGCGAGGGGCCCCGGGGCCCCCACGGGCGGAGGAGCACCCACGACCTCCCCATCGACTCCAGCTTCCGCCAGGGTGAGCCCACCCCGCAACATACACTGCCATGCAAGGATCTCTCCTCCTTGGCCCGGGGTCCAGGGATTCTGGGAACCGGGGTCCAGAACACCTGAAAGTACGGCATTTGGGAATCATAGAATCGTGGAGTTCGAAGAGACCCACCAAAGGTCATCTAGTCCATCCCATTGTGCCAGGCAGGAAAACCTCCTAGACAATGGCCATCTAAGCTCTGCTTCATAGAAGGAGGTACAATAGATAGAGAAATAGACAGACAGACAGACATGTTTCCACCATCTGCTTCTCTGGCCCTGGAACTCAACAAAAAAGCTCCTGTTTTGTACCAGATTTCGTATGAGGCGGGTGAGACGGTAGTCCTTTGTGATATTATACTGTAAAGGAGCATGAAATTACTGCCACGGATTTGTGAGGAAAGCTGGGCAATGATCAGTATCAGCTTAAGAGTTCGTTTATAAAGGGACTATTAATTACAGAAGGATTTATTTATTTGATAGCATAGCGTTTAACGTCCCTGGTTTGGTTTTACTTCTTATGCAGGCTGTTTGGCTTTGAAGTAAAAGTAACAGAGGGAAGGCTTGTAAAAAGAACAGTAACAAGTTTTATTAGAATATAACCGATTCAATGTTTCTTCACTAGGCACAAACTTAGTTGATTACAATAGTAAGGTTTCATGAGMAACTTTAGGTACAGACTTTAAGAGGTTTCRYTAAGCAGACGTATCTTTCCWGGACAACTGTCCTAATAAAACAAATAAGCTAAAAAGCTTATTTAACAGAATTGGCTCCCAGCCAAACCTTGATTCTTAACCCAGAATCAATAATCCCCTGTAGCTTTATCACTACCGGGTCCTTTCCTGTAACCCCTTTAGTCACAAATTAGTTCYCTGAATCTCCACCTAGAGATTTCAGTCTTCCCTGTAACTCTAACSGTCACAGACTAGTTCCCTGAATCTCCCACCAGAGATTTCAGTCTTCCCTGTAACTCTAACGGTCACAGACTAGTTCCCTGAATCTCCCACCAGAGATTTCAGTCTTCCCTGTAGCTCACCGGCTTACAGACTGCCTATTTCAAACAGATGTGCAGTTAGGTGACAGTTGGCTCCACCCCCGTTGCTATGGCAACTCAGGCCAAGCCAGCCAGCATCTCTAACAAAATATAATCCTACATACTTACCATTTATTAACTACTGTTTAAATAACACATAACCATAGGAATAAAAATATACACATCGTCACATATACATTGTACTCAGGAGGAGGCGGTGGTTTTTTACTCAGGAGGAGGCGACCAGAAGCGACTTGCAACATAGAACCAAATGAGGAAATGGCATTGATGACCCAGGAGCAAAAACCGTAGTGAGACATGGTTGTTATGCATCTTGCAGGAAACCCCTTCCGCCCAACTCCATCCAGATTTTCTCTCTTGCTCTGGACGAAGGAGGCTTTGTTTAGGTTTCTATTTTTTGTGTTTTCTGTTTCAAATTAAGTCTCCTCCATGTGCCGTTCCTGTGGTTTTTATTAGCAGAACAAACCGCAGCTCGTGAAAAAAAAAAGGTTCTGTGTGCCGCAAAGGAAGAGGCTTGCAGCCAAGGGCTGTGTGGGGAATAATGGGCCGCCAAATAGAGATTGGCCCAAGGTTTCCAAGGCAGAACGTGGAGACCAGCTCCTCCTCCTCCTCGTCGGAGTGAGAAACATCCATGCATTCCGTGTTGGGCCTTCCTCCAAGGAATCTTACGCATGTTTAGGATGCAAAATGCTTCTGCTCCCAGCGGCTTCAGAGAAGGGAGGCTCCACTTGTGTTTGCATTCAAAGCTTTGCAATCAGATTTCATTCTGATATGCAATTCTGAAGGGCATATTTGAGATCAGTGTGGTTCTCAACCTTCCTAATGCCACGACCCCTTTATTTTATTTATCGTGTCATCAGCAACCATTGTATTACAATTCTAACAGAGCAAAACAAACACAGAAATTAAAGAAAAAAAAAACACAGAGAGCTGTATGGATATCCTACGTTGGGCAAGGCTTTGGTGGAATGATTACCGCACTTGGGTCTCTCCTCTCTCTTGTCTTTTCTAGCGTGGCTCGGATTTGTCATCTCTACTCTTATTACTTTTCTTGTTTTGTATGCTTTACGCCCTGCCTGCCTCTTCTCTGTTTGATGCAAAGGTTTTGTTTTATCGTATGTTTCCAGAGAGGGTCGGTCACATCTCTCTTGTGTGGCCCATCTCTTCTCCGGGGAGGCAAATGTGACATAGGAAA
>NW_026845033.1:17500-23735 GCF_025583915.1 Anolis sagrei ordinatus | reverse complement strand
CTACCTTGCCTGCGAAGTGAAGGATCCCTCTTGTCCTTTGCTAAACGTAGCATTGTCCCTGATTGTTTTCCTTCTGTTGTTTTGCTGTTGTAATTTCTCAACAAAAGATTGCCCCAGGCACTGCCAAGCCATCAAATGCTAATCAAGGTGGTCAGTTGAAACATTCACACCTAGCTCCAGCAGACAACTGTCCTTTGTCCCACCCTGGTCATTCCACAGATATATAAACCCTTTTTCTTAGTTCCAACAGACCTCACTACCTCTGACGATGCTTGTCAGGAAAAATGCCTCAGAACATGGCCATAGCCCGGAAAAACCTACAACAACCCATGTTTGATTCCAGCCATCGAAAGCCTTCGACATACAATAATATAATAATAATAATAATAACTTGGGAAGTGTCTGACGTGTGATCCAATACAACAACCAGCAGAGTGATCTTGGATTCATCTTGTTGTGTTTCAAAATAATAAATAATAATAATAATAATAATATAATTATTATTAAATATATCATATAGTCCTAGACACTTGGGAAGTGTCCAACATGTGATCCAATTCAAAAGCCAGCAGAGTGTCTGCTGTGGACTCATCTGTTGTGTTTTAATAATAATAATAATAATAATAATAATATAATAATAATTCAATAATAATATTGGATAGCACAACACTCAGACATACATCACCATAAATACAGGGTTAGTCAAAATGAATAGGCCAATATTCATTATTCATTATTCATTATTGGCCTATTCATTTTGACTAACCCTGTATATATAGATGCATAGACTGAAAAACATTACTATAAGGTACACATATTGTAAAACATGGTGCAAAGATTAAAACACAGTGGGAAAAGGTCTAAAGTGGCTCAAGAAATGGAGGCTGAATTGATCCACAGATTGGTGTAATCCAGACCAATGCAGGGGGAGGAGTGTTAGGAGGAGGAAGATTGCTGGACTCCAAAGAGGTCTGGCACCTTGAGAAGCTCCTCTAAAGTTAGGACTACAACCTGGAGCAGATGGAATTTCCCACTAGGCAATATGGATTGTGGCTCCCATGCTTGGTGCGCCAATTCATCCACTTTGGCATCCTTGGCATGGGGATGGTTGTTCGCTCCTTGGGCTTGGAGAGGCCTCTTCCATCCACAACCGGGCTTTTGGTGCTCTCTGTCCGCAGAGGAACGAAGTCCGTGTGCGCCGGCCCGCCGCCTTCTCCGTGGTGGTGGCCATTGACTTTGGGACTACCTCCAGCGGCTACGCCTTCAGCTTCACCAGCGACCCAGAGGCCATCCACATGATGAGGTATCTGCTCCCCTTGAAGTGTCAACACTGAGGCGGGATGGCCATCTGTCGGGAGGGCTTGGAGTGTGTCTTCCTGCCTGGAAGAAAGAAAGAAAGAAGGGGTCTGGGCTGGGTAGTCCTTCCTTGGGATCTCTTCTGACTATAGCCTTCTGCCGATCTATCTGTCTATCTATCTATCTATCTATCTATCTATCTATCTATCTATCTATCCATCCATCCATCCATCCATCCATCCATCCATCCATCCATCTATCTATCTATCTATCTATCTATCTATCTATCTATCTCTCTATCTATCTATCATGACCTGAATACCCTTGGGGTCTCTTCCAAGTGTAGGACTGACTATGTGTGTGTGTGTCTTATAGGGTGGACTAGATGGCTCTTGGGGGCCCTTCCAGCTCTAGGACTGACAATATAGATGTAGATATATGTCTATCTATCTCTTAAGAGGGGTGGACTGGATGGCCCTTGGGGTGTCTTGTGCCATCGCGCCTGGGGTCTATAGATCTTAGTGGAAGAAACATGGATGTGATATCTCTCCCCAGGGGATTGCTTCTTGCCTTCCTTTAGGAAACTGGAACTCCCAAGTACCAAGACACAACAGATAACCCGAAATGGTCTTTATTGTTCAAAATGAGTTATCTTTCTTAGGCACAAACTTGATGTTTCAACAGGGATAAAGAAAATATATGTTACAGTCTCTGAAGTCTTGGGTCCAAGGGGTTTGCAGCTGAGAAGCTTTCCAAGTTCCCTCTTTTCTCCATGGCTGTGAATGCACCCACAACCCCAATTCCAATGGCCTATATTTGAAGGCACAAAGTCTTCCTCTGGTGCCAAAGGACTGGTTTGAAGGCGCTTGAGACTCCTCAACATCGTCCAGGAAGATCTGGGCATGAAGTCATAGAATCAAAGAGTTGGAAGAGACCTCCTGGGCCATCATCCAGTCCAACCCCATCCTGCCAAGAAGCAGGAATATTGCATTCAAACCACCCCTGACAGATGGCCATCCAGCCTCTGCTTCAAAGCTTCCAAAGAAGGAGATCTGGGCATGAAGTGTGAGTCTCAAGGGTAAAAACCTGAGAATTGGTGATGAGAGATAGCTTAAACAAGGGCTTTAGAGCCAAATCTTTTTCACGTCCATCTATAAAGCTGTCTGATGGTAGAATGAAAAGGAAAGCCCCGCCCTCTTCTCCAGGAAGGGGAGGAGCCAACAATTAAGCAGGGAAGGCAATTCAACAGATGCAAACAATGTTGATAGAAAGCAGAACATAGCCAGACAATTCAACTGTACATTCACATGCAAGTGGGGCCTGATGCACCGTCACAAGTCTTCTGATCTATCTATCTATCTATCTATCTATCTATCTATCTATCTATCTATCTATTTGGGGGTTAGACTCTTCCAACTCTTCTATGATTCCTTATCTGAAGGTTTTAAAGCAGAAGCCAGGTGGCCATCTGTCAGGAGGGTTTGAATGGTGTCTTCCTGCAGGTTGAACTAAGAGGCCTTCGGAGGTCCCTTTCAACTCTAGGATTTGTTGTCTGGTGGTGTCTCCTTGTTCTCTGGGGGCATTTAAGTAGAAGCTGGGTGGCCATCTGTTGGGAGGGTCTCAATTGTGTCTACCTTCATGGCAGAAGAGGGTTAGACTAATGGCCCTTGGGTTCTCTGGCCCTCTACGCATCTATCATCTATCTATCCATCTGTCCGTCCGTCCGTCTGTCTATCCATCCATCTATCTATCCATCTATCCATCTATCTATACATCTATCTATACGTCTATCCATCCATCCATCCATCTATCCATCCATCTATCCATTAGTCTGTCCATCCATCCATCCATCCATCCATCCATCCATCCATCCATCCATCCATTTATCCATCTATCTATCCATCCATCCATCCATCTATCCATCCATCTATCGACCACTCTTACTTACTTCTTACTTACTTAGGCGATCCCTCGTTGGACGAGTAAGATGGTCTTCCATTATGGATTTCCTTGTGGGTCCGTATGTGGCTGTGGAGCCCTATTCTTGCTCTGCATCTTCTTCCGCAGTGAGGGCATTGGTTTCCAGGTGGAAGGCGGTCCCGGTCGGGGTTGGCTTGACGCGCCTTCCTCCTGGCACGTTTCTCTCTTTCACCCTCCATTCATGCCTCTTCAAATTCTGCAGCACTGCTGGTCACAGCTGACCTCCAGCTGGAGCGCTCAAGGGCCAGGGCTTCCCAGTTCTCAGTGTCTATGCCAGAGTTTTTAAGGTTGGCTTTGAGCCCATCTTTAAATCTCTTTTCCTGTCCACCAACATTCCGTTTTCCGTTCTTAAGTTCAGAGTAGAGCAACTGCTTTGGGAGACGGTGGTCAGGCATCCGGACAACGTGGCCGGCCCAGCGGAGTTGATGTTGGAGGACCATCGCTTCAATGCTGGTGGTCTTTGCTTCTTCCAGCACACTGACGTTTGTCCGCTTGTCTTCCCAGGAGATTTGCAGGATTTTCCGGAGGCAGCACTGATGGAAACGTTCCAGGAGTTGCATGTGACGTCTGTAGACAGTCCACGTCTCACAGGCATAGAGCAGGGTTGGGAGGACAATAGCTTTATAGACAAGCCCCTTGGTCTCCCTACGGATGTCCCGGTCCTCAAACACTCTCTGCTTCATTCTGGAAAATGCTGCACTTGCAGAGCTCAGGCGGTGTTGTATTTCGGCGTCGATGTTGACTTTGGTGGAGAGGTGGCTGCCAAGGGAGCGGAAATGGTCCACATTTTCTAATGTTACACCATTAAGCTGTATCACTGGCATTGGAGAGGGGTTGGCTGGTGTCTGCTGGAACAGCACCTTGGTTTTCTCAATGTTCAGTGACAGGCCGAGCTTCTCGTATGCTTCTGCGAAGGTGTTTAGAGTGGCTTGTAGATCTTCTTCTGAATGCGCACAGACGACATTGTCATCAGCATACTGGAGTTCTATAACAGATGTTGTTGTGACCTTGGTTTTGGCTTTCAGTCTGCTGAGGTTGAATAGCTTGCCATCTGTCCGATAGATGATTTCCACTCCGGTGGGAAGCTTCCCATCAACAAGGTGAAGTATCATAGCGATGAAGATGGAGAATAGAGTTGGGGCAATAACACATCCCTGTTTGACACCTGATTCCACCTTAAATGTGTCACTTTGGGAGCCATTGCTGTCCAAGACTGTTGCCATCATGTCATCATGGAGGAGCCGCAGAATGTTCACAAATTTGCTTGGGCACCCGATTTTTTGGAGGATGGTTCCAGAGAGCGCTGCAGTTCACTGTGTCGAATGCCTTTGCAAGGTCGATGAATGCCATGTACAGAGGTTGGTTTTGTTCCCTGCATTTTTCTTGGAGCTGTCGTGCAGTGAAGATCATGTCCACGGTTCCTCTGGAGGGGCGGAAGCCGTTCTGGGATTCTGGGAGGGTGTCTTCTGAGAGGGGCAGAAGGCGGTTTTGCAAGGATTCTTGCGAGGATTTTCCCAGCGGAGGTTAGAAGGGAGATACCTCGATAGTTTCCGCAGTCTGTTCTTTCCCCTTTTTTGAAGAGGGTGATTATGGTGGCGTCCTTGAAATCTGCTGGGATTTTCTCGGTCACCCACACTTTTTCTATGAGCTGGTGGAGTTGGTGTGTCAGCTCAGGTCCTCCCTCTTTAAAGATTTCAGCAGGGATCCCATCTGGTCCGCTGGCTTTGTTTTTTGTTGGCTGATGGCATTGCTGACTTCTTCCAAACTAGGCAGTGCTGCAAGCTCATCCCTGGTTTGTTGTTGCGGGATTTGTGAGAGGACCTCTTCGGCCACATTGGAGCTGCGGTTCAGGAGGCTTTGGTAGTGTTCTTTCCAACGTAGTGCAATTGAGTTTTGGTCCTTCAGGAGTTTGGTTCCATCTGATGAGCGTAGAGGCTGTATGCCATGGTTTCTTGGTCCGTAGATGACCTTTGTGGCTTTGAAAAATCCCTGAGCATTATGGGTATCTGCCAGGTGTTGGATTTCTTCGGCCTTCTTTGTCCACCAGATGTTCTTGAGTTCTCTTGTCCTTCTTTGGACCTCAGCTTTTGCACTGGCATAGATCTTTTTCTTAGCAGCACAGTTGATGTCTCTCTGCCATGCTTGGAAGGCTTTCCTTTCATAGAATCATAGAATCAGAGTTGGAAGAGACCTCATGGGCCATCCAGTCCAACCCCCTGCCAAGAAGCAGGAATATTGCATTCAAATCACCCCTGACAGATGGCCATCCAGCCTCTGTTTAAAAGCTTCCAAAGAAGGAGCCTCCACCACACTCCGGGGCAGAGAGTTCCACTGCTGAACAGCTCTCACAGTCAGGAAGTTCTTCCTAATGTTCAGATGGAATCTCTCCTCTCTTGTAGTTTGAAGCCATTGTTCCGCGTCCTAGTCTCCAAGGAAGCAGAAAACAAGCTTGCTCCCTCCTCCTCCCTGTGGCTTCCTCTCACATATTTATACATGGCTAGCATATCTCCTCTCAGCCTTCTCTTCTTCAGGCTAAACATGCCCAGTTCCCTAAGCCGCTCCTCATAGGGCTTGTTCTCCAGACCCTTGATCATTTTAGTCGCCCTCCTCTGGACACATTCCAGCTTGTCAACATCTCTCTTGAATTGTGGTGCCCAGAATTGGACACAATATTCCAGGTGTGGTCTAACCAAAGCAGAATAGAAGGGGTAGCATGACTTCCCTAGATCTAGACACTATGCTCCTATTGATGCAGGCCAAAATCCCATTGGCTTTTTTTTTTGCCGCCACATCACATTGTTGGCTCATGTTTAACTTGTTGTCCACGAGGACTCCAAGATCTTTTTCACACGTACTGCTCTCGAGCCAGGCATTGTCCCCCATTCTGTATCTTTGCATTCATTTTTTTCTGCCAAAGTGGAGTATCTTGCATTTGTCACTGTTGAACTTCATTTTGTTA
>NW_026845033.1:0-12500 GCF_025583915.1 Anolis sagrei ordinatus | reverse complement strand
TCCCGACCTGAACCTTTTCTGTAGGAGTAGGACTGCAAAACCCATAATCCACAGAAAGCAATGCTGGTTGAGGGTTCCAACACATTCAGGTTGGGTCAACTAGGCTTTCCCAACCCTTCTATAAGTGGCAGAATGCAAAACCCATCATCCATGGGCAATTGTGCTGATTGGGGATGATGGGGGTTGCATCCAATACATCCAGGGAACACTGGTCAACCCAGCCAATCTTTCCCAAACTAAACCCTTTTGGACTGCAAAACCCATCATCCAAACAAAGTCATGCTACCTGAGGATGATGGGGCATGTCCAACAAAAACAGAGAAAGCTGCTTTGAGGGGAAAAGCGGGATATAAATAAACATATAATAATATTTTCTGCCTCGCAAGCTGCAAAAGGGCGCTGTCCTAACCGCCCTCGTTTTCTCGCATCCCAGAGTGATTTGCGTCTCCCTCTTGTTAATTAACCTTTGTGTCCATCCCTCCCTCTTCCATGTCTTTCTTTGGCTTCCCTCTTGCAAGGACCTGACCATGAAGACCGAACTGGAAGCCGTCAATGGGAAAAAGGTGCAGGCGCTGGAAGTCTTTGCGCACGCCCTCCGCTTCTTCAAGCAGCAAGCCGTGCAGGTAAATGGGTGCGCCCGGGTGCGCGCATTGCAAGGGGCATCCAATGGAGTCCTGGGATACGTCGTTCACCACGTATCAAGTTTGGTCCAGATCCATCATAGTTTGAGTCCAAAGTGCTCTCTGGATGTAGGTGAACTACAACTCCCAACCTCAAGGTCAATGCCCACCAAACCCTTCTAGTGTCTCTGTTGGTCATGGGAGTCCTGTGTGCCATGTTTGGCTCAATTCCATCATTGGTGGAATAGACTCCCAAATGTCAAGGTCTATTTTCCCCCATCCAATGGAGTCCTGGGATACGTCGTTCACCACGTATCAAGTTTGGTCCAGATCCATCATTGCTTGAGTCCAAAGTGCTCTCTGGATGTAGGTGAACTACAACTCCCAACCTCAAGGTCAATGCCCACCAAACCCTTCTAGTGTCTCTGTTGGTCATGGGAGTCCTGTGTGCCATGTTTGGCTCAATTCCATCATTGGTGGAATAGACTCCCAAATGTCAAGGTCTATTTTCCCCAAACGCCATCTGTGTTCATATTTGAGCATGTGGAATATTAGTCCCAAGTTTGGTCCAGAAGATCCATCCTTGTTTGAGTCCAAAGTGCTGTCTGGAAGGTCAATGCCCACCAAACCCATCTAGTGTTTTCTGTTGGTCATGGGAGTTCTGTGTGCCACGTTTGGTTCAATTCCATCATTGGTGGAGTTCAGAATGCTCTTTGATTGTAGGTGAACTATAAATCCCAGTAGCTACAACTCCCAAATGTCAAGGTCTATTTCCCCCAAACATATTTAGGCATATGGGATATTCATGCCAATTTGGTCCAGATCCATCATTGCTTGAGTCCAAAGTGCTCTCTGGATGTAGGTGAACTACAACTCCCAAACTCAAGGCCAATGCCTACCAAACCCTTCTAGTGTTTTCTGTTGGTCATGGGAGTCCTGTGTGCCATGTTTGGTTCAATTCCATCATTGGTGGAGTTCAGAATGCTCTTTGATTGTAGGTGAACTATAAATCCCAGCAACTACAACTCCCAAATGACAAAATCAATTTTTTGAGTGATGGTCACTCCTTGAGTTCTGATCTTTGGATGAAAGCAGGGATATAGACAAAATTACAAATAGCCACGTGTGTAGAGACTGATCTTCTGCAGGTCCTGTTGTGAAGCCACTGTCCTAACCCATGGAGCCTTTTCTGGCTTTGCTCCGTCCTGCAGTCCGATCTCCCATCTCGTTCTCTTCTTGCAGGAGCTGAGGGACCAGTGTCCGGCTTTGCCAGAGCGGGACGCCATCCGGTGGGTCATCACCGTCCCGGCCATCTGGAAGCAGCCGGCCAAGCAGTTCATGCGGGAGGCCGCCTATTCGGTGAGCATCAAACCTCAGGCTGGACACACCTCCTGATGGGTTACGGCACTCCTTTCGGCAGAGGTGGTGCCATGGAGGAGGAGGAATACCACACGGTTCCAGTGCTGGCGCAGGGCCTTCATGGCAGAAAGAAGGCCGTGGGTTTATTCTGGTTTGTGGTTCTGAGGTCCATGGAGTGGCCAACGAGGCTAGGTTTCAGTCTGAGCTTGAAAGGAGCAAACCTTGGGTTGTTGTAGGTTTTTTCGGGCTATATGGCCATGTTCTAGAGGCATTCTCTCCTGATGTTTCGCCTGCATCTATGGCAAGCATACCTCTGAGGATGCTTGCCATAGATGCAGGCAAAACGTCAGGAGAGAATGCCTCTAGAACATGGCCATATAGCCCGAAAAAACCTACAACTACCCAGTGATTCTGGCCATGAAACCTTAGACAATACATGGAGCAAACCTTGCTTTGAAAGTCCTTGTTCTACTCCAGAAGCTTTGTTTGTGTCAGACTGCAAGGCCCATCATCCAAAAAAGCTGGGCTAACTGTAGGCAAAACCCATCGTCCACAGGCACAATCAGGGACCAGCCTTTCCCAACCTGAACCCTTTCTATAGGTGTCAGACTGCAAGACACATCATCCACAGGAAGCCATGCTGGTTGAGGGTTGCATCATCCAACTCTTGCAGGTTGGGTTGACCAGGCTTTCTCCACCAAAACCACTTCTATAGGTGGCAGACGGCAAAACCCATCGTCCACAGGCACAATCAGGGACCAGCCTTTCCCAACCTGAACCCTTTCTATAGGTGTCAGACTGCAAGACACATCATCCACAGGAAGCCATGCTGGTTGAGGGTTGCATCATCCAACTCTTGCAGGTTGGGTTGACCAGGCTTTCTCCACCAAAACCACTTCTATAGGTGGCAGACGGCAAAACCCATCGTCCACAGGCACAATCAGGGACCAGCCTTTCCCAACCTGAACCCTTTCTATAGGTGTCAGACTGCAAGACACATCATCCACAGGAAGCCATGCTGGTTGAGGGTTGCATCATCCAACTCTTGCAGGTTGGGTTGACCAGGCTTTCTCCACCAAAACCACTTCTATAGGTGGCAGACGGCAAAACCCATCGTCCACAGGCACAATCAGGGACCAGCCTTTCCCAACCTGAACCCTTTCTATAGGTGTCAGACTGCAAGACACATCATCCACAGGAAGCCATGCTGGTTGAGGGTTGCATCATCCAACTCTTGCAGGTTGGGTTGACCAGGCTTTCTCCACCAAAACCACTTCTATAGGTGGCAGACGGCAAAACCCATCGTCCACAGGCACAATCAGGGACCAGCCTTTCCCAACCTGAACCCTTTCTATAGGTGTCAGACTGCAAGACACATCATCCACAGGAAGCCATGCTGGTTGAGGGTTGCATCATCCACCTCTTGCAGGTTGGGTCGACCAGGCTTTCTCCACCAAAACCACTTCTATAGGTGGCAGACGGCAATACCCATCGTCCACAGGCAGTGATCCTGATTGGGGATGATGGGGGGTTGTATCCAATACATTGAGAGAAGACAGGTCAACCCAACCAGATTTTACCAACCTAAACGCTTTCTATAGAGTTGGGACTGCAAACCCACCGTCCAGAGGAAGTCATGCTGACTGAGGATGATGGGGGTTGTGTCCCACACATTCAGGGGATGCTAGACCAAGATCCAAATGTACAAGGCGGCCTTCCCGGGCTCAGAGCCTGGCCTTCCCACTATTCATCCCGGAGTCCAGGCGCCTGCAAGGCAGCAGCGGCATCAACCGCCTCCCAATTAGTGGCTTTGGCTGCTCTTCGCTGGCGTTCTTCCTCCCTCCTTCTCCTCCTTCCCGGGTTTCTCCTTCTGTGTTTTTGGAGAGGAGGGTAAACCGAGCCAGGGATGTCAGAGCCAGCCCTCTGGAGAGGAAGGGTCCTGCGAGAGGACCTAGACATCCGCTGGAGAGGATGAAGAGTGTTGGAAGCCCTCTTCACTCCAGGTTTTATTTATTTATTTATTTGTCGTGTCAGAACAACCAGTCTAACAGAACAAAGCAAACAAACAGAAAAATACACAACTTGTGAGTTTGGTAGCTGGTTAAATGTCCTTTGACCAGTATCTGGCCACTTGGAGTGCTTCCGGTGTTGCCGCAAGGAGGTCCTCCCTTGTGCATGTGGCAGGGCTCAGGTTGCATTGCAGCAGGTGGTCTGGTTTGCTCTTCTCCGCACTCGCATGCCGAGGATTCTACTTTGTGGCCCCATTTCTGAAGGTTGGCTCTGCATCTCGTGGTGCCAGAGCGCAGTCTGTTCAGCGCCTTCCAAGTCGCCCAGTCTTCTGTGTGCCCAGGGGGGAATCTCTCATTTGGTATCAGCCATTGGTTGAGGTTCTGGGTTTGAGCCTGCCACTTTTGGACTCTCGCTTGCTGAAGTGTTCCAGCGAGTGTCTCTGTAGATCTTAGAAAACTATTTCTAGATTTAAGTCGTTGGCGTGCTGGCTGATACCCAAACAGGGGATGAGCTGGAGATGTCTCTGCCTTGGTCCTTTCACTATTGGCTGCTACTTTCCGGTGGATGTCAGGTGGTTTAATACTGGCTAAGCAGTGTAATTTCTCCAGAGGTGTAGGGCGCAGACACCCCATAATAATGCGGCATGTCTCATTCAGAGCCACATCCACTATTTTAGCGTGGTGAGATGTGTTCCACACTGGGCATGCATACTCAGCAGCAGAGTAGCACAGCGCAAGGGCAGATGTCTTCACTGTATCTGGTTGTGATCCCCAGGTTGTGCCAGTCAGCTTTCGAATGATACTTCACTCCAGGTATTCCTGGTAGAAACGGATTATCTAGACCTGGGACAGTCTGGCTTTAGGCCGGACATGGTACCGAGACAGCCTTGGTCGCCTTAGTTAATGATCTGCGCCGGGAACTGGACAGGGGGAGTGTGTCCCTGTTGGTTCTGCTGGACCTCTCTTCGGCCTTTGATACCATCGACCACGGTATCCTTCTGGGACGCCTCCTCGCAGGGATGGGCCTTGGGGGTACTGCTTTGCAGTGGCTCCGGTCTTCCTCGAGGGTCGATCCCAGAAGGTGTCACTAGGGGACTCCTGCTCGACCCCACAGCCATTGTACTGTGGGGTGCTGCAGGGCTCAGTATTGTCCCCTATGTTGTTCAACATCTACATGAAGCCGCTGGGAGAGATCATCCGGAGTTTCAGGGTACGGTGTCACCTGTACGCGGATGATGTCCAACTCTGTCACTCCTTTCCACCTGCTACTAAGGAGGCTGTCCAGGTCCTGAACCGGTGCTTGGCCGCTGTGACGGTCTGGATGAGGGCGAACAAATTGAAACTGAATCCAGACAAGACAGAGGTACTCCTGGTCAGTCGCAAGGCCGAACAGGG
The DNA here is from genome assembly GCF_025583915.1 of Anolis sagrei ordinatus. Taxonomy (NCBI): domain Eukaryota; kingdom Metazoa; phylum Chordata; class Lepidosauria; order Squamata; family Anolidae; genus Anolis; species Anolis sagrei. Next base: position 7,117 of record NW_026845033.1, on the reverse strand, counting down.
CATAGGGTTACAGCCTGTGTTGGATGGGGTCGCACTCCCCCTGAAGATGCAGGTTCGCAGCTTGGGTGTGACCCTGGACTCATCGCTGAGCCTGGAAGCCCAGGTTTCGGCGGTGACCAGGGGAGCATTCGCACAGTTAAAACTTGTGCGCCAACTGCGACCGTACCTTGGGAAGTCTGACTTGGCCACGGTAGTCCACGCTCTGGTTACATCCCGTTTAGACTACTGCAACGCTCTCTACGTGGGGTTGCCTTTGAAGACGGCCCGGAAGCTCCAATTAGTCCAACGCTCGGCAGCCATGATTCTAACAGGAGCGGAGCGCAGGGAGCATACAACCCCCCTGTTGCGCCAACTCCACTGGCTACCGATTTGCTACCGGCTGAATTCAAAGTGCTGGCGTTGGCCTTTAAAGCCCTAAACGGTTCCGGCCCAAGCTACCTATCCGACCGCATCTCTGCCTATGAACCCACCAGGACTTTGAGATCTTCCGGGGAGGCCCTGCTCTCGATCCCGCCTGCTTCTCAAGCACGGCTGGCGGGGACGAGAGATAGGGCCTTCTCGGTGGTGGCTCCTCGGCTGTGGAACGCCCTTCCTACGGACATTAGACTAGCACCATCTCTAATGGTATTCCGCAAAAAAGTGAAAACCTGGCTGTTTGAGCAGGCGTTCGAATAATTAGTTAATGAACACTGGAATGGAACAATGGATGACGAATCTGGAACATGTTTTTGATGATGAGACGATAGTGAATAGTGAATGGTTATTGTAGTAATTGTTTATTAATTATGTAATATGTTAGGTTGTTAACTGTTTTTACACTGAAGCATTGAATTTTTGCTGTTCTTATTTGTTGTGAACCGCTGTGAGTCGCCTTCGGGCTGAGAACAGCCGTATAGAAGTCAGGTAAATAAATAAATAAACAAATGGGCAGCAGGGAGCATCCCACCCCCCTGTTATGTCAACTCCACTGGCTGGGTGGTTGTAGGGTTTTTTTCGGGCGATATGGCCATGTTCTAGAGGCATTCTAGAACAGCACCTGGCACTGTCCATCTCTTAATGACATTGATCACCCAGGAACAAAAATTGTGTTGCGTAGTGTAATGGCCAACCCTATGGAAACCAAGGGCTTCCAGCCTACGAATGGCATAGATGACCACTGAGGGACCCAGAAACTACTTAGAGGGGAGATATTGTGTTGGAGGTGGGTGCATGAAGCTACGAAGCCTGGCTCTGTGGATACGGGGGCCGTACTGTATCTCCTTTTTCCGCTGCAGGCCGGCCTGGTTCCCCCGGAGAGCCCCGAGCAGCTGCTGATTGCCTTGGAGCCCGAGGCGGCCTCCATCTACTGCCGGAAGCTGCGCCTGAACCAGCTCATGGACCTCAGCGAGGGGCCCCGGGGCCCCCACGGGCGGAGGAGCACCCACGACCTCCCCATCGACTCCAGCTTCCGCCAGGGTGAGCCCACCCCGCAACATACACTGCCATGCAAGGATCTCTCCTCCTTGGCCCGGGGTCCAGGGATTCTGGGAACCGGGGTCCAGAACACCTGAAAGTACGGCATTTGGGAATCATAGAATCGTGGAGTTCGAAGAGACCCACCAAAGGTCATCTAGTCCATCCCATTGTGCCAGGCAGGAAAACCTCCTAGACAATGGCCATCTAAGCTCTGCTTCATAGAAGGAGGTACAATAGATAGAGAAATAGACAGACAGACAGACATGTTTCCACCATCTGCTTCTCTGGCCCTGGAACTCAACAAAAAAGCTCCTGTTTTGTACCAGATTTCGTATGAGGCGGGTGAGACGGTAGTCCTTTGTGATATTATACTGTAAAGGAGCATGAAATTACTGCCACGGATTTGTGAGGAAAGCTGGGCAATGATCAGTATCAGCTTAAGAGTTCGTTTATAAAGGGACTATTAATTACAGAAGGATTTATTTATTTGATAGCATAGCGTTTAACGTCCCTGGTTTGGTTTTACTTCTTATGCAGGCTGTTTGGCTTTGAAGTAAAAGTAACAGAGGGAAGGCTTGTAAAAAGAACAGTAACAAGTTTTATTAGAATATAACCGATTCAATGTTTCTTCACTAGGCACAAACTTAGTTGATTACAATAGTAAGGTTTCATGAGMAACTTTAGGTACAGACTTTAAGAGGTTTCRYTAAGCAGACGTATCTTTCCWGGACAACTGTCCTAATAAAACAAATAAGCTAAAAAGCTTATTTAACAGAATTGGCTCCCAGCCAAACCTTGATTCTTAACCCAGAATCAATAATCCCCTGTAGCTTTATCACTACCGGGTCCTTTCCTGTAACCCCTTTAGTCACAAATTAGTTCYCTGAATCTCCACCTAGAGATTTCAGTCTTCCCTGTAACTCTAACSGTCACAGACTAGTTCCCTGAATCTCCCACCAGAGATTTCAGTCTTCCCTGTAACTCTAACGGTCACAGACTAGTTCCCTGAATCTCCCACCAGAGATTTCAGTCTTCCCTGTAGCTCACCGGCTTACAGACTGCCTATTTCAAACAGATGTGCAGTTAGGTGACAGTTGGCTCCACCCCCGTTGCTATGGCAACTCAGGCCAAGCCAGCCAGCATCTCTAACAAAATATAATCCTACATACTTACCATTTATTAACTACTGTTTAAATAACACATAACCATAGGAATAAAAATATACACATCGTCACATATACATTGTACTCAGGAGGAGGCGGTGGTTTTTTACTCAGGAGGAGGCGACCAGAAGCGACTTGCAACATAGAACCAAATGAGGAAATGGCATTGATGACCCAGGAGCAAAAACCGTAGTGAGACATGGTTGTTATGCATCTTGCAGGAAACCCCTTCCGCCCAACTCCATCCAGATTTTCTCTCTTGCTCTGGACGAAGGAGGCTTTGTTTAGGTTTCTATTTTTTGTGTTTTCTGTTTCAAATTAAGTCTCCTCCATGTGCCGTTCCTGTGGTTTTTATTAGCAGAACAAACCGCAGCTCGTGAAAAAAAAAAGGTTCTGTGTGCCGCAAAGGAAGAGGCTTGCAGCCAAGGGCTGTGTGGGGAATAATGGGCCGCCAAATAGAGATTGGCCCAAGGTTTCCAAGGCAGAACGTGGAGACCAGCTCCTCCTCCTCCTCGTCGGAGTGAGAAACATCCATGCATTCCGTGTTGGGCCTTCCTCCAAGGAATCTTACGCATGTTTAGGATGCAAAATGCTTCTGCTCCCAGCGGCTTCAGAGAAGGGAGGCTCCACTTGTGTTTGCATTCAAAGCTTTGCAATCAGATTTCATTCTGATATGCAATTCTGAAGGGCATATTTGAGATCAGTGTGGTTCTCAACCTTCCTAATGCCACGACCCCTTTATTTTATTTATCGTGTCATCAGCAACCATTGTATTACAATTCTAACAGAGCAAAACAAACACAGAGATTAAAAAGGAAAAAAAAACCACACAGATTTTGCAAATTTGGTATTTGGTTAAATGTCCTTTGACCAGTATCTGGCCACTTGGAGTGCCTCTGGGGTTGCCGCAAGAAGGTCCTCTATTGTGCATGTGGCAGGGCTCAGGGTGCATTGCAGCAGGTGGTCAGTGGTTTGTTCTTCTCCGCACTCGCATGCCGAGGATTCCACCCTGTAGCCCCATTTCTTAAGATTGGCTCTGCATCTCGTGGTGCCAGAGCGCAGTCTGTTCAGCGCCTTCCAAGTCGCCCAGTCTTCTGAGTGCCCAGGGGGGAGTCTCTCATCTGGTATCACCCATGAATTGAGGTGCTGGGTTTGGGCCTGCCACTTTTAGACTCTCGCTTGCTGGGGTGTTCCAGCGAGTGTCTCTGTAGATCTAAGAAAACTATGTCTTGATTTAAGTCGTTGACGTGCTGGCTGATACCCAAACAGGGGATGAGCTGGAGATGTCTCTGCCTTGGTCCTTTTACTATTGGCTGCTACTTCCCAGCGGATGTCAGGTGGTGCAATACCGGCTAAGCAGTGTAATTTCTCCAGTGGTGTAGGGCGCAGACACCCTGTGATAATGCGGCATGTCTCATTAAGAGCCACATCCACTGTTTTAGTGTGGTGAGATGTGTTCCACACTGGGCATGCGTACTCAGCAGCAGAGTAGCATAGCGCAAGGGCAGATGTCTTCACTGTGTCTGGTTGTGATCCCCAGGTTGTGCCAGTCGGCTTTCGTATGATATTGTTTCTAGCGCCCACTTTTTGCTTGATGTTCAGGCAGTGCTTCTTGTAGGTCAGAGCACGGTCCAGAGTGACTCCCAGGTATTTGGGTGTGCTGCAATGCTCCAGTGGGATTCCTTCCCAGGATCCTCAGAGCTCTGGATGCTTGTCTGTTCTTAAGGTGAAAGCTCATGTCTGTGTTTTAGATGGATTAGGGATCAGCTGGTTTTCCCTGTAATAGGCGGTAAGGGCACCTAGAGCTTCGGAGAGCTTCTGTTCTACCATTTCAAAGCTCCCTGCTTGAGCAGTAATGGCACGATCATGGATGGAGCAAGCACGCTCCTCTGAGGCAGGCCGTTCTTCTGTTTCCGCCATCTGCTTCTCTGGCCCTGGAACTCAACAAAAAAGCTCCTGTTTTGTAGCAGGTTTCCTCTGAGGCGGGTGAGGTGGTCGTCCTTTGTGATATTATACATTTTTCTCAGGAGGAGGCGGTGGTTCACAGTCTCATAAGCCGCTGACAGGTCTATGAAGACAGCTCCTGTGATCTGCTGCCTTTCAAAGCCATCTTCTATGTGCTGAGTCAGGTTCAGCACTTGCGATGTGCAGCTTTTGCCTTTCCTGAAGCCAGCTTGCTGTGGGATCAGACATGGGTCTATTTTTTCCATAATTCTATGCAAAATAAGTCTCTCCAGAACTTTGTAGAGGTGGCACAACAGGGAGATTGGTCTGTAGCTTTTTGGGTCATTACGGTCTTTGCCTGGCTTCAAGATGGCGATGACTCTTGCTTTCCTCCAGATTTTGGGGATCTGACAGGATGCCGTGCAGTTGTTCATCAGCTCCAGCAGCCAGCGCCTTGCTTTTGGACCAAAGTTCTTGATTTGTTCCATCCGTAGGTCATCCAGGCCAGCTGCTTTGCCATTCTTACATTTGTTGAGAGCCATGTCCAATTCAGTAGATGTAAAGGGTTCATGGAGGTTGTTGTTCTCAATCTCTGGTTGCCTGGCTATTGGTTTCTTTCCTACTTTGGTGGCAAAGTTGGGTTTCCCATTCTTCAAGAGTTGGTGTGCTATCTGATCTGCCTTTATGTTGGCATGGGTATTAGTTTGTGAGGGGTCGTTGCTCAACCGTCTCAGCAGCCTCCACGCCTTCTGGCTGCTCCTGCCCATGTCGACCTCTGTGATCAGCTTGATCCACTGTTCTTTCTTGGCTTCAGAGATGGAGGACACCATGCTCTGCGCTGCCTGAAGGGTTTGCTCACTAAATGGGTCTTCGTTGTGGAGCCTGTAATAGTTTTCCAACAAGGCAGCTGTTTCAGGAGTAATGCCCTGGAGGTAGTGGGTTCTGCAGCCTCTCGGTATAGAGGCCCGTGAGCAGTTCACGACCCCTTAATACAGTTCCTTATGTTGTGGTGACCCCCCAAACATAAAATAATTTTCGTTGCTACTTCATAACTGTATGTTTTGCTACTGTTATCAATTGTAATGTAAATATCTGGTGTATTTTCATTGACTGAACCAAATTTGGCACAAATACCCAAAACACCCGAGTTTGAATACTAGCGGGGTGGGGTGGGGGGTGGTTTTGTCATTTGGGAGGTGTAATTGCTGGGATTTATAGTTCATCTACAATCAAAGAACATTCTGAACTCCACCAACAATGGAATTGAACCAAACTTGGCTCAGAACTTCAATGACCAACAGAAAAAAAAACTGTAAGGATTTGGTGGGCATTGACCTTGAATTTTGGAGTTGTAGTTCGCCTACATCCAGAGAACACTGTGGACTCAAACAATGATGGATCAGGACCAAACTCTACATGAATACTCAATGTGCCCAAATGCGTATACTGGTGGAGTTTGGGGAAAATAGATCTTGACATTTGGGAGTTGTAGTTGCTGGGATTTATAGTTCACCTACAATCAAAGAACATTCTGAACCCCACCAAGAATAGAATTGAACCAAACTTAGCACTCAGAACTTCAATGACCAACAGAAAAAAAACTGTAAGGGTTTGGTGGGCATTGACTTTGAATTTTGGAGTTGTAGTTCGCCTACATCCAGAGAACACTGTGGACTCAAACAATGATGGATCAGGACCAAACTCTACATACTCAATATGCCCAAATGCGTATACTGGTGGAGTTTGGGGAAAATAGATCTTGACATTTGGGAATTGTAGTTGCTGGGATATATAGTTCACCTACAATCAACAAGCATTCTGAACCCCACCAAGAATAGAGTTGGGCCAGATTTCCCATACAGAAACCCCATGACCAACAGAAAACACTGCATTTTCTGATGGTCTTCAGCGACCCCTCTGGCACCCCCTTGCGACCCCTCGAGGGGTCCTGACCCCCAGGTTGAGAAACACTGTTTTAGATTGTACTAGCTGTCCCCTGCCACGTGTTGCTGTGGCCCAGCCTGGTGATCTGGAAAATAAAGTAATGAGAAAGTGCTGGTTTCTAATCTATGTGATTTCTTTTATGTTTGTGGGTAAACAGTATTTCTTGCTGTGTCTTTGTCAGTGTTGATGTGGAGAGTGTCTGGTTTGCCTACTCTGGAACATGCAACATATCATTGTCCTTCTTCAGGGGTCCCTTTCAAATCTATGATTCTATATCTCTCTGTGTGTGAATCATATCTATCTATCTATCTATCTATCTATCTATCTATCTATCTATCTATATCTATCATGATGGCTGGATGTCTCTTTGTCAGGAGGACTTTGATTACGTTTTCTTGCCCTTGTGAAGAGAGTTGGACTGGATGGCCTTGAGTATTTTCTGTTGGTTGTGGGTGTCCTGTGTGGGAAGTTTGCCCCGATTATGTCATTCATGGGGTTCAGAATGCTCTTTGATTGTAGGTGAACTGTGAATCCCAGTGACTACAATTCCTAAATGTCAATGCCTATTTCCCCCAAACTCCATGTGTGTTCATATTTGGGCGTATTGAGTG
>NW_026845011.1:0-25656 GCF_025583915.1 Anolis sagrei ordinatus | reverse complement strand
TGAAACAAAGTGTGGATGCATTGAACCATCAGAAAGTAAACTTATTGGTGTCTCAGCTACCTATGTGCACAATTTTGGACTACTCTGGGTTTTGGAATTCTGGCTAAGGGATAATTCAAAAAGTTAAGTTGCCTTCAAGGAATCAGGTTCAAGGACCATGTTTAGCTCATAGGTCACATTTCCCCACTTCTAATATAACTAAAAATGGTAGGGTTGTATCTAAACAGGAACAAGGATTCTTTCCAGTGTCAGCTGAAAACATTTTTCTGCCTGAAGTGAGACTCATCCTTTTTATCATATTCAAGGATAGCACCAACTCTGATGACTCTGTAGAAGTGATGGGAACAAGAGAATTCAAATGAGAACACTTGATGAATTCTGTTGATAGGTGGACTTGAATCCAGATCCTTGTACTCAGTAGAAATCTCACTCTTTGCCTTCTATATTATTGCGTTGTGATGCTTTGACTATTTTCTGTTAATCTACTCTGGGATCTTATTTTGATGTCTCATGCAACTCTTGACTAATTTGCTTTTATGTTATGTTTTTGTTTGTTAAGAAACTTCAGCTCCATCTCAACCTGAAGCCAGCCCTGTGACATGTGTGCCTGTTAGCAATTACAAGTATCCAGATTTGCCGATATCAGGATACAAGGAACAGGTAAATGACATTGGCTGTCAGTTGTGAAATGTTGGCGTCATAAAATTTGCAGTCTTCTTCATACTCCTTAAGCTTTTTCTGGGCTGATTTCAGTTAAGGTGTGAAATCTTATTAAAATGAAATTTGGAAAAGGTTTTTTGTTTCTTTATAAGAAACACATTGGTTAGCATCTTGTTTGCAATGTCATAGACTAGATGTATGGCCTTTTAAAGTTTTGTATTCATATTTATGATTGTGGGTGAATGAAAATACATTCTGCATATCAGCTAGTTACATTACAGTTCATAACAGTAGCGAAATGAAAGTTATGTAGTAACAACGAAAATAATTTTATGGTTGGGGGTCACCACAACATGAGGAACAGTATTAAGGGGTCGTGGCATTAGGAAGGTTGAGAAACACTGCTGTAATAGCTATTCAACAGTGGTAATCTCGGCCTCAGAGTCGGTGGAGTCACCTTCTTTGGAGGCTTTTAAACACAGACTGGATGGCCCTCTGTTGGGGATGCTTTGATGGTCCTTTTCCTCCATGGCAGGGGGTAGGACTAGATGGCCCATAGGGTCTCTTCTTCTGTGATTCTGTGACTGTAGCCCACTTCTTCAAAAGGAGGAGCAATAGGAATAAATTGGATAGTATTAAAAGGTGCCACAAGACTCTTTTTTCCATCTTTCCTTTTTAAAAATACTGAAACAGCCAAACAAGCCATCACTTTGAACATGGGTTGAATTTTAGAATGTTTAAGAGTAAATATCAAATGTAGTAAAATGTACAGAATGCATTTTTAAAGATCTTTACAGCATACCTCCAGTATCAGTTAATGATTGTTGTAAAATTATGTTTTACACAGCTAGTTTCCTTGATAGAGAACAACTCAGTGGTCATTATACGTGGATCTACTGGGAGTGGGAAGAGTACTCAGCTTCCGCAGTATGTCCTGGACCACTTTGAGCAGCACTCTACTTACTGCAACATCATTGTTACACAGCCTAGGAAGATTGGGGCAAGCAGCATTGCGAGGTGGATCAGTAAGCAACGGTCATGGCCACTGGGTGAACGCGTGGGCTACCAGGTACCTCTAACAAAATGGGAGCATGTCTTCGTGTAGAAAGGGGAAATGTGGTTTGCTTATTTAATTCATTCATTTATATCCTACTAGCTGTCCCTTGCCACGCGTTGCTGTGGCCCACTCTGGTGGTCATGCGGGTTTTGTGTGGGAGGTTTGGCCCAGTTCTATTGTTGGTGTGGTTCAGAATGCTCTGTGATTGTAAGTGAACTACGAATCCCAGCAACTACAACTCCCAAATGTCAAGATTCTATTTTCCCCAAACTCCACCAGTGTTCACATTTGGGCATATTGAGTATTCGTGTAGGTTTGGTCCAGATCCATCATTGTTTAGTCCACAGTGCTCGCTGGATGTAGGTGAACTACAACTCCAAAACCAAAGAACACTGCCCACCAAACCCTTCCAGTATTTTCTGTTGGTCATGGGAGAACTGTGTGCCAAGTTTGGTTCAATTCCATCGTTGGTGGGGTTCAGAATGCTCTTTGATTGTAGGTGAACTATAAATCCCAGCAACTACAACTCCCAAATGACAAAATCAATTTTTTTGAGTGAAGGACATACATTGGGTTGTTAGGTGTCTTGTGTCCAAATCATCCAGTGGTTTTTGAGTTCTGTTAATCCCACATATGAACATTACATTTTTTATTTATATAGATCATTTCCCCAATAATTGGACTCAGGGCAACTTGTATATATGTATTTGTGTTCCTTCCAAATGCCTGATGACTCCATATTAGGAGGGTGTTGTGCAAGGAAGTAAAGTCGGACCTCCACATCTGCAGGTTTCACACTTGTGGTTTTGATTTCTTGCAATCCTATGCTGCTGCCTCCTGAAATTGGGGATAAAATATAAGATTACAAATAGCCAAAACAATCCTCAAGAGGTAGGGGGAGGCAAGGGACTACTGAAAACACTGAGTCCAGCTTCTACAGAAACTGGAAGAGGATAAGGATTCTGGATCCTTCCCAAGAGCAAGAGGAAAGAGTGGTAGATATGACTTGTTTGATTATGTTTGCAGGTTGGTTTAGAAAAGGTTGCATCAGAAAAGACCAGACTGATGTATGCGACGACTGGCATTCTCCTTCAAAAACTTGTTGGAGCCAAAACTCTTTCAGAGTTCACCCACATCTTCATAGATGAGGTAAGTATGAGAAATGACTGCAGTCCTTTAGCAACTTATACTGGAGTTTTCTGAATTAACTGAAGCTTAGTTGGGGGAAACTGTTTTGTGGATTAAAGCTTGTAAGTTTCCCAACTAACATAGGCAATGGTCATGATCTACTTCAAAAAGCTGCAGTTCATTGAGAGAACTTTTACTTCTGAATAGACACATTGTAATGAAAACTATTTTTGAAATATGACATTACTCCAGCATTTAAGTTGATTCCTTTGATGTGGAAATGTTATTCTTAGACACTTAATGCATGTTCAAATATTGAGAACTAGAATTGTTTTGGAATAACATGCCCACTGGCGCATTCAGAAGAAGATCTACAAGCCACTCTAAACACCTTTGCAGAAGCATACAAGAAGCTCGGCCTGTCATTGAACATCAAGAAAACCAAAGTGCTGTTCCAGCAGTCACCAGCCAACCCCTTTCCAATGCCAGAGATACAGCTTAATGGTGTAACATTAGAAAATGTTGACCATTTCCACTAACTTGGCAGCCACCTCTCCACCAAAGTCAACATTGACACTGAAATACAACACTGCATGAGCTCTGCGAGTGCAGCATTTTTCCAAATGAAGCAGAGAGTGTTTGAGGACCAGGAAATCCGTAGGGATACCAAGGTGCTTGTTTATAAAGCTATTATCCTACCAACCCTGCTATATGCCTGTGAAACGTGGACTGTCTACAGACATCATACACAACTCCTGGAATGATTCCATCAGCGTTGCCTCCAAAAAATCCTTCAAATCTCTTGGGAAGACAAGCGGACAAATGTCAGCGTGCTGGAAGAAGCAAAGACCACCAGCATTGAAGCGATGGTCCTCCGCCATCAACTCTGCTGGACCGGCCACGTTGTCCGGATGCCCGACCACCGTCTCCCAAAGCAGTTGCTCTACTCCGAACTCAAGAATGGAAAATGAAATGTTGGTGGACAGGAAAAGAGATTTAAAGATGGGCTCAAAGCCAACCTTAAAAACTCTGGCATAGACACTGAGAACTGGGAAGCCCTGGCCGTTGAGCGCTCCAGCTGGAGGTCAGCTGTGACCAGCAGTGCTGCAGAATTTGAAGAGGCACGAATGGAGGGTGAAAGAGAGAAACGTGCCAAGAGGAAGGCGCGTCAAGCCAACCCCGACCGAGAGCGCCTTCCACCTGGAAACCAATGCCCTCACTGGGAGAAGATGCAGGTCAAGAATAGGGCTCTACAGCCACCTACAGATCCACAAGAATATTGATCCTGGAAGACTATCCTACTCGTCCAACGAGGGATCGCCTAAGCAAAAAAAGATACTATACAATCCCTTTGCAATATGGACACCTGCTTGTCAACTTACTGTGACACCATCAATTTCATAGGGTTTTCTTTGGCAAGGAATACTTACAAGTGGCTTTGCCAGTTTCTTCCACTGAAATATAGACTAAGAGATGTAGTATTCATTGGCATTCTCCCAACCAAGTACTAACCTGGATCTGCTCATCCAGGCTTTTGATAGAGAATAAGGTTAGATGTTGGGACCCTTGGGGGTGCAGTGGTTTAAATCGCTGAGCTGCTGAACTTGCTGACCAAAAGGTTGGTAGTTCAAATCTGGGGAATGGGGTGAGCTCCAACTGTTAGGCCCAGCTTCTGCCAATCTAGCAATTTGAAAACATGGAAGTGTGAGTAGATCAATAGGTACCACTTCTGTGGTAAGGTAAATCTTTACTTTTTACTAGTGTACCATTCAGATGTCTGCATCACTTTACCAACATTACAATTTCATTCCTCAGGGCACCAGTATCTCTTGATTTATATATTTGAATATCTAAGTTTGTTATTTTTGAGTTGTTCTGTCGTGTATGTTATGTTTTAACTAATTGTTATTGTTATATAAATTGCATTGTAAACCGCATTGAGTCGCCGAATTAGGCTGAAAAATGCGGTATAAAAATAAAGCAAATAAATAAATAAATAAATTTTTGAGTTGTTCTATAAGTACACCTGATGTTGTTCATTTTATTCTTTATGATTTGATTTGTTTGTTATGTTATGATTTGATTTGTTTGTTATGTTATGAATGTTTGCCAATTTTCTGTTCTAAACCGCCCTGAGTCCCCTCGGGGAGATAAGGCGGTATAGAAATAAAGATGATGATGATGATGATGATGATTATTATTATTATTATTAATTATTGGGTTTGGTTTATTTTTTGGTGCGTAGACTTGTCATAGGAAGCCAACGTGGGGGTGTAACTCTTAGAATTTTTTTGAGTTGACCACCTTATCACCCATCACGCATACTCCTGCGCACCAAGTTTCTCTTCCCTAAGTTTCTCTTCGCCCACTAGCAGACCAACTCTTCTGGTGTTCTCCTCCATTGAGCAGTCCTTTCTACTGCTTGAGCCTTTTTCTCTGGATTCTCTTTTTCCTTTCTTTCTCCTTTGTACCTTTTCACACTTTCTATTTTAAAAAGTTCCCTAAGCTCTTCTAAATTGCTTTCAACACAGCACACAATTCAGCCTCTGCTTGGCCTATCTATGGTAGCTTCCACATTGGTCACATGCCACAAGTTCAGGTTTAGGCCAGCACAGAGTCAGAATATTATCACAATCTCTGAATCCACTTTGAAATTTCCAGATCCAACCATGGCAGAATATTACATTTGCTCTATTTCTCAGCACGATTGGGTTGCAACAAGAATTTGCAAGTAGTCCTCTAATTCTCTTTGCAAATCTTGCTTTGAATCTTCTACTGCTAGCCCCGAAGAGAGTAGGGAAGGAACTTTCCATCGAAGGGTTAGGAAATCAGGAATGTGGATATCAGAACACAAAATGTGAATTACAGCAAACTCATTTTGTGCTGAGTCGCACTATTTGTTGATTATTTATAGGTACACGAGCGTACTGAAGAAATGGATTTCTTACTGCTGGTTGTCCGTAAACTACTGCGCACCAATTCACGGTTCGTGAAGGTAATTGTGAACTCCTATTATTTTACTTATTTTATTTACAGCATTTTTACCCCGCCCTTCTCAACCCCCGAGGGGGGACTCAGAGCGGCTAACAAAGGCAGCAATTCGATGCCACAATCAATAACACAGTATAAAACCATAAATACATACAGAGTTAAATAGCAGTTAATTATAACCAAATTATCATAAGTCATTAAAACAATACTCAGTCCACAAACCCACTGATAGAACCATAAACTCCTAGTCCATATTTATGTAAAAATATGAGATCAGTTTACCATAATTCAGGTCTATATGAGTAATCCCCAATATCCTAACATTAGCAACTGTGATGGCTTTCAGGAAGTACTGTATATACTCGAGTATAAGCCGACCCAAATATAGGCCGAGGGACCTTATTTTGCCACAAAAAAGGTGGTGGTGGTGGGGGACGATGACGTCGTATTGACTCGAACATAAGCCGAGGGTGGGAAATGCAGCAGCTACTGATACATTTCAAAATAAAAATAAATACTAAAAAACTTACATTAATTGAGTAGGAAAAATGTTTTTGAATATTTACATAAAACTGTAATTTAAGATAAGACTGTCGAATTCTGATTAAACCACTAATCTAACCTTCTTCATTGTAAATTTGCTTATTGAATATATTTTTTATTGAATTTGTGGGGGAAGAAAAAAATTTTTTAGGAGGGTATAGGAGTATCTGGGATGTGGGGAAAAATCTATCGGGTGAAAAGGGTAAAGGGGTTTCCCTACAAATGGGGGTAATAGTGAAGAGGTTGAAGGGAATAGGATAAAAAGGAGAAGGGGAGTAAAAAAAAATGACAAATTGAAAAAATTGAAAAAAAAGATGGAAATAATCTTTTCCTGTCCAGAGTATTAGTCTTTTAAATATTAATCGTAGTTAATCTCTCCGTCCTCCCATATTTACTTCATTTCCTTTTGTTTTCAAAGAAGAAGTCCAATCCATAAGATTCTTGGTTTTGCTTTAAAAATGTGCTTATGTATCCTTTCAATAATAGAGAGTGGAATAATAAATGTAATAAAAATAATAATAGAGTAAAATAATGGAAATGCAATAATAATAATAATAGAGTAAAATAATAAATGTAATAAAAATATAACAGAGTAAAATAAAACTTGACTCGAAGTCAAGGGGGGGGCTTTTTAGCCTTAAAAAAGGGCTGAAAAACTCGGCTTAGATTCGAGTATATATGGTAGGTATGCCATGTGATATTGAGAATCCTGTAGGATCTCAAAATGATAGTAGAACTATCATAACTGAGAGACTTAAAATGGGGAGGGGGTTGCTTTTCCCTTTCTGCACCTACTTCTGCAATGGGATTGCCCTCCCCATGGCAACTAGTATGTGTGTGTGTGTGTCTGTCCATCTTGCATGGGTGAGGTGGTGAAATGTAATGTCTATGAGATATATTGCAATGCACAGCATATTTCAGCAAAAAGACACGCAAAATGTAAAGATGAACCAAAAGAACCAAAAGGAAGATACCTGAAGGATACTCTCTTACTGTTTACTATCCTGCTGACAAACAAAAGACAGGAATAAAATAAAAAAGAGGGAAAATATTCCTTGTCCACAGCTCTTTCTGTTATGTTATGCAAGCACAGCTTGTAGGCATCTATTTGGAGAGTTGAATGGAATGTTGTAATTTGTGTATCTGAATTTACCACCGCTCTTCTTTGTGATTATTACAAAGGTAGGTAGCTAAGGAGAATCTTGGGTAATTCTTGATTTCCTGAAACCTCTGTGAGTTGCATTCAGAAATGTATAGCATCCATGGGTTCATGGGAGATTGCTTCTGGGTACAAATGTTAGTAGAACTAGGCAGTGAGCTGGCAGAAACTAAAAGCGACTGCTGAAAAACTTGAGGTATTGGACACAGAAAAAAAATGTGCATTGAGTGGATGTTTATTTGCCCACTATGTTACAAACAGGTCATAGCATAAAACAAAATTAGGAAACCATTCTGATCATTGGGCAATCATGTAGAAAGGCTGTTCATCACTTCTTGCCCAGTAGACTTCTCTGAATCCAGTATTTCCATGTGAGCAGGATGCTGAAGAACCCTATCATGAAAGATCTGACTGTCTTAAAAATAATATGCTAGCTCACTCGCTACTTCCCTTCTCGGTCCTTTTGCCACTGCCATCTGCTTCCAACAGTCACTCATTCCTCTGCGGAAAAGGACATCACAGCTGAAAACAGCCTATTCGAAGCCAGGAGACGCAGCTGGGATTGCCCTCAAGCAATTCTTGGCACATCAGAGGAGGATGTTCCAGCTGGAACACTTATCAGAGTTGTACATGCAGTTTCCCCTGATACTAACAATGTTCCCTGAGGTAGCTGCAGACTTTCAGTGGTGTCCCCGAAGAAGACACGGTCTTTTAAAAGCTATCCATCTGTCCTTAAAATGGTGGCACTGTAACTGTGATATTATTAATTTTGTGGTTAAGATTTTTTTTTTAAAAAAATGAAGGATTTGATTGCTTAGTATGCTGTGTAAAATTGCTTGCACATATTCTCAGTGGAGAAATAAGAAAAATAAGAGGCTGGGTAGAGGATATGGTTTTCGGCACCCTCAGGCATTCAGTTTGCATAAAAATTAGGTACAATGAAAAGTCATCCACAAATATTTTGCTCAGGATGGTTTTAATGTACCTGGAGTTCCCATTTGTACCTTCTTACTGATTTAATTTAGTTTCATATTAATAAACAAAGGACAGTCATAATTTTTAACAACTGTATTTTGCCCCAAGCTGCTTTTGTTCTTGATTTGCACACTGAATAAACAATTTGTGCTCTTACTGAAACGATGTGGAAATGCGGAAAACAAAATATTGTCAGCATTTGTTTTCGTTTGGTTTTGTAGGTGTATGTGTGTGTGCGTATGAAGCATGTGCATGCATTCAAATCATAAACAGACTTGTTTATTCACATGCATCTTTATTTTTGTAATTCATTTAATACTTGCATTTCATGGGCACTTCCTTCGTACTACCTCATCCTTTATTTCATATAAACGTTACATTTTCTTTTCCCGCAGCCTACTTTTTTCCTAATATCATAGTGAAGTTGGGAAAAACTGTTATGTGTCTGTTCCTTTAAATTTTGTGCTTCCCTCTAGGCCAGGCATGGGCAAATTTCAGCCCTCCAGGTGTTTTGGACTTCAACTCCCACAATTCCTAACAGCCTGTAAGCTGTCAGGAATTGTGGGAGTTGAAGTCCAAAACACCTGGAGGGCTGAAATTTGCCCATGCCTGTTCTAGGTCACATCTCTTGCAGTGCTTCTCTCCTCAAGCATGAAAAAGGAGGCTGTGGTCTCACAGAAGGTGACCACTCCTGATTGGATATCTCTGAATATCTGGTTAACTACTTTTGGAACACAATATTCATAGAATCATAGAATCAAAGAGTTGGAAGAGACCTCATGGGCCATCCAGTTTAACCCCCTGCCAAGAAGCAGGAATATTGCATTCAAATCACCCCTGACAGATGGCCATCCAGCCTCTGTTTAAAAGCTTCCAAAGAAGTAGCCTCCACCACACTCTGGGGCAGAGAGTTCCACTGCTGAACGGCTCTCACAGTCAGGAAGTTCTTCCTCATGTTCAGATGGAATCTCCTTTCTTGTAGTTTGAAGCCATTGTTCCGCGTCCTAGTCTCCAGGGAAGCAAAAAACAAGCTTGCTCCCTCCTCCCTGTGACTTCCTCTCACATATTTATACATGGCTATCATATCTCCTCTCAGCCTTCTCTTCTTCAGGCTAAACATGCCCAGCTCCTTAAGCCGCTCCTCATAGGGCTTGTTCTCCAGACCCTTAATCATTTTAGTCGCCCTCCTCTGGACACATTCCAGCTTGTCAATATCTCTCTTGAATTGTGGTGCCCAGAATTGGACACAATATTCCAGATGTGGTCTAACCAAAGCAGAATAGAGGGGTAGCATTACTTCCCTAGATCTAGACACTATGCTCCTATTGATGCAGGCCAAAATCCCATTGGCTTTTTTTGCCGCCACATCACATTGTTGGCTCATGTTTAACTTGTTGTCCACGAGGACTCCAAGATTTTTTTCACACGTACTGCTCTCGAGCCAGGCGTCCCCCATTCTGTATCTTTGCATTTCGTTTTTTCTGCCAATTGGACTAGACCATATTGGACTAGATAGGCCTTTGATCAGAATGTCCACTGTGGCTTTTTTTATGTATGTTGCCATTCCAGATTTACATCTTCTAGATCAATAGTTCCCCATCTGTGGTCCGTGGCCCACCAATGGTCCGCAAGAACTAAACTAAGATAGTTGATGGACTTTTTTGTAGAGATGACATCGCTTTGGCTCTAACTGTCTCCTGTTGATACTCTGCAGCAAGCCGGCTGAAGCTCAGTATCTACTAAACTAGTTCCTCTGAATTTTCTTTCGACAGGTCATTCTGATGTCAGCGACAATCAACTGTCAAGAGTTTGCCGACTACTTTGCAATCCCGGTTCGCGATAAATTGTACCCAGCCTATGTGTTTGAAGTGGAAGGCAAGCCCCATGCAATCGAGGAGTATTACCTTGATGATCTGACACATGTCATCAGTCATATCATGGTATGGAAAACAACCCGCTTTCAATGTGTTGTCAAAGGCTTTCATGGCCGGAATCACTGGGTTGCTGTGAGTTTTCCGGTTGTATGGCCATATTCCAAAAGCATTCTCTCCTGACATTTCGCCGACATCTATGACAGGCATCCTCAGAGGTTGTGAGACCGCATAACCTATGAGGATACATGCCATAGATGTGGGTTGTGTCAGGAGCGGCCTGAGAAACTGCAAGTCGCTTCTGGTGTGAGAGAATTGGCCGTCTGCAAGGACGTTGCCCAGGGGACGCCCGGATGATTTGATGTTTTATCATCCTTGTGGGAGGCTTCTCTCATGTCCCCGCATGAGGAGCTGGAGCTGATAGAGGGAGCTCACCCGCCTCTCCCCGGATTCGAACCTGTGACCTGTCAGTCTTCAGTCCTGCCGGCACAGGGTTTAACCCACTGTGCCACCGGGGGCTCTAGATGTGGGTGAAATGTCAGGAGAGAATGCTTTTGGAACATGGTCATACAGCTTGGAAAACTCACAGCAACCAAACCAGCTTTCAGTTTCTGTCCTTTGTTGGCTGTCTAACATATTTCAGAGATATTGATGGAAATCAGGGTGACCTAAATGTTCCCAAACTTTCTTTCTCTCATGTATCACATAAGGGCATAGTGTAGGTATACAGTGTATGTGGTCCTTCAGAATATACTGCCATAACTCAACATTAACCATACCTAGCTAGTACTGATAGAAATTTTAGTCCAGCAAAATCTGGATGGCCTTGAATGGCCTGACTTTGACTTAATAGATAGCTAGGCAGTCCAACTCCCTGCTATGCAGGAAAAGCACAATCAAAGCACCCCTGACAGATGGCCATCTCACCTCTGTTTAAAAGCCATCCTTCAAACTACAGAAAAAAAGAGATTCCATCTAAATATTAGGAAGAACCTCCTGAGTAAGTACTGTTTGATAGTGGAATATGTTAATATGTTGTCTCAAAATGTGATGGAATCTCCTTCTTTGGAGTTTTTTTACACGGTTTTGGTGGCATGGGGAAACCAAGTCACCTTGTCTGCTTCCTGAGGAATCTGTATAACTACCAAGTAGCAACAGTAACAACAGGCCATGGAACAACAGACTGGTTCAAGATTGGGAAAGGAGTATGGCAAGGTTGTATACTCTCACCCAACCTATTCAACTTGTATGCAGAACACATCATGCAACGTGCGGGGTTTGACGAATGCAAGACTGGTGTTAAAATTGCTAGAAGAAACATTAACAACATTTGATATGCAGATTATACCACTTTGATGGCTGAAAGCGAGGAGGTGCTGAGGAGCCTTATGACCAAAGTGAAAGCAGAAAGTGCAAAAGCTGGATTGCAGTTAAACTAAAAAAAAGCAAGATGATGGCAACTATACTGATTGATTGGAAATACAGGGAGAAACCGTGGAGGCAGTGAGAGGCTTTGTTTTTCTAGGCGTGAAGATGACTGCAGACGCTGTTTACTTCTTGGGAGGAGAGCAATGACCAATCTCGATAAAATAGTGAAGAGTAGAGACATACTGGCAACGAAGATCTGCACAGTTAAAGCAATGGTATTCCCCATAGTAACCTATGGATGTGAGAGCTGGACCATAAGGAAGGCTGAGTGAAGGAAGATAGATGCTTTTGAACTGTGGTGCTGGAGGAAAGTTCTGAGAGTGCCTTGGACAGCGAGAAGATCCAACCAGTCCATACTTCAGGAAATAAATCCCGATTGCTCATTGGAGGGAAGGATATTAGAGGCAAAGATGAAGTATTTTGGCCACATGAGAAGTCAGGAAAGCTTGGAGAAGACAGTGATTCCGAGGAAAATGGAAGGAGAAAGGGCGAGGGGCCAACCAAGAGCAAGGTGGATGGATGGTATTCTTAAAGTGCCTGTCTTGACCTTGAAGGAGCTGGGGGTGGCCACAGTTGACGGAGCTCTGGCGTGGGCTGGTCCATGAGGTCACAAAGAGTCAGAACGAATAAACAACAACAAACAAAACATATTGGATTGCCATCTGTTGGGAGTGCTTTGACTGTGTATTCTTGAAAGTCAGGAGGTTGGCTTGGATAGCCCTTTGGGTCTCTTCCAACTCTGTAATTGGAAGTGTCTCCAACACTTCCTGACCCTTTGCCTTCACTGATTGAAATGGCTGTCTCATTTTGTGTAACTTTTTTTTTTTTTTTTTTTTTTTTTTTTTTTTTTTTTTTTTTTTTTTTTTGTTTTTTTTTTTTTTTTTTTTTTTTTTTTTGGGGAGGGGGAGGTTTTTTTTTTTTTTTTTTTTTTTTTGTTTTGTTTTTTTTTTTTTTTTTTTTTTTTTTTTTTTTTTTTTTTTTTTTTTTTTTTTTTTTTTTTTTTTTTTTTTTTTTTCTTTTTTTTTTTTTTTTTTTTTTTTTTGCCTTCACTGATTGAAATGGCTGTCTCATTTTGTGTAACGGTTTCATCTGCCTTGGCTGCAGACTGATTATTATCCTCACTGAAAGAAGAACATCAATTTGCACAGTTGGGATTTATGATGCGTCATACCATCACAAAGAAGATCTAGTGCAATGGAGGACTTTCCCCATTTAAAATTGGTTAAGTATAGCGTGATCTGATTTTAATGAACCCCCTTCCTTCCAGAACCATAGATTGATAGTCTCCAACTTAATTTATTGGAGAATGGAGTTGAGGGGACAGTAGGAAAAGGGGAAATTTAATTGGCTGCAGGCAGACGTGACCATCAAAGGAGGACTCAGACTCCTGCAGCCATCAGAGTCCTAATAAAAATAATAAGTATCTTTCCTCTTCTAACAATGTCCTGTCAGCATTCATATATGTGTCACTGATGTGTCAGCTCCAACAGAAAGTGGGGGACAGGGGAGGATTATATAATATTCTGATGTTTGTGAAAAGATTCATTGTGATGGATTGGAACAAAAAGAAAACCGGGAAGTTGACTGAGGTGTCTTTTTCTATCAGGCGAGATCTGCCAGGTGCGTGATCACTTTTGCGACAAGTTAGTTCGCAACACCTTTTAACTCTGGCATTCTTATGAATAAGAAAAAAAGGTCTGCTCTAGATTCTGGACTTTTGAGATTGTGAGGCTTCTTAATCCTCAAGACTATTGTTTATGTCTTTCTATGGAGTTTTCTCATTCACTCCCCATCCCCTTTTTCTAGCTGTAGCCCTTTTATATGCTTACTAGAGAAGAACAAATGCATTGGTACAGGGAATCATGCTTTGTGTCTTTAGGGCAACTCCAGCACAATTTTCATAAACCATTCTGTTGGAGATTTCGGATGGGGGAGGATGGGAAGGCGTACGGCTTTGTATTTCTGGTTTTGTTATTCCAAGGAAAAAGTAGTCAGACTAATGAAATAGCGATGCGATAGATAGAAATGGACTTATTAGAAAACCTTGAAGTTAATGACATTCAATAATAATAATAATAATAATAATTTTAAAAGTTGCAGAAAATGAACAAGTCAAGCTACTCTGGGACTTCTGAATTCAGACAGAGTTTTGGAGCACAATACTCCTGACCTCACGATCATGTTAAAAAACAAAGTATGGATTGTCGATGTTGCAATCCCAGGTGACAGCAGGATTGAAGAGAAACAACTGGAAAAGCTGACACGATATGAGGATTTAAAGATCGAACTGCAAAGACTCTGGCACAAGCCAGTAAATGTGGTCCCAGTGGTGATCGGCACACTGGGTGCAGTGCCTAAAGACCTTGGCCTGCACTTAAACACAATCGGCGCTGACAAAATTACCATCTGCCAGCTGCAGAAAGGCCACCTTACTGGGATCTGCATGCATTATTCGCCGATACATCACATAGTCCTAGACACTTGGGAAGTGTCCGATGTGTGATCCAATACAACAGCCAGCAGAGTGATCTTGCCTGCTGTGGACTCATCTTGTTGTGTTTCAAATAATAATAGAACACAGAAATTCTGGACCACTCTCACAACCACCATGTCAGACTACACAGAGAAGCCATTGAAATACACAAGCATGTGGACAATTTCAACAGAAAGGAGGAAACCATGAAAATGAACAAAATCTGGCTTCCAGTATTAAAAAACTCTAAAATTGCAACAGCACAACAACAGAGAGGAAGCAGGCAGGGACATCTAATTACCTCTCAACAAAAGCTTGCTCCAGGCACAGTCAGCCCATTGTATGCTAATCAAGGTGGTCAGTTGAAACATTCACACCTAGCTCCAGCAGAAAAGAGTCCTTTGTCTCACCCTGGTCATTCCACAGATATATAAACCCTTTTTCCTAGTTCCAACAGACCTCACTACCTCTGAGGATGCTTGCCATAGATGCAGGGAAAACGTCAGAGAATGCCTCTATACCATGGCCATATAGCCTGAAAAAACCTACAACAACCCAATAATAATCTTTATTGTTTCTAAATGGTGGCTGAAATCTTTTTGGGACCACCTGTACTGGTTTATGCCAGAGCTTTTGCAGTTCGATTTTGAGATCCTGATAACGGCCACCTTACTTGGATCTGCGCACATCATTTGAAAATACATCACACAGTCCTAGATGTTTGGGAAGTGTTCAACTTGTGATTTTGTGATATGAAATCCAGCATATATTTCTCATTTGCTGTGACATAGTGTTTTTGTGTCAGTAAAGTAATAATAATAAACTTTATTTATATCCCGCCACTATCTTCCTGAAGGACTCGGGGCATCTTACAAAGGCACTCCAGGGTGCATATATAACATACAACAGGTAACAACAATACATAAGTGTTAAAAAAGTCACATAAAATTATAATAACAACCCCTATCAATACATATAGCATAATATCAAACTAATACAATTTTAAAAACAACAGTAGATAAAACTAGCTACCATCAATTCACAAGGTGCCAAGTGTCTACTTCATATGGCCCAAGTCAGCCTACTTGAGGTCAAAAGCTTGTTTGAACATCCATGTTTTCAGGTTGGAACAGAAGGAATGAAGGGCGGGAGCTAACCTAATCTCTTTTGGGAGGGTACTCCAGAGCCAGGGAGCCACCACCAAGAAGGTCTCCTCTCTTGTCCCCACCAACCATGCTTGTGATATTGGTGGGACCGAGAGAAGGGCCTTCTCTATTGATCTCAGAGCCCGCGCCGGTTCATAGAAAGCGATGCGGTCTTCAATCAATGTATATGAAGGCTTGGAACGTGATGTTTTACAAAAGTAGTAGTACAGTCATCCCTCCATATCCGTGGATTTTTTATCCACAGATTAAACCGTCCATAGATTGAAAATATCTTTTTAAAGTCCCAAAAGCAAATCTTGATTTTACCATTTTATGTAAGGGATGCCATTTTATTATGTCTGTCCCCCATCTACATTTGCAGTTTTCACTTCTGAGTATTTGATTATTCACAGATTTTCTTAAAAATATTATCTTTAGGAATCTTTTAAGTTCTAGAGTCCGCTTCCTCCAATTATGTCCCATCATTATGTCCAGTAGCGGATGGAAGGCCCTCTTTTCATCCCAACTGCCATTACTATGACCTTGCAGAGAGAGAAGACACTATTATTTATTGAAATTAATATGCTTCCACACTGTTATTTTTTTTAAATAAGTCTGATGGCAGGAAATTGACAAATTAGCCAATTGTAATTTTGGCTGAAGTGTGCCATATAAGTGCTCTACATCAGGGTCCTCAAACCTTTAAAACCGAGGGCCGGTTTACAGTCCCTCCGACTGTTGTGGGTCCCGGACTATATCTAGCAATAATAATAATTCCCAAATACAGAACAACTTCATCATGACAGACGAACTTTGAAACGAAATTGTTTTTTTTTAAAGTAATTTTGTGAAAACGATATACATTTGGCCTTCCACGTGTATAGATTGTCCAGTGTGACTATGTGTGGTCAACTTCCACCAAAAATTGCTTATTGAGTTGTGTTGGAAAAGCAAGACAGTAGTTCTCAACCTGTGAGTCCCCAGATGTTTTGGCCTACAACTCCCAGAAATACCAGCCAGTTTACCATCTGTTAGGATTTCTGAGAGTTGGTCAAAACATCTGGGGACTCAAAAGTTGAGAACCACTGAGCTAGAGATTCCTAGAGAAAACTTCATTAGGTATTTGTAAGCCCTCCAATGTGATGACCAATGGGTGTTAACCATAGAGTCATGCTGAAAGTCCTACAGATACCTAGAGGAGATGTTTACTCAGATAAACAAGTAGCATATATTATGTGTGGTTTTCTCACTTTCACAGGAGCCATGTGCAAATATGTAGGGTTAACTGTATTATTATTATTATTATTATTATTATTATTATTATTATTATTATTATTATTATTATTTACAGTATTTATATACCGCCTTTCTCACCCCTGGACTCAAAGCGGTTTACACATAAATAATGGCAAAATGCCATGCCTTACATTGGGCAAATATATATTTCAGATACCTGCATTTGTGGGGCAAATATATATTCAATTCCTGATTTGAGGAATTCACTTTGGACTGCTGTATTAATGCCTGTCTTTATGTCTGGCTCCTGTGTCAACTCTGTCATCTTGCAAACACAAATCCAGCTTGATAAATCACCATGGCAGCTCTGTCATGCACAAGAATTGGGAAAGAAAGGGACAGTTATGCTTCAGCAAGGTGAAAACATGAGACTTGGAAGCTGAAGAAGAGAAAGACAAATTAATGACTTGATATTCCCACATGTAAAAGTGGATATTTTTGGGGGGGAGATGATAGGCAGCTTCATAGAAGGATCCACAACTCATCCTTGTTTCCCTTTTGAGTAGAGAAAGTTGTGTATCTATTCAGAGGAAGCATATAAACATACACAACCTGACACACAGGATCCTGTTTATTTGAATACAACCAGGGCTGAGCCATTACGTTTCCTCTCCTTTTTCAATCTTCCTCTTCTCAGATTTCCTTAACCCAGTCCTATTGTTTACTACTCATGTGTTTATCTTATTCTTCCCACACTTCTCTTGTCTGTTTACCATCAATTCATCATTAATTTTAAGCCCTTTGGGAAGATTTGATGTTAGTTTTGCATCCCACCCACCCCCTTGATTAGGCAAGTGGCAAACATAGTATTAAACTGTTTCCCCCCTTCTCTCTATTCCCTAGACTTACATTCAAGCTTCTGAGGAGCCTCAAATACATGCAGAAATGTACAATGCTGCTGTCACTCTGATCATGTGGTTTGACAAGCTAGAAATACAGGAGAATGGGTAAGAAACTGTTGCCCCTATTCCTTGTCTCTGTTCAGAAATCAAGATAGTTTCATCATGTAAAATCCTTTAGAATTTACCAATAATAATAATGCGGCTGTTGCATTTTATGGTTTGCAGGTTAGAAATTCAAAATTCAAAAAGTTCAATTAACCCAAACCATGTAGGGCTTTAAAGTTCAGAAACTAATGGTCAACCAATGGAGTGACCTTAGTATAGGAATGGTATGCTCACTCCTGGATGTTCCTGTAACTTGTCTGGCTGCTGTGTTTAGAAATAATTTCAGTATACACAATTACCACAGCATAGCCATTTTCTGTGGTCTACCATGACTTAGATGTGCCTGTATATACAGTATATCTCAATTATTTGGCAGATCTGATACAGTTTTACAAGGCAATTTTCCTGTAAGGAAATAATATAGCAGACTTCTTGATTTCCCACAATGTTTACATGATGATAGCAGACAATAATAATAATAATAATAGTCTTTATTTATAGCCCACCACCATCTCCCCAGCTTCCAAAGGCACTCCACAATGCAGCATTTTATTTATTTATTTACAATATTTCTATCCCGTCTTTCTTAAACCCGAAGGCGACTCAAGGCGGCTTACAAATTGGCAGCAATTTGAAGCCATAACAATCCACAATATACAATTAAAACATTTAAAACAACGTTTTAAAATCCATACAAAAACCATTAAAAACCTATAGTATCCAGTGTTTTCCTATTAATCTCATTTACCAGTAGCCATAGATTCTTGTTTGACCAATGCTAGTAGATTATACTTGATGTTATTTGCATTTGGACCTTGGAAACTCTGCCTTTGCATTTAAGACTCTGTTTTGGCTATTGAACTTTTGCAACTTATTTCTATGTTTATGATTTTGGCTTTTTCTTCAATAAACTACAAAACCTGCAGACTTGATGTGTGGTGGTGTTCTGAGCAAGGTGAATCTATCCTGAGCTGCGACAGAGAGCTAGTGTGATGTAGTGGTTTGAGTGTTGGAAACCAGGGCTCAAATTCCTTCTTGGGTATGGAAACCTTGGGTTAGTCACGCTCTCTCAACGTCAGAGAACGGCAAGGGAAAAACCCCTCTAAACTAATTCTGCAAGTAAAAACCTGTGATAGGGTCACAAGAAATGTTTTGGCGGCGCATATCATCATCACCATCATCATCAACAACCCTTTTAGCAGCAATGCATTCCTTTTAAATTTTGATTTTAACATTCTTTTTGCCATGTAATCTTAAAATGTTCAGTACAGTCTTTTTCAGAAGAGAAATGTCAGCACAAACTTTGAAAACTGATGTTATCAGCACACATTTCTAGAGTGGAATTCTTCGATGTGCTGTCCTTTGTAGACCCAAAAGACGTTTCAGATAGTAATTTTCAACCTGCAGAACCGTGGCTGTATAAGACAGGTCTCACTGTGTTTAGCTTCCAATATCAGACAAGATCTGATTCAGTCAGTGTATTTAAGGAGATATTTATCTGGGCAGAATTACCAGGGAGATGTTTTCATGGGCAAAATTACCTGACAAGGACTGTTGCGACTGACAGTTTTTAAACAGAGACTGGATGGCCATTTGTCAGGAGTTCTTTGACTGTGGATGGCAAAATGGGGTTGAACTGAATGGTCTTTGTGGTCTTTTCCAACCCTACAATTTTATGACCTTTTCTAGCCGTCTATTGGGTGGCCAGCACAAAGAATGATCTATTGAGGTCGGAAATTCTTTCACCCTATTCTTATGTATCTCTGCAAATTAATAAATACAGTTGTTTCCCTTCAGGCTTTACATCTGTTTCCTCTTTTGAGGGAGTTCATAATAAATCCTTTCCCAAGTTCAAAACGGGAATAGCAGTATTTTTTTTTACAACACTGCATCATTTTAATTACAATTTGTATCTTTATCTTTTATTTATTTATTTTCCAGAAAAAGTTAATCAAAGCAAATATTCCACTGAATATCAATATGGGTAGCTTTTAAAGAAGACTTTTAATGTTTGAGTATTGTGGAATAATTATGACACTTTATTTATATTCTGCCCTATCTTCCCAAGAGAACTCAGGGCGAATCACAGTATTCATACATGGCAAAATTCAATGTTGTTTTGGATAGATGATACAGAGACAGACAGAACAGAAGGAGGTATGTTGTGTCAACCAACATCCAGCTTTTTGCAAGGTTTGTGCTCAAAATCCAGCCATGGGGAGCGATGGTGTCACTCCATCCTCTATGACGAAGAACCATCAGGAATTCTTCCTTTTGGTCGTCAGGCATTTTCTGATCTTTTTCTTTATGGTGTCGTAAAATACCTTCCCCATTTGTTTTTTGTTGTTTATTTGTTCAGTCGCTTCCGACTCTTCGTGATCTCATGGACCACACCAAAGCTCCCTATAGGCCTTGGCCACCTCCAATTTCTTCAAGGTCGAGCCAGTCACTTCAAGGATACCATCCATCCATCTTGCCCTTGGTCCCTCTTCCTTTTTCCTTCCATTTTCCCCAGCATAACCAGTCTTCTCTAAGCTTTCCCTTCTTCTCATGATGTGGCCAAAGTACTTCATCTTTGCCTCTAATATCCTTCCCTCCAATGAGGAGTCAGGCTTTATTTCCAGAAGTATGGACTGGTTGGATCTTCTCGCAGTCCAAGGCACTCTCAGAACTTTCCTCCAACACCACAGTTCAAAAGCCTCTATCTTCCTTCGCTCAGCCTTCCCTGTAGTCCAGCTCTTACATCTGTAGGTTACTACGGGGAATACCATTGCTTTTACTATGTGGATCTTGGTTGCCAGTGTGATGTCTCTACTCTTCACTATTTTATTGAGATTGGTCATTGCTCTGCCCCCAGGAAGTAAACGTCTTCTCCTGGCTGCAGCCCATTTGTTTTAGCAGTACCTAATTTCTCTAATTACAGCACAAGCTGTTTTCAAACTGCTTAGGTCAACAGTAAGCTGGGCCTGACAGTTGGCAGCTCACACTTTAAATTGGCAACCTTTCAGTTGGTAGAGCTTATCATTGCTGGTGATTTACCAGCTGTGCTAAACCTCGGCCCATAACAATTGATTATGTACCCAAAAAAGTCAATGGAACCTAATCATTGATTATGTACCCAAAAGTATTCCTGTGGACAAAGGGATATTTCTAACACTCTATAACACATAGGAATTCTCATTGGAGTTAGAAAATAACCCAGAAGGATTTTTTAAAAAAATCCATTTGGATCATGGTTAATCTTTGCTTTGGCTTCTATAGATTTTCAAAATTCATTCATAGTACATAAAATATGTTCAAGGATAGAGTGACTCCTCAGGCAATGTCAAATGGAAAGTTTGTTTTGTTAACTGTAGTACGAGATCATATCTCCGTATAGTGTTTATATTTGAAATCATTTTTTTTAAAAAGAGAAAGAACAAAATGCAGAGAAAGCTTTGAATGTATATGGGGAAATTCCAGTAAGTTACTTTTTTTGGAGTTTGTCTTATCTAGCTTTGATATTTAATGTCCATGTGAGTTCAAAGAGCAGAACAGATTAAAGCAATTTAATTTGTTGTGCTCTGCAGCATTTTTAAACTTTGCATTCAGTGAATGTAAAAATGGAGACGCTTAATAGGAAAAGACTTTTTAATCATGACTGCTCCTAATTTGAAATTGCATTTGTCGAGATTTTAGTACTGCCTTAGTGATTAAAAATATGTATTACTTGATACGTTGTTAAAGTATGCAACCTTCTCCTTCCATACTTTTTAATTAGTTAAAAGTTTGGGGAATAGAATGATTTTGCTCAGAGCAGTAACAAAACAAGTGGACTCATTCAACTTCTCAGGTTGAATGAGTCTGCAGTACCTTTCGTGTTCCTTGATTTGTGTTTGGGCAATGCTGCTGCGTTTGGTGGTCCCTATGTAGACTTCTCCACAGCTGGATAGTATATGGTAAACTCCTACAGAGGTGAGAAGCTCCCTCTTGTCCTTCTGGATGACCTTTGTGATCCCTTTCCAGCTTTAGGATTGTCTTATTCTAAATTCTTTTCAAGGTTTAGCTCACTTAAAATTCCAAAATAATACTGTGTGAAGATGTGTATGCAAAGCAGGCTGTAGAATTTGGAAAAATTCCTGGGTGTCCATTAGACATATGCAGTGCTCAGATCCAGAGTGCATTTCTGCACCTGGTGGGTGCTGCCATCTTCAGGAGAGGATCATATTTGAAGACCTTCATAGCTTTTTTTCTGTTCAGCTTTATATCCAAATATCTCTAAAAGTGGTAACATGAGAAGGTCCTATTGAAATAATATTAACTTTATTTTGTTAATTACAAAATTTGTGAGTTTTTTTAAAAAAATCATCACAACTTGGCTTGCATACAATTAAAGCTCAATTTGAAAACAGATCTCTAGCACCCAAGTTATCGTTATGCACAGACATGCCTTTTGTACAACACCGCCTGAGCTCTGCGAGTGCAGCCTTTTTCCGAATGAAGCAGAGAGTGTTTGAGGACATCCATAGGGATACCAATTTGCTTGTTTATAAAGCTATTGTCCTCTTGCTATACGCTTGCGAGACGTGGACAGTCTACAGACGTCACATGCAACTCCTGGAACGATTCCATCAGTGCTGCCTCCAGAAAATCCTGCAAATCTCTTGGGAAGACAAGCGGACAAACGTCAACGTGCTGGAAGAAGCAAAAACCACCAGCATTGAAGCAATGGTCCTTCTCCATCAACTTTGCTGGACAGGCCACATTGTCCGAATGCCCGATCACCGTCTCCCAAAGCAGTTGCTCTGCTCCGAACTCAAGAATGGAAAACAAAATGTTGGTGGGCAGGAAAAGAGATTTAAAGATGGGCTCAAAGCCAACCTTAAAAACTCTGGCATAGACACTGAGAACTGGGAAGCCCTGGCCCTTGAGCGCTCCAGCTGGAGGTCAGCTGTGACCAGCAGTGCTGTAGAATTTGAAGAGGCACGAATGGAGGGCGAAAGAGAGAAATGTGCCAAGAGGAAGGCACATCAAGCCAACCCCGACCAGGACCGCCTTCCACCTGGAAACCAATGCCCTCACTGCAGGAGAAGATGCAGATCAAGAATTGGGCTCCACAGTCACCTATGGACCCACCGACAGAACACCGACCTTGGAGGACCATCATCCTCAGACTATGAGGGATCGCCTAAGTAAGTAACATGCCTTTTCTACCTTTGTTGCCTTTTTTACTTTCAAAGAGGCATTAACAAAACGAAATCCTGGAGCCTCAGCTACCAAATGTATGATTCACATTGCATAATAATGATAATTAAAAAACATTATGGCATTATGATGCTGCGCATAGAATTGGAGATCCACGGCATTTCATGTCATGGTCTCATCGTGCCTATAAAGCGGATGCGCTTGTTTTGCGCTTTGTAAAACTGATTCATTTCATACGCAAATATAAAGAGGCCATCTGTGCTTATATTTAGAAAGCTCTTGGTAAGGCTTATGGGGGGAGGGGGGGCGTTTGTCAAAATGATTTAGCATCGTAATTTGGCAGGATGGCGTTTTGTGTCCTAATTAAAGCATGCCTGAAATTACAGGACACTTATTTATTAGTTTGCCTGTCTTCTTGACGTTCAGCTTCCTAAATCATGCAAGTCAAATGAAAACCTGATTACCATTTGAAGTTTGCAAAGTTTGAGTGAAATTAAAATTGCCATTAGCTCAGCAAGGTTCTTTAAACAACAACAACAGCAGAAACAAAAACAACCAACTATCTATCCATGTGTATAATAGTTTGATTACAATTCTGGAGACTAGGATTCAGTTATCCTCTCAGCCATGGAAACCTATTGGATAACTTTAGGCGAACCACACTTTACTCCCAGAAAACCCCATGATGGGGATCAGCTAGGAGCAGGGGTC
Source organism: Anolis sagrei ordinatus (assembly GCF_025583915.1). Classification (NCBI taxonomy): domain Eukaryota; kingdom Metazoa; phylum Chordata; class Lepidosauria; order Squamata; family Anolidae; genus Anolis; species Anolis sagrei. The sequence goes on along the minus strand of NW_026845011.1, from coordinate 2,088 downwards.
CACAAACTTTTTAAACAGAGGGCCAGGTCACAGTCCCTCAAACTGTTGGAGGGCCGGATTATAATTTGAAAAAAACATGAATGATTTCCTATGCACACTGCACATATCTTATTTGTAGTGCAAAAAACACTTAAAACAAAACAATAATTAAAATGAGAACAATATTTAACAATCTTTGTACAATAGGGATGGGCTTATCTCCCCTGGAATGTTCCCCTCCATCTTGCTATGCCTGGACGCACCTTGCTTTTCCTGTCAGCTTGGGTTTCTGATACAGGTAAAGGTAAAGGTAGTCTCCTGACATTAAGTCATGTCTGACTGGGGTGTGGTGCTCATCTCCATTTCTAAGCCGAAGAGCCAGCGTTGTCCGTAGACACCTCCAAGGTCATGTGGCCGGCATGACTGCATGGAGCGCCGTTACAGATACTCTGTTCAGATCAGCTTGGGTTTCTGATACAGAGAGAGCCTGATTTTTCTATACATTTCAATGCTTGTAAAGTACATACAATTTATACATAAATAAATATCTATTTTTCCAATATCTCCCCATCAAGATAGTTTGTAGATTGTGTTTCCTCATCAGCTTCCCTATGCAGTCAGTGGTTCCCTTGATGTGTATGGCAAGAACACTTTTCCTCTGGGTGGATCTTCATCTTTACTCTTGTGGCTCTGTTTTGTTATAATTTTGGGTCTGGCTTCATGTTAGCTGCCCTGAGTCCCCGTTGGGGAGATGGTGGTGGGGTATAAATAAAGATGATGGTGATGATGATGATGATTATTGTTATTATTTGAAACACAACAAGATGAGTCCACAACAGACACTCTGCTGGCTGTTGAATTGGATCACACGTCGGACACATTGTTATTGTTATTGTTATTGGGTTGTTGTAGGTTTTTTTGGGCTATATGGCCATGTTCTAAAGGCATTTTCTCCTGACGTTTTGCCTGCATCTATGGCAAGCATCCTCAGAGGTAGTGAGGTCTGTTGGAACTAGGGAAAAGGGTTTATATATCTGTGGAATGACCAGGGTGGGACAAAGGACTCTTGTCTGCTGGAGCTAGGTGTGAATGTTTCAACTGACCACCTTGATTAGCATTTGATTGCCTGGCAGTGCCTGGAGCAATCTTTTGTTGAGAGGTGATTAGATGTCCTTGTTTGTTTCCTCTTTGTTGTTGTGCTGTTCTAATTTTAGAGTTTTTTTAATACTGGTAGCCAGATTTTGTTCATTTTCATGGTTTCCTCCTTTCTGTTGAAATTGTGCACATGCTTGTATTTCAATGGCTTCTCTGTGTAGTCTGACATGGTGGTTGTTGGTGTGGTCCAGCATTTCTGTGTTCTCAAATAATATGCTGTGTCTAGGCTGGTTCATCAGGTGCTCTGCTATGGCTGACTTCTCTGGTTGAAGTAGTCTGCAGTGCCTTTCATGTTCCTTGATTCGTGTTTGGGCGCTGTGTTTGGTGGTCCCTATGTAGACTTGTCCACAGCTGCATGGAATACGGTAGACTCCTGCAGAGGTGAGAGGATCCCTCTTGTCCTTTGCTGAATGTAGCATTTGTTATTTTCTTGGTCTTGCAAGCTCTTTTATTATGACTCTTTGTGGAGGACATATGGGGAATCTTCAGCCCATGGGACAAATTATCCTCAAGGGTTTTTAATATATTCTACTGGTTATGTAAAGCCTAAATACATTCCTAAGCTGTTATCTCATAGACTGGAATGAAGGAATCCAGAGCTCTAAGTTTGCAAGATCTGATGACAGGGTGACTTGGAGGTCTTTCATCGATAGCATCCAAATGAGACTTAGCTGACTTGATGGCTGTTAACAACAGCAACCGCTCTCTCCGATTGCAGATCAGTGACAACAAATAAACTTGCAGATAACTTAGCTGGGCACTTTGCAAGCTATTATACAGAACTGAGCCATGGACTTTGCAGGCATTTTGCAAACTGTCTCATGGCATTCAGCTGTACGCTTTGGAAGAGACTGCATCAAAGTGACTGGTGTACTTCAGTTCTTCCTGTCCACGATAAAGTGCAGATGCCTGTTGGGAAACCTTTCATTTTTTTACTTTATTTTTCACTAGCTT
>NW_026845000.1:0-15111 GCF_025583915.1 Anolis sagrei ordinatus | reverse complement strand
ACAAAAAAACACCCCAATTACAAAACGATTTTAGAAACAAATTTTTTCTTGATCAAACAGGCCTAGTGACTAAGGCATGGACCACCCTGGCCAGATCTGCCTTCATGAGGTATGGTCGCAGTTGGCGCACAAGTCTTAATTGTGCAAAGGCCCTCTCGGCCACTGCCGATGCCTGAGACTCAAGCGTAAGTGATGAGTCCAGGAGGAAACCCAAACTGCGGACCTGTGACTTCAGGGGGAGTGCAACCCCTGTCCAACGCAGGTTGCCACCCTATACCCCGGTCCGGTTTACAATTGACCAGGAGAACCTCTGTCTTGTCGGGATTAATCTTCAGCTTGTTCCTCCTCATCCAGATAGCCACAATGGCCAGACACTCATCCAGTGCAACTTTCACCATTCATGCAGATGACAGAATATATAGCACTGGTTTTGGTACCCAGTATACCAAGACCTAATACAGCAGATAAATATGGCACTAAAAGGAATACCCTACTCTCCGATATTTCAGAAATGAAAACTGGGGTCCATGTGGCCAAACAACTCTTGAGTGTGTTCAAAATGACAACGTTTATTAATATGGAAGAATACATAAGCTTGGAGATGACACTTCTTCAACTGCATCTGCCACTTGCGGGTTCTTCCTAATGCCATGCAATGCAAATGACATCCATATGGTTTTAACGAATAGCCTCATAGAGGATAAACAGAATAAATTCATTTCCATTAATATAAGTTTCTTTTCCATCCTTAGCCTCAAGTAAGTATAGATCGAGAAGCACTGCTGAATATGCAAAAATTGTCCCAGTTTCTGTTCAAACTGCCCTCCCTACCAACCAAACAGTAAATGTTCAAATGGGAAATATTTTTTGAGCTATCAGCACTGCAATCCCTCAGTCAATCGAAATTTTGCTCCCAATCTGTCTATAACAAACAACCTAAAAGTACAGATTTTGGCTCCAGGAAATTAATTGGCAACACTTAAGAGAAATTAATAATGAATGTTCAAGCAACGGCTGCTTTTTAACCTTGCAAAAATATTAAGACAAAGTAAACATCAGAGGAATTACAGTAAAGCAGACAAACTCGATGGGGGGAAAATTGTGTATGCAAACAGGAACGAGTGCCGCATAAATCTACATGCTATTAACAGGGAATGTTTCCTGAAAGTACCATCCAAGTTGAATATTAAGTGCAATAAACATTAAGCACAACAAAGGGCTACTTCATTGTGAAGAAATATGTTGGAGGAAATACAGAGAGGGAAATGCAGCGACTATTCCTCAAGAGACCTCTTATATTCTTTTGTATGGATACGTTGCGGGTGTGAAGGAGAAAGAAGCTTGCATGACGAGCAGGGCTGTATCAAATGGGATGCAGGTGAGGAATGAAGAAGTAATGTAAGTAGAAGAACGTGTCCTGATGTTGGGACATGCCCATACCAAATCCTCCAACATTTCAGAACACCCTTCCAGGCTCTTGCTGAGCCAACTTCCTCAGACAGCCTTTTGAAAGCTTTATCACAGATTTGTCTTCCAATCGGCTCTTTGGCTTAGAAATGGAGATGACCACCACGCCCCAGAGTTGGACACAACTAGACTTAATGTCAAGGAAAACCTTTACCCTTACCTTACAATCTATATGATGGAGAGAATTAAATGAGATCAGTGTACTGCGTTATAGAGCCCCCGGTGGCGCAGTGGGTTAAAATTGAAATTGAATCCAGACAAGACAGAGATACTCCTGGTCAGTCGCAAGGCCGAACAGGGCATAGGGTTACAGCCTGTGTTGGATGGGGTCGCACTCCCCCTGAAGACGTAGGTTCGCAGCTTGGGTGTGATCTTGGACTCATCGCTGAGCCTGGAACCTCAGGTTTCGGCGGTGACCAGGGGAGCATTTACACAGCTAAAGCTTGTGCGCCAGCTGCGCCCATACCTTGGGAAGTCTGACTTGGCCACGGTAGTCCACGCTCTGATTACATCCCGTTTAGACTACTGCAACGTGGGGTTGCCTTTGAAGACGGCTCAGAAGCTTCAACTAGTCCAACGTTCGGCAGCCATGATTCTAACAGGAGCGGAACGCAGGGAGCATACAACCCCCCTGTTGCGCCAACTCCACTGGCTACCGATTTGCTACCGGGCTCAATTCAAAGTGCTGGCATTGGCCTTTAAAGCCTTAAACGGTTCCGGCCCAAGCTACCTTTCCAACTGCATCTCTGCCTATGAACCCACCAGGACTTTGAGATCTTCCGGGGAGGCCCTGCTCTCGATCCCGCCTGCCTCACAGGCACGGCTGGCGGGGACAAGAAATAGGGCCTTCTCGGTGGTGGCCCCTCGGCTGTGGAACGCCCTTCCCACAGATATTAGACTAGCTCCATCATTAATGGTATTCCGCAAAAAAGTGAAGACCTGGTTGTTTGAGCAGGCATTCGAATAGTCAGTGCAATGAGTGTAATGAACATAGGAATGGAACAATGGAAGACGGATCTGGATCATGTTTTTAGTGATGAGACGCTAGTGAATGGCTATTGTTGTTAATTGTATATTATTGTATAATGTGTTATGATGTTAACTGTTTTTATACCATGTTATTGTAGCATTGAATTTTTGCTGTTCTGTTGTTAACCGCTGTGAGTCACCTAAGGGCTGAGAACAGCGGTATAAAGTAAATAAATAAATAATTAAACCCCTGTGCCAGCAGGACTGAAGATCGACAGGTTGCAGGTTCGAATCCGAGGAGAGGTGGATGAGCTCCCTCTATCACCTCCAGCTCCTCATGCGGGGACATGAGAGAAGCCTCCCACAAGGATGATAAAAACATCAAATCATCCGGCCGTCCCCTGGGCAACATCCTTGCAGACGGCCAATTCTCTCACACCAGAAGCAACTTGCAGTTTCTCAAGTCACTCCTGACATGACAAAAAAAAGTGTTATAAACTCAACCTGCCTCCAAAGGTGGAGCTCGGTCCTGGGAAGACAGAACCAGCAGTAGTTTACCATAGAGTTATACTGGAGGACCTTTTGAGAAGGTTAAAAAATATACAATTTTTAATTCATAGTTTTTCTACTTTTGCGAGTGCCCTGTGTTCTAACTCCAGCGAATGTGGAGGCCTGACTATAACCAGCTCTTAGGGTAGATGTAAAATCGGTGGGGAGAAAAGGAACTGGGGTAGCTGGAATCCATAAAAGGGAATGCTTTTCCCTGCAAGAAGTTGTTTCAGCAAACTCCCACTTGTCAAATACAATATTTAAACCAACTGCATATCTGAGTTAGAAGAGCCATGGTTGTAGGATAAGATAGAAATCAGCAAGTTCTAAATTGACTATTAATGCACAGGTTTTACTAGAACATATGCTCTCTATATGCACCTCCAAAAACTGTAAAAGAAGAGATCAGAAATTCTGAAGTTATTGCAATTTGGGCTAATATGAGTTGAATGATTCCCTGCCCAAGACTCAAAGTTGTATCCCCTCCACTTTCCCACAGCATGCATTTCACCAGAGGGCTCCAGCATTCCTCTGTCATGCCCTGTTCCAATTCCAAATGGGTCCAAATTGTCCTCATTAAACATATGTGTTGGATTTCAATGCAGGGAAATGTGCTCCTGTTATTTTTCTGCTTTACTGCTGCCTCCTAAACAAGACATATTTTCCTGTCTATTTTTCACATCCGTTGTCTAGTTGTGCTGTGCAAAGGTGACTGGCTCTTGGATGAATCATGGCACCATGTTCTAAATGTCACCACTAACGATATACAAGGTTATTAAGACAGGAAGCGATGAAGCTTCACCTTCTTGTTCAGGAGACTTTTGGAGTTTGTCTTCATTTCTATTACACAAGGCCCTTTATTCCTGATAGAAACCTGCCTGGCTTTGCAACAACCATAATAAAAAAAGCCAATTCAAAGACCGATGATTTTTTGAACAGGAAGAGTCAGGATATGTTGCAATAGGGACACACTTCCTCTTTGCAGCTCCATGGTACAAATGAGCCAGACAGATATAAATGTGGTTAAGCCAAAATAGCATTAGGATCTAAATATAATTTCTGGACCCAACTAGAACAGATCCTCAGAATCAGTTATGGAATTATGGAATCAGTTATGGACTGGGACTGTGGCACAGCTGGCTGGGAGTCAGCTGGATTAGGATCATTACTGACCAAAAGGTCATGGGCTCGAAGTCAGCCCGAGTCATGAGTTCGAAGCCGCCCTAGGTCAGAGTGAAATTCCGACCAAAATTGTGTAGCTTGCATCTCGAAAGACAGTTGCATCTGTCAAGTAGGAAATTTAGGTACCACTTATGTGGGGAGGTTAATTTAACTGATTTATGAGGCCATAAATATCTCCAGGCACAATGGGTTAAACTCTAAGAATCAGGCATTGGGTAATTTTACTAGGAAGGTGCCATTGCACTTAACTTCCTGTACTTATGTAGTTGGCCACTGCAAGAATACAATATAGATCTGATCCATCCATATCTCCAACCCACAAACGGGACATAAAGCTAGTAGGTCTAGGAAACTAGGAGACTCTGGTGTTAATGGGTTAAACCCTTGTGCCAGCAGGACGGAAGACTGACAGGTCAGAGGTTCCAATCCAAAGACAGCATGGATGAGCTCTCTCTGTCAGCTCCAGCTTTTCATGTGGGGACATGAGACAAGACTCCCACAAGGATGGTAAAACATCAAAACATCAGAGCGTCCCCTGGGCAACATCCTTGCTGACGGCCAATTCTCTCACACCAGAAGCAACTTGCAGTTTCTCAAGTCACTCCTGTCATGCAAAAAAAAGCTGAGAAATGAATAATGAAATAATATTATATCCATTATATCCATCCATAACCATAGCAGCTTGCAAAGGCCTCTATACAGAGCTTCTTAACTCAATTTATTATTTATTTATTTTATTTTGAACACTTTTACCCCGCCCTTCTCAATCCCTAGGGGGACTCAAGGTGGCTTCCAATTGGCAGCAATTTGATGCTGCATAATAAAATACAAAACAGCAGTTATAACAGTTAAAAGCATAACATTAAGACATAAAGATTAAAACAGTATACTTACAGTCCACTGAGCTATCACCAGTCTGGTGGCTATTTATCTAGCCATATACTATGACTGAGTACTCTGTTTAACTTATCCATAATCCACTTCCAAGCCATAGTCAACATTGTCAATTGTCCTTTTAACCTAATTGCCCAAAGGCCTGGTCCCACATCTACATTTTTACCTTCTTTCTAAAGGTGAGGAGGGATGATGATGACCTAATTTCCCTGGGAAGTGAGTTCCACAGGCGGGGGGCCACCGCCGAGATGGCCCTGTCCCTCATCCCCGCCAGACATGTTTGAGACAGAGGCGGGGCCGAGAGCAGGGCCTCCCCAGAAGATCTTAAACTCCGAGGTGGGACATAGAAGGAGCAGATGATCCAATGCAGATCCGATACACAATTTTATTTATTTATTTATTTATTTATTTATTTATTTAGAGCTTTTATAACCCAGTCTTCTCGACCTCCGAAGAGGGACTCAGGCCGGCTGACAGCAGAAAATTCAACACAAATATAGTAAACATAATAGCATCATAATACATTAATACAAAATACATTAAAATACAGATCATACAATATCATACAATTACAAAAGCCAGGTCGTCAGAATAAAATCACAAATTCATCACCATCTGCTGGTGTGGTCAGCCGTTATTGACTCTATCATCATTCTGCAAATGCTATATTCCAAAGCCAGGTTTTTACCAGCTTTCTGAAAGTCAGGAGGGAAGAGGCAGATCTAATCTCCAACGGGAGAGAGTTCCAGAGCCGAGGGGCCACCACCGAGAAGGCCCTGTCCCTCGTCCCCACCAGACGCGATTCCGAAGGTGGTGGGACCGAGAGCAGGGCCCCTCCAGAACATCTTAACAACCTTGATGGTTCATAGGGGAGAATCCGTTCGGACAGGTAAACTGGGCCAGAGTCGTTTAGGGATTTATAGGTCAACACCAGCACTTTGAATTGTGCTCGGAAGCTAATTGGCAGCCAGTGGAACTGACGCAGCAGAGGAGTAGTATACTCCCTGTACCCCGCTCCTGTTAGTAATCTGGCTGCCGCTCGCTGGACTAGTTGAAGCTTCTGTGCAGTCTTCAGAGGCAACCCCATGTAGAGAGCGTTGCAGTAGTCTATACGGGATGCAACCAGAGCATGGACCACCGTGGCCAAGTCAGACTTCCCAAGGTATGGGCACAGCTGGCGCACAAGTTTTAATTGCGCAGAAGCTCCCCTGACCACTATAGAAACCTTTTAAGGCAGTGCTTGCGAATGTTATTTTTCAGTATCTCTAAGTCTCTTCTGCCAAAATGACTGATGCACACATTGTCCTTTCAAGAGAGCACATAGGTAAAAAAATTTCCTGAGGATTGCTAACCTTGCAGGTAGTTTCCTGAGACATGATGCAGTGTAATATTTCCAATAGCCTAAATAGAGGGGTCGCTAAGCAGACTTAGCCTGAGTTGGATGGGAGGCTGTCAATGAATACCATGTGATGTAAGTCATATTTCAAAGAAAAGGAACTAGCAAAGCCACTTTTTAGTATTCCGTGCCTTAAAAATCCTATGAAATTCATGAGGTTGCCATAAGTCAACAAGCAACTTGAAAACATACACACACACACAGTGGAGACTGTTTTCCGACGTTTATTGTTTTTGATCTCTGACCCACAGCAGGCCTCACTAAAATCCAACGGCCACAGGCAAAGGATTTATGGTTTCATTTTCCTTCCATATTTCTCCTCTCTGTCTGCCTCCTTGAAAGAGCGGAGAAAGGCAGCATCTGCTACAGCATTCAAGGACTTCAGCATCTGGGTTTATTTCACAGCCATCATACTTCCGTAACATTGCATTATTCATCCAAGAGCACCTCCTATTTATCATGTGCCAACAGCGCTCTTCACCGGGCAAAGAGTGTGAGGTACCCAATAATGAAACTATCACACTTATGAATTACTTTGAGCCATGGAAGTGATGGGGTCAAACCAATCCCTAATGTAATTTAGCAATGAACACCTCTCAACAAGTGGGATAATTTTTTTGTTGGAAAGGGAAATTAGCAGACATGGGGGTGGGTGAAGCAACCTTGTTCTTCCTTTGAACAAAATGCATTGGCAGACTCGCTAGACTGCTCCATGCAGACCCTGATATTGGTTAGCTTGGTGTGATCACAAATGTTGCATGAGTTTATTTAGCAAGGTTGCTTCCTAAGCAGTTCATCAGCTGAGAAATTATTGTTGTTTATCCATTCAGTTGCTTCCGACTCTTCGTGACCTCATGGAACAACCCATGCCAGAGCTCCCTGTCAGCTGTCACCACCCCCAGCTCCTTCAAGGTCAATCCAGTCACTGAGCAGTCAGGATTTATTTCTTGGAGGATGGACTGGTTGGATCTTCTCACAGTCCAATGCAATCTCAGAATTTTCCTCCAACACCACAGCTCAAAAGCACCTCTCTTCCTTCGCTCAGCCTTCTCTATGGTCCAGCTCTCACATCCATAGGTTACTACGGGGAATACCATTGCTTTAACTATGCGGATCTTCGTTACCAGTGTGATGTTTCTACTCTTCACTATTTTGTCGAGATTGGTCTTTGTTCTCCTCCCAAGAAGTAAGCGTTTTCTGATTTCCTGGCTGCAGTCTGCGTCTGCAGTAATCTTTATGCCTAGAAATACAAAGTCTGTCATGGCCTTGATGTTTTCTCCCTCTATTTGCCAGTTATCAATCAGTCTGGTTGCCAGAATCTTGGTTTTTTTATATGTTTATCTGCAGTTCAGCTTTTGCGCTTTCTTCTTTCACCTTGATTAGAAAGCTCCTCAGCTCCTTCTCGCTTTTGGCCATCAAAGTGGTGTCATCTGCATATCTAAGATTGTTAATGTTTTTTTCAGCAATTTTAACTCCAGCCTTGGATTTGTCAAGCCCTCACATCGCATGATGTGTTCTGCATACAAGCTGAATAGGTTGGGGGAGAGTATGCAACCCTGCCATAAGCCTTTCCCAATCTTGAACCAGTCTGTTATTCCATGGTCAATTCTTGCTGTTGCTACTTGGTCCTTATACAGATTCCTCAGGAGAGAGACAAGGTGGCTTGGGATCCCCATACCACTAAGAACTTGCCACAATTTATTATGATCCACACAGTCAAAGGCTTTAGAATAGTCAATGAAACAGAAAAAGATTTTTTTCTGAAACTCCCTGCCTTTCTCCATTATCCAGCGGATATTCGCAATTCGGTCTCTCATTCCTCTGCCTTTTCTAATCCTAGCTTGTACATCTGGCAACTCTCTCTCCATGTATTGATGGAGTCTTCCTTGCAGGATCTTATTGTCTTTCTTTAACTCTATTTTTATGGAGAACTCACACTATGAAGCCTCCTTAACATACCATTATGTTCCAGGGTTTTTCTGAATTTTCATCCAGTATTAATGGCACAGAGAGCTTCTAATTTTGGAAGCTAAGCAGGGTCATCCCTTGTTAGTATTTGGATTGCAGACCACCATCAAATACCAGGTGCTTTTGGATAAATTTCAGAGGAAGGCAATGGGAAAAACACTCATGAGTAGTCCTTGCCTAAGAAAACTCAATATAAGTTATGAAGTCACCAATAGTCATCTTGAAATCAGACAGGGAGAATTTTTTTCCAGGCCTGATTCATGGTCATTCTCTCTGCAAACATTACAACAAATCAAAATACATATGAACTGATGAATTTGAAGGTCAACTGTTCCTTTAATTTGAAAGATTCCCGTTTTCATGTTCTACTCCTTTATTGATTCATTAATCCGATATTAGTATCCCATTGGTCCCAGATTTCTTTATGGTTCCATTCTGGGTTTGTTTTTGTTTTTGAACACTCAATTCATGTACATGTCATTGAACAGTGTATATTTGCTTTTAACACTATTGTGCCTTGGAAGCTCCTAAACATGAACGGTCAGATGACTAATGGAGCTTGGAAAGGTTCCTTTTTGGACTACAAAATCTATGGAATTGGTTTTTAAAACAGAACACCAATAAGCTTCAATAAATTCAAAAGACCAATCAGAAGCAATGTCAAGTATATCAAGGATTAATTTAACCCATCATCACACAGGAAGAGACATCCCTTTTTCCTAGTTCCAACAGACCTCACTACCTCTGAGGATTCTTGCCATAGATGCAGGCAAAACGTGAGGAGAGAATGCCTCTAGACCATGGCCAATCTAGCCCGAAAAAACCTACAATAACTCAGTGATTCCGGCCATGAAAGCCTTCAACAATAAATTATAAACTTATTAGTATTTCAATGGGAAGTGTGGGTCTGCTTTTGGTTGATGAGATAGGATTGTTGTTGTTGTTGTGCACTTTCAAGTCATGTCTGACTTAGGTTGACCCTGAGCGAGGGACAGGTAAATGACCTTGGAGAGCTGTATCCGGCCCTCGGGCCTTAGCTTGAGAACCCAATTTCTTATGGAAGTCAACATCTATCATTGTTTTGTATGTAGAAGGTTTTTGTTCAGCCTCCAACTAAGAGAATCAAATGGTAGGGGATGGAAAAGCCAGTTCTTCCCAAGTTGACAGTGCAAGGATAGATGGGCCAGTTGTCTCAACGTACAGAATATTCTCATGACTGATGAGTCTGTCTCTCACCATTGTATTACACATAGGAATGGAGCCATCTGTCTTTTCTACTTTTTTGTAACCTTTATATTTTTTTGAGCACAAGTCCATTCTGTCCCTTTTCTCTGCCAGTGTGAATTTCTGTTTCCTTTCCCGCAAACTTAACTATTTTTGTATGAACTCTTGTTCAAATTTACAAGCTTTATGCATATTTGATTATTGGAAGGCACCGTGCAAAAACTGGAGATGTCTGCAAACTGAAGCATAGTGACATTTGGGTTTGTGTATTAGTTCAGAAAGAACAGAGTGAATCTATTCCTATTAAAATGCTAACTAAACAAATGTCTGCTCTGCCTGTTGTTGCACAACATGCGTACCTGTGGATCACACTGGATTTGTTATCCAGAAGGTTAATGTATGCTGTTATTTTTCAAGCATCATTTAATTAAATTTAGCACAAAACAAATGAACAGCAAGTGTATAGCGTCTGATGCAATCAGTTACAAGAGATATTAAAATACAAGTAACATGCAATTTCTCTATCAAATTATTTTACACACACGTACGCTGACATTGAAATGGTGAGCATCAAATAAAGACATGACAACTTTGTGCAGAATTTTTTCAGTTCCTCGCTCTTTTAAAAGGAAAGAAAAAAAAACATTTTGAGACGTGGTTATAATTGATTAAACAGGAAATTAATCTGTGGGTATATTGTATTAAGTATGAATGGATTTAATTTCTTCTGTCACAGATTTTATGAGTTTGAAATATGACAGCATTAGCGGTATCAAGGAAAGTAACCCTAGACAATGATGCGCGGCTAAGGCAAAACGCATGACGTGAGAAGTTTTCATATGGATGAGGAGCTGTGAGATTGAAGGGGCAGGAGGTCTCCTTTCACCTTGAAAATATAATGCTAAACCAGGACGCTCAAACTAAAATAAGTTATTGATCTTTAATTGGGTTTCTTTTCTCTTGATAAGCAATCTTTCATTTCATGGCAGCTTCAATCTCCACAATGAGCTCTCCGACTAGTATTTCTCCTCATCTGTCTCCAGCAGATATTCCACTAGGATTAGGAAACTCGTATCAACTTGAGTATGAGTTTCCTTCTTTTTCCCTTCCATCCTAATCAACTTTCTGTTTTTGTGATATATGTATAGACTAGCTTGGGGACCCGGCGCTGCCCGGGTTATTTGAGAAAGGCATTGTGTGTCAAGGTTGGTCTTTATCAGTTATTTATGTGGCTCGCAGTGCTCTCAAGGAGTTAGTGAAAGTACTGTGAGTCCCATCGTCCATGGTCCATCCTCCTCCAAACTGCACCAGGATGTAGAGTGGGTCATGGGGGCTCTGTGTGCCAAGTTTGGTCTTGATCAGTCATTGGATTAGGGTAACAGTGGTCTCGGGAAGTGAGTGGAGGTACTTCAAGTCCCATCATCCATTATATGTCCTCCTTGAAACTAAACTAGGATGTAGAATGGGTCATGGGGGCTCTGTATGCCAAGTTTGGTCTTGATCAGTCATTGAATGGGGGTCGCAGCGGTCTCGGGAAGTGAGTAAAGTTACTTCAAGTCCCACCATCCATGGTCCATCCTCCTCCAAACTGCACCAAAGTGGGTCATGGGGGCTATGTGTGCCAAGTTTGGTCTTCATCAGTCATGTGGATGGTTTGATGTTTTACCACTGAGGTAAAACTGCATTGAGGGCATTAGTTTCCAGGTGGAAGGCAGTCCCAGGGGTTGGCTTGATGTGCCTTCCTCTTGGCACATTTCTCTCTTTCACCCTCCATTCATGCCTCTTCAAATTCTGCAGCACTGCTGGTCACAGCTGACCTCCAGCTGGAGTGCTCAAGGGCCAGGGCTTCCCAGTTCTCAGTGTCTATGCCAGAGTTTTTAAGGTTGGCTTTGAGCCCATCTTTAAATCTCTTTTCCTGTACTCCAACGTTCCATTTTCCATTCTTGAGTTCGGAATAGAGCAACTGCTTTGGGAGACGGTGGTTGGGCATCCGGACAACATGGCCAGTCCAGCGGAGTTGATGGCAGAGGACCATCGCTTCAGTGCTGGTGGTCTTTGCTTCTTCTAGCACGCTGACATTAGGATCTCTTAGAGCATGCTAGGATCTTCTTCCAGCACACTGGATCTCTTAGAGAAGAGAATGGTGCTGGGGGAAATGGAAGGAAAAAGGAAGAGGGGCCAACCAAGGGCAAGATGGATGGATGGTATCCTTGAAGTAACTGCCTTACTCTGAAGGAGCTGGGGGTGACCACGGCTGACATGGAGCTCTGGGCTGGTCTATGAGGTCACAAAGATTCAGAAGTGACTGAATGAATAAACAACAACAACAATCCAGAGTAGAACTATCAGTTTATTGACATTAATACTGTGGGCAACAATGAGAGCAATGTGTTGCCATGCATTGCAGTTTCTCAAGTTGCTCCTGACAAATAGCCAACTATTTGAATACTTTACAATACACTTGTAGCTTAAGACAGAATTTGTAACTCTAATTAAATCCTTTTTATAACATATATTCTTCAATATGTATTGACTTTGCCTTCAAGTAACCATCATAGCTGTCATAGCTATTTATGTATTGGAGAGAGGACCTTTATGGAGGATTTTAATACAAATCCCTTCCATGTCTGACATGACACCAGGGTGATTGATTCACACATGTACACCAGTTCGGAGTGGCGTGCACTGATTCAGCACCAGTGACAGATCCCATTTCTTTTCAAAGCCTAATTATATGTACACTCTGGAAGGGTTGATTCATCAGGAGGCAAGCTGGCTAGCATTCCCGCTCAGCTTTTCTCCATCTCAGGCCATCTGCTTGTCTGTTTTTCACTCTTATCTCGGGAGGCAAATCTGTCCTTAGTCTACAGTGTGATGCCCCGTCTCTCAGCAGCGTGGCCTGTGGAACGGTGACAAGAGGTAATGAAAGGTCTCATTCTACCTGAACCCAATGAGCTATGGGATTCGGAGACAGATGTGACAGGCCATTGGATTGCTGTGATTCATTCTACCCTTCGGACTTCAGGCATTAAAAAGAATGGTAGGGTGTCAGAGATCAAGCAGAGCTATCATTGCATCTGTAACAACAACATCTCAGAATTGGAAGGAAAGGGGTCACATCCCCTTCCTCTAGAGGAGAATCCCTTTGGTGACTTAAATGGGCAAACAACAGAACTACAAGAAGACTCCCCCCCCCCATATTTTTAGGGATTACATTCATGTTAACCAAAACCAATTAAATTACTTGACTAGGAGCATAGTGTCTAGATCTAGGGAAGTCATGCTACCCCTCTATTCTGCCTTGGTTAGACCACACCTGGAATATTGTGTCCAATTCTGGGCACCACAATTGAAGAGAGATGTTGACAAGCTGGAATGTGTCCAGAGGAGGGTGACTAAAATGATCAAGGGTCTGGAGAACAAGCCCTATGAGGAGTGGCTTAAGGAGCTGGGCATGTTTAGCCTGAAGAAGAGAAGGCTGAGAGGAGATATGATAGCCATGTATAAATATGTGAAAGGAAGCCACAGGGAGGAGGGAGCAAGCTTGTTTACTGCTTCCCTGGAGACTAGGAGTGGAACAATGGCTTCAAACTACAAGAAAGGAGATTCCATCTGAACATAGGAAGAACTTCCTGACTGTGAGAGCTGTTCAGCAGTGGAACTCTCTGCCCCGGAGTGTGGTGGAGGCTCCTTCTTTGGAACTTTTAAACAGAGGCTGGATGGCCATCTGTCAGGGGTGATTTGAATGCAATATTCCTGCTTCTTGGCAGGGGGTTGGACTGGATGGCCCATGAGGTCTCTTCCAGCTCTTTGATTCTATTATTCTATGATTCCAATTCAGCCTAACATAGAGCTGGGCAGGGTAACCTAGAGAGGCATCCTCTCTAGCAATTTGCTAGGTTCCCCAGTGCAAATCTATGGTAAAGAACCATCTAGGACACGGGTCCTCAAACATTTGAAACAGAGGGCCAGGTCACAGTCCCTCAAACTGTTGGAGGGCCGGATTATAATTTGAAAAAAACCATGAATGAATTCTTATGCACACTGCACGTATCTTATTTGTAGTGCAAAAACACTTTAAACAATACAATAATTAAAATGAAGAACAATTTAACCAATATAAACTTATTAGTATTTCTATGGAAAGTATGGACCTGCTTTTGGCTGATGAGATAGGATTGTTGTTGTGTGCTTTCAAGTCATTTCAGACTTAGGTTGACCTGGAGTGAGGGCTGAGTAGATGACCTTGGAGGGCCGTATCTGGGCCCCGAGCCTTAGTTTGAGGAGCCCTGATCTAGGACCTTAAGATCATCTGGGGAGGCCCAGTTCTTGTTACCGCCTTTGTCACAAGTATGTTTGGCATAGATGAGAGACAGGGCCTTCTCGGTGGTGGCCCCTCGGTTGTGGAATACCCTCCCTATAGATATTAGATCTGTCACCTCCCTTTTAACATTCCAGAAAAAGTCAAGACATGGCTTTTTGAACAAGCGTTTGCAAGTGCAGATTAACTGATACAGGAAAATGAAATGACTAGACAATGAGTCCAGACAACGTTTTTAACAAGGAGACATTATGAATTTATATTTTATTGATTTGTTTAGTTTTTATCATATGCTATGTTTTAATTGTATTTATGACATTGTAAGCATTGAATTTTCCCTGTTAACCACTTTGAGTCACCTACGCGCTGAGAAAGACGGTGTACAAATTCAGCAAATAAATAAATAAATAAATAAATAAATGTTTGAGGGAAGCATGTTCTAGAATGGACATGGGCAAACTTCGGCCCTCCAGATCTTTTGCACTTCAATTCCTACAATTCCTAACAACATAAGTGGTTGAGAGGGAAAAGGAACGGGCCTAACGCTGTCTGGAATTGTGGGAGATGAAGTCCAAAACACCTAAAGGGCCGGCTCTAGAATCATCTGGAGAACCTAGCAAATTCCTAGAAACTCATTTTACTCTAGGGGCATGGAAGTGAAGCCACAGATATTGGTTCTGTGGTTATAGGGGTCTCACTGCATTTATATAGTTGTTGTGTAATAAGGTATATAAAACTGCCCTAGGTGCAGAAAGTCCAACATACATGGTTGGGTGCTGCTCCTTTCATGAATCGCTCCACTGATTTGTGCTCACGAGCTATTCAGCTACTTCTCTACACATGGGAGAGATGTAATTCCACAACCTACCCCCTCCCATGATGTTTTAATTGTATTTATGACATTGTAAGCATTGATGCTTGAAGAAATCTATGCTCAACCAGGGGCTTTATCAGAACCCAGGCATGAGGGGTACCTAAGCAATCCCATGTATATCTTGTCAAGCCCATAACATAACATTAGCATTAGTGCCAGCACATTGTTATGAACATTTTAATTGTTGAGATTAATTTCACAATTCAGCAGCAGATCAGTTGCACAACTTCAGCGCTTTCCAGTAGCTTCTCCCTGCACAGTATTTTC
>NW_026844978.1:0-16846 GCF_025583915.1 Anolis sagrei ordinatus | reverse complement strand
GACCCTTAAAGAAGGATAATGATATGTTGCATGTTCCAGGGTGGGCAAACCAGACACTCTCCACATCAACACAGCAAGAAATACTGTTTACCCACAAGCATAAAGAAATTGCATATATTAAGAAACCAACACTTTCTCACTACTGGGCCACAGCAATGCGTGGCAGGGGACAGCTAGTAAGTTTATATTTGTTAAAATTGTTCATTTTAATTATTGTATTGTTTTGAAGTGTTTTTTGCACTACAAATAAGATATGTGCAGTGTGCATAGGAATTCATTCATGCTTTTTTCAAATTATAATCCGGCTCTCCAACAGTTTGAGGGATTGTGACCTGGCCCTCTGTTTAAAAAGTTTGTATGTTTTCAAACTGCTAGGTTGGCAGAGGCTGGGGAGAACAGCAGGAACTCTCCGGATTTGAACCTGCAACCTTTCAGTCTGCAAGTTCAGCAGCTCATCATTTTAACCCCCTGCGCCACCAGGGGCTCCATTCTTACTGCCTACAACAGAGAAAACCAGCTGAATCCTTATCCATATCAAACACAGACATGTGCTTTTCATCTTAAGAACAGACAAGCATCTCGAGCTCTGAGGTTTATTTGGGAAGGAATCCCACTGGAGCATTGCAGCACACTCAAATTCCTGAGGGTTACCCTGGACAATTCTCTGACAGACAGACCCTATATCCCAGGATCTGATCCCAGGTTTTCTGCTTGAAACTGGATTATATGAGTCCACACTGCCAGATGATCGGGTATAAATAGAAAATCTGGGATCAGATTCTGGGATAGAGGGTCTGTCTAGAAGGGCCCTTAGGGCCCTTCTACACAACCATAAAACCCAGAATATCATGTCAGATAATCCACAATATCTGCTTTGAATGTTGAAGATATAATCTAGTTCAATGTGGATTTTCTACAGCTGTGTGGAAGGGGCCTATATTTCAGAGGAAGGAACTGGCCAACCCACTTCTGAGTATTTCTTGTCTAAAGAACTATGAAATTCATGTGGTCTCCATACATTGACGGGAGACTTGAAGGCATGTACCCACAAACACATCTTGACTCTTGATGATGCTCACACAGTAATTGGGAACCAAGGGGAAACAACAGAACTAAAGTGTGGACTTGTACTTGATCGGTGACGCAAACCCATCATACAGATGCCTTCAGGCGTGACTAGCTTTGTGCACATAACCCCAGTCTGCCATTCCAGTCTTCACAGTTGGATCTTGGGCTAAAACCCCATCTTTTGAATTCATCGATGCTCACTGCATCTTTGGAACCGCTCCAGAGAAACAAAGAGCACCTCTCCATTGTCTGGATGCCTAATGAACATGTTAATGATGCTTCCTTCATCTGAAGAGGGTCCAGATGTTTTGCTACTAATTGCTTATGTGGGTGGGAATACTAAACGCCCACAAGAAGTGTTCGAAATGTCGAGGTTCTCGAGCCTTGAAAAGATAAGCAGACTGGTGGAAAGGTTTTAATTAGCACATGAAAGGAGGGGGCTGTTAATTAACTCGGATTCTTCCCTGAATTCTGATCATTGTTTGACAAAGAGATGAGTTATGGGGAAAACAATGTCTGACCTGCACAGGCCTTGCATACCTAAATAGTCCCCTCTACTGCCTATAAAGCTTAGAAAGTTCCTTTTTTTGTTCCATGCTTCCCAGATTTCCTATTTCATAGAATCATAGAGTTGGAAGAGACCTCATGGACCATCCAGTCCAACCTCCTGCCAAGAAGCAGGAAAATCACATTCAAAGCACCCCCGACAGATAGCCATCCAGCATCTGCTTAATAGCTGGTTCGAGAAACTGTCATGCCTCCTTACAACAACAATCCATAACTTTACATAGCTCTGCATCCAGTGTTCTATTCTTTATTTCTAATAGCCTCGGGGCTATAAATATTGAGTTTGGAAAATTTCTGAGTCCTGAGACTAGGCTTAAACCAAAGAAATGGAAACAGTTGGATCGAACCAGTAACTATTTATTTGACTTATACATTATAGCCATTTTGCTGGCACACTATTGTCAGTGTAATTTTGTCAAAAATGTGTAACACTAACACAATTACTTTTCTTCTTCTGTGTTAGTTTTGGAATAATGTCATTATTACATTTTAATAACAGCTACAAAGTAAACACTACAATTAAAAAAAAATACAGAAACCTCTGGAAGAAAAAAATAGTTACTAAAGTATCCATTCCTCAAGCAACACAGCCCCATATACATCGAAACAAATCAAAAATTAACTCCCCACCCTAAAAGACCAAGAAATTAATATAAAACTGCAAAAGACTTTGCATTACTACTTAACCAACATTTAAATTTCTGCTGAAAAATTCAACAAAATTCAATTTTCAGAACTCACTGATGTTGTTATTCCTTCTTTCTTTTTCATAAAGAATAAAAATAGTTCCCGATATTTTATAATCCAAAGATTTCTTTTTGATCAAATATTTTATTTATTTATTGACAGTATTTATACCCCACCCTTCTCACCCTGAAAGGGACCCAGAATGGCTTACAGAACACACATACAGCAAACATTCGGTGCCGATTATACAATTAACAAGGACAGACAACACAAGCAGAGGTAAAGGCAGTTTTTCCACATCATATTTCCAGCATCTTGGAGGCTGTGCTCAACTCTGGCCATGGGGGGCAGTGTGTGCTGTCACTCCATCTTTCATGCTGAGGAGCTTTCTTGTGATCGATGTCCTTAATGGCATCTTCATTACCTCCTAGGTACCTATTTATCTACTAATATTTCTGCTTTCGACCTGCTAGGCAGGCAGGTGAGCAGGGGTGCTCACCCCGATCTAGTCTCGAACTTTTGATTGGCAGGATTTTTCTGCAGTACAGCGGTTTAGCCTGCTGTGCTAAGCCTGTAGCAGCAGATAGGAGAGATAATACCAAGAGCAATCCTTTTGGAGGCAGAAAAGTACGGCTTTATTTCCAGCTGGGACTTTGGCGTGGACTCTCTTCCAAAAGCAAACTAGGGTGAAGTTAAAGGCGTTGATTTTCCTTTTATACAACTTCAAATGCCGGCAAACAAAGAAACATGCTTCTACATACATAACATCATCACTATGTCACTTTAGCATCATAGAAATATCAAATTATATCTTCCAACATGCAAGAGGCATATCTCTATATTTTTTCTAACGCAACTTACATCCATCAAGGGGCCTACTTTGACCTGTCAGCAGGGGTGGCTCAACCCATTACGCAAAGTAAGCATTTGCAGTATAGCTGATTTTGCCCAGGTGCACTCTTGAGGCGCTCTTGGGGAAAAAAGACCTTGACAAATGCGAGTTGTATAGTTGTATAGTTGTATATGGGATGTATAGTTCACCTACAATCAAAGAGCATTCTGAACTCCACCAATGATGGAATTGAACCAAATATGGCACACAGAACTCCCACAACGAACAGAAAATATATATCAGTGATTGATTGGAGGGGGGGGGGCAAAATACTGTTTGCTTACCATTGAAAATTACCTAGGCCCGCCTCTGCCTGTCAGGAGGGAGGGGGATAGGTTCCTTACATTTTACTTATATCTGTTGGTACCAGGACTTACTTATCTCCCCCCCCCAATGGCATGTTCACCCCCCTCTTGCTGTGCCTGGACACAGATACTTCAGCATTCTTTCTGGCCTGTCAGCTTGGCTTTCTAATACAGAGAGAACTTGATTTTTCTTACATTTCAGTGCTTCTTATGTACATACAATGTATGTATAAATATCTATATTTCCAATATCTCCCCATCAAGCTTAGCCCCTTCTTGTTGTTACTGTTATTGTTGTTGTTATATTTATTTATAGCCCCCTTTATCTCTCCTGAAAGAGACTCAAAACAGCTTAACATAAAAGTGTTAGTATACCATTTAAAATATACCAACATGCAAACATTAAAACAGGATTAAATATAAACCAAATTTTTAAAATCCCAGTTAAAAACCATTAAAACATATTCAAAGTTAAAAATCACAGCACCCCCTGAATTGATCTTAAAAACTATCTCAGTTGTCTTTAAAGCCCATTCTACTTCCGTTTTAGTGCATATAGCAGTTTTGCTGCCACGATAATATAATACGGCACCTGACTAATTTTTTTAATTTTTTTTTTTTGCCATACAAAGAATCCAAAGGGGCTTTGAAAGCTTGCATGGTATATTTAGTGCATTTTGATCAACCAATAAAATTACTTTTTAAAATCACTACTTCTAGCATTCTTCAATCAGCATAGTTAGTGCCCATACTGGCTGGGAGGGTTGGTAAACTGTAGTCCATAAAGATAACTTTTAATGCTCTGGGCTAGTGGCATATCAATTCTGCGCATATGTTTCTGAAGCTTTGTTTTGTGGCTGGCTTTGGCAGCTGGCCATTAAGATTCAAACTTAAGACAGCATGAAAGCCTTCTCACCCTGGATTACCTGACCACAATTGTATCAATAAGATCAGTAGGATTAGTAAATAAATATCACATGGTTTATTTTGCAACCCTGTTGAGAAATTCAGATTGTGAGTTAGCTTTGGTGTTGCTTTGTGCAGTCAACAGTGGCAAACAAACCATTTTTAAAGGAAAGTGCTTTGAGGAAAGACGTTTTTGGACAGAATTTGGTAAAATTATTCATTTGGATTACAATTCCCAGAATCTGTATAATGTTTTTTAAATACCTTATCAATCAGACCTCGCAACCTCTGAGGATGCTTGCCATAGATGTAGGTGAAACATCCGGAGAGAATGCTTCTAGAACATGGCCATGTAGCCCAAAAAGCCTACAACAACCCAGTGATTCCAACCACAAAATAAATCAGACTGTCTTTTCAATACAGATTTTCATTTCAGGTAAAAACAACTCATTCTTAAACCTGGGCATATGTTTATGGATGTTCTTATCTGGAGAGGGCAAGAGAAGAAGCACACACATTACTGGTATGAAGAAATATTAGCTTCCTAAATACTTATAAGCAGAACCTCCTTGAAAATCTCTTTAATCTGTGAATTGCACCCAAACTCTTACCCTTTTTCCCCAGACAAACCTGTTTCACAGCTTCCTCCCACCTTGCAAAAACAGTGTGGGCTGCCCTGTCAAACAGGGAAGGTGACCTGATTCGTTGATTGTTCAAGAGTTAGAATTAATTGTTCTTGGTCAACTGGTGCACATTCAAAGACAGGTATTGTATGAAAAGATTGAATGGCTCAGGGTGAAGTAAGTACATAGGTAAGTAGGTAGACAGATTTGGGTCTTTTGTTCACAACTGCCAAAGAATTTTCTCCATTCTCCCCAGTTCCCAAAATGAGAATTAATCACTTTCTGTTCATCTGAAAACATCTACCATTCTTGAGGAGATCAAGGCCAGCCATTCCACTCTGAGTTCCCTCGGGGTGATAGGGCAAAACAGTGTATTTTTAAAGCCTATGAAAGGCCATAACTGTAACTTATTACAACCCCAATTTGTAACCAATTTAATTTGGCTTGTCTTGAAAATCCAAGTTGCACAGGATACAAAAATGGCACACAGATAGCCATGACCTCTGGGCCCCTGAAAACCAAAAATAAGCCTGCTTTTTTTCTTTATTTGTTTTTGAAATAAAGCTGTGGAAAAGAAAACCCTTTTTTTCAACCCATTTTTGATCCATTTGGATGGAGAGATAATAAAGGTAATAATACACAATATTTTATTGTGTCAGAAATGAATTAAGAACATACTGCAAGTCACTTCTGGTATAAGAGAATCGGCTGTGTACAGAGACGTTGCCCGGGAGATGCTTAGATGTGTTACCATCCTGTGGGAGGCTTCTCTTATGTCCTCACATGGGAAGCTGGGCCTGACAGATGGAAGCTCACTCTCTCGTGGATTCGAACCACCAACCTTCAGGTCAGCAGTTCAGCCAGCACAAGGGTTTAACCCGTTGCACCACCGCAGCTCCTGGGATACAAATAAAGTATTATTATTAAAAGAGAAAAGAGACTCAAATGCCTCAAGTGGCAGATCCTGGGGTTCAATAGCAGTTTTCCGTAGTCTTCTATCCATTCCCATCTGTTCAAAAAGAGGTATGTGTGTCTCATCCCCATCTACATTGTTATATAATGCAGTTTGAAATTGCATTATACCGTCAGTATAGACTCATATTATGCAGTTTGAATATGCATTATATGGCAGTGTAGATGAAGCCTGAGAACCTGTTCTGTACCCCCTAAATCAGAGTTTGGAGAGGATACCTCTTTGGATTACAACTATTAACTCCTAGAATCCTCCAGTCTTTCCCTGCACTCTCTGCCAGCGAATGGAATTCAAGAAGTTATAGGCCAGAATCTTGTTAGTAATATACACAGGAATAAATTGCGCCATGCATGTGGAATTACTTCTTTTGAACAGTGCATAATGGATGTATCCAGCTGATGGTGGCAGCAGCACAGTATGGCCTATAGAACCATTGCAGATGTGCAGTAATTCATTTGCCCATAATTGCCTTGAGACTAGTGTAAATATCCACATGCAGATATGTGCTTTGCCAGCACTACAGAATCCTCATTCAGAGTTGTTATTGCACAATTCATGTCAGTGACTGGATGCTAGTGTAAAATGTACTGCCACAATATGTAGTGTTGTTGTATGCACAACTCAGCAGAATAGTCTGTTGCGTTGTGGTGAATAATTTGGCCACTATTATGTAGTGCAACGTATGCATGCACATGTCAGTAATGGGATGCCATTCCTAGAGTGGCATGTCAATGTGTACTGCCTTGGTATCATGTGCATTGCACACTGCATTGAAGCAAAAGCTGTACACCTCACTGTACACTTTTTAATGTATTCCTTCTCCCATCCTCATACATTGTACTGTAAAATAGTATATGTTAGTATATGGACCATGTAGTCCAGGGATCTGCAAACTAAGGTCCATGGGCTGGATATAACTATCCAAGGTCATTTACCTGTGCTGCATCCTAAACCTTTTTCTGTTTTTATTAAATTTTTATTGAAAGAATAAAAATTTTCTTTCAATAGGGAAAGTGGGGGAATATTGTGTAGAGGAATATTGTGCACCCTAAACTTTAAATGTAGACTCACCCTAAGTCTGAAATAACTTGAAGGTACAGAAAAACAACAGCCCTTATTAACTTGACTATCTCATCAGCCAAAAGCAGGTCCACACATTCTGTTGAAATACTGGTAAGTTTATGCTGGTATACTTCCGGTTGGTGGCCGATGAGGGAGGACGTGTTCTGAGAGCTCCGCTCCGGATAAGCCTAGTTTTTCGAGTCAGGGGGCTTCGCCCCTCCTTTGAAAGTCGGACTGAGGTACTCAAAGGCAAGACCCTCCAAAGAGTGAACGGCCGACGGTGTTTGAGAAGTGTCTCCCTCAAGGGGACACCCAAAACACCCGGCAACGGCACGGGAGGGAGGACTCGATCTAAGGCAGAAGCCATTTGGCTTCTCGATTAACTCCTACGGCCGCCAGCACAAAGAGCAGGAAGAATAATGTGCGAAGGAACAGCCAAAATTCAAAGCAATATCCACTTCTGAGCGCCGTAACCGGCTGAAGGGACATTGTTACAAAAATCAGAATCTGCAGGACAACAGACTACGGAGAAAGGTAACAAGGCAACAAGGGAGGTGAAAGGGGTGAAAGGGGATAAAGAAAATAAGAGAAACGGGTGCCAATATATCAGACCTGAGATCAAGATCAGAGACTTAAAGCACTACTGAAACTCGCAAAAAGGAACGTGGTATCCGCCACAGTTGGGTAGAGCAGCAGAAAGCTCCCTCCCAAGAAGGGACAGCAAAGCCACGCCACAAGGATCTTAAGCCGACGACCCTTAAAGGGGCCGTCAGCGAAAGACCCCAAAGGCTTGAGGCAAAGCGGACTGCGGCTAGAAAGAAACCAGGGCCAATACCAGCGCCTGAAGCAAGCGAGAAAGAGAAACTAAGAGAATCTAAGAGCATGCAACTAGTGAATAGAATTTATATATCTTAAATTATATCCTTAATTATTCTATACGGGACACGGGAAAAAAGAAAACTTAAACGAACTAATCTTTCACCCCATACCCCATGCCCCCCAAGAAGGAGCCCAGCAAAATAAAAAGGTAGAGAGGATACTGACCTTGGAAAAGCCAAGCATTCCGATTTGGACTGCAGCCAAGGAAAGGGAGAGGAGAGATACCGCGGGGACAGAGGAGGAGACGACCTTGAAGCCCAGGGATACCAACGGTTAGAAGGAGGAATCCACGCGGAGGTGGAAACAAACAATAGAGAAAGGAAGGAGGAGTGGCTGGGAGGATGCCAAAACACGCGCCGACGGAACTAGCGCGAGAAGAGACCACCTCTCACGCAAGCATCCAAGGGTAGGAAGTATCGCGAGAAGAGCTGCAGGAATACCCCGGAAACCCATGAGGGAGTGAGAGAAAGAGAGGACCGGAAGCAGGAACCTAACTAGGAAGAAGAAAGGTGGAAAGAACGAAAACACAAGTAAGACTATTTCAATAGTTAAGCTAGAAGCCTAAAGGGGCAAAGACTGTAAAGGATATTAGGATCAAAAAAAAAAAAAAAAGGGAGTGCTGAAAGAAATACAACCCAGGGAAAAAATAACAAACGCTAAAAAGCGAACCAAATTACAATAAATAAATATAAATAAAAATAATAGCAATAAAAATCAAATTAATTATAAACAAAATATACATATAAGGACAAAATAATAATAATAAACAAATAAATTACTAAAAATATATACAAATAAATAATAATAAATAATTAAAAAAAGGAGAGAGAGAGAGAGTTCAGACAACGAAGAACCTGAATAAAGAATACCTGGGACACCCAAAAATAAAGACAACAATAAACCAATCAACATACAAGGACAAAATGCAAACCATTAAAGGGAAAACAACACAACAAGCAAGACTACAAACCAAAAGAGATTCATTGACAGATGAGACAACTTTAAAAGAAGCCAAAGAAACTAAAGAAACAAAGGAGACAGGACTTAAAGACATTCTAATTGATTTACTAGCAGGGCTACTGGATGTAGGAACAGAAGTCATTGGCCAAGATGTGGACAGAGTCTACAGAGTACCAACAAGTTATGCGAAAAAGAATAATACGGCAAAAGATGTGGTAGTGACCTTCTGTAGAAAAAGTACAAGAGACACGATCTTGAAAGAAAACGTCAAGAAATCTGTATATTACAAAGACCAAAAAATAACAATTATGAAAGAGGTTTCACAACAAACCTTAGCTAAAAGAAGGAAGTACTACTTCTTGACAGAAGAATTAATCAGGAAAAAAAATCAAATTTAGGTGGGAAAAGATAGAAGGAATAACGGTCTCCCTTAACGGAATAAGATACTGGTTAAACTCAGAAGAAAAGGCCAGAACTTTCTTCTCGGATCATATCAAAGTTAAAGGACACGAATCACCACAGAAGAAAACCAATGACAACACGAAAGGGAAACACCACAAAGAGCAGAACATGGGTCGAGAAGGAGAGAACATAACAGAAGACGCAGAAGAAGGGTGCAGTGACTATAGTAAATCAAAGAAAGGACAAGAAGAGAGAGAAAATAAGAGACTGAGAGAATTCTCGCCCGAGAACTACAAACTGCTGCTGCCACAGGACGTAGCGCAGTGGGAGATGGCAGAAAATCTACATGAATAAGGATGTTAAGATCTACTCTAATAACATCAACGGGTTGAATTCCCCCAACAAAAGAAAAAAAGTCTTTAATTACCTAAAACATAAGAATTTAGATCTAATTGCATTACAAGAAACCCATATTGCTAGTAAACACGCAAAATACCTGACGCAAGAAAAATTGGGGAAGGAGTTTTACGCCTCCAGTGAAGTAAAAAAAAGAGGTGTGGTGTTATACGCTAAAAATTGGCTGAATCCCAAACAGGCAATCAAAGATATAGAAGGAAGATATATCGGAATTGTAATTGAAATAAAAAATCAAAAAATAATGGTGTGTAATATTTATTGTCCCAACGGACCAAAACTGAAATTCATGAAAGACTTAAAAAAAGAATTAGAGGAACAAGACTATGATGAGCTAATAATACTGGGTGATTTTAACGGAGTAGTAGATTTAAGGTTAGATAAATCATACAGTAATGCGAGTACACCCAAACAGAAAAACAAGACATGCTTACTATCAAAAAAAGTCATAGCACAACTAGAAGAGTTATATCTATTAGATATATGGAGACATCACAAAGGTGAGACAAGAGATTACACATATTATTCTGGCAGACATAAGAGTTGGTCACGCATTGACATGGCCTGGGCAATGAGTTTAATGACAACTAAAATTTCCAAGATAAAAATAGCAGCCAGACTGTTCTCGGACCATTGTGCTGTAGAATTCACGATTAAAGGGGAGAAAGTAACATACAGATGGAGATTAAAAGAGAATTTGCTGAGAAAAGAAGTAGATATAGAAAACAACAGGAAATTATTGGTAGAATATATAAACTTAAACAAAGGAGGGGAAACCACTAAAATTATACAATGGGAAGCATTGAAAGCAGTGATGAGGGGCTATTTTATACAACAAGATGCAATAAAAAGAGCAAATAGAATCAATGAAATGAAACAGATCACCGACAATATCGAAAAATTGGAAGGATCACTTAAAAAACGCCCCAAAGATCAGAATATAATAAATAAATTAAAATTACTGAAAAAACAGTTTCAACTATTACAGACGGAAAATATAGAAAAACAAATGAAATTCATGAAGGTAAACTACTTTCAGAATGCAAATAAAATTAGCAAATGGCTAGCAAATAAATTAAAAGCCCGTAAACACAAGCAACTAATCACAAAAATTCAGGTTAAAGGGAAGATATACACGGAAAAAGGTAACATTGAGCAACACTTTATTAAATTTTATAAGGAACTCTATAGAAAAGCAGGTACCTCAAAAGAAGAAATCACAAAATATATAAGTGACTCAAACATCTCGAAATTAACAGATACTCAAAGGGAAGCCCTCAACGGACCAATAACAACGGCGGAGATCGATAATGCTATCCATAAGTTAAAAAATAATAAATCCCCAGACCCGGATGGCTTCACAGCTATATTCTATAAAACATTTAAAAACGAATTAAGCCCTCTGTTAAAAGACATATTAAACAGCACACTGGAACACAAAACTATACCGAAGACATGGGAAAGAGCTAATATAACGTTGATCCACAAAGAAGGCACCGATCCAATGGAAATTAAAAATTATCGTCCAATATCGCTATTAAACCAGGATTACAAAATTTTTACATCAATTTTAGCTGAAAGACTAAAAAGATTCCTTTTAGACTGGATTTCAGAAGATCAAGTAGGCTTTCTACCAAATAGACAAATTAAAGACAATACAAGAATACTAATCAATACAATCGAATATTATGAATCTCATAATGAAAAACCAATGGCCTTACTTTTTATAGATGCAGAGAAAGCGTTCGATAAAGTGAATTGGGATTACCTAAAATTATTACTAAGAGAATTAGATATAGGTCACAAATTCCAAAATGCCATAGAGGCAATATACTCCACACAAGAGGCAACCCTAATCATTAATGGCCAGGAAATCCATAACCCGATCCAAATTACACAGGGAACCCGCCAGGGCTGTCCCCTTTCCCCGCTCCTATTCATCCTAGTAATAGACACCCTAATAAAAAATATAAATAGAGACCCAAACCTAGAAGGAATGAAAATATTAAAATCTCAATATAAGATTAGAGCATATGCGGACGATGTTGTATGTATCGTAGAAACCGTTAGAAAACATCGGGCTCTGGCTAGATAAGATTGATAAATTCGGCAAATTGGCGGGCTTTAAATTAAACAAACAAAAAACCAATCTATTAGTAAAAAACATGGACAAAAGATCCAAAGATGCCCTACAAGAGATCTCAGGGATAAGCATTGAAAACAAAATTAAATACCTAGGAGTAACAATAACACAAAATAATTCCAAATTAATAAAAAAACAACTATGAGAACTTGTGGACAAAAATTAGAAGAGATCTGGAAAGATGGAAATACCAAAATATTTCACTCCTAGGAAGAATTGCAATAATAAAAATGAAAATCCTTCCTCAGCTACTCTTTCTCTTCCAAACACTGCCAATTATTAGAACAGACTTCCTCTTCAAAAAATGGAACTCAGAAATAATTAAATTCATATGGAAAAACCGAAAGCCAAGGATAAGTCTAAAAGTCCTAACTGATGACAAAAAAAGAGGTGGGTTAGGATTACCAAATCTGAAGGCATACTACGAGGCATGTAACCTAGTTGGCATTAAGGAGTGGGCAACTCTAAAAAATAGCAAACTACTAAATTTGGAAGGTCATGATTTAAGGTATGGGTGGCACGGGTACATGTGGTACAACAAAAGGAAAGTAGAGAAAAATTTTAATAATCACTTTATCAGAGTAGCACTAATAAAAACATGGGAAAAGTATAAACTGAGACTATATACAAGAACTCCGTTATGGATTTCTCCAACGGAAGCTAGACACAAAAGGGAATTGCAAGAAGAAAATTGGCTTACTTACCACCAAATTTTAAAAAAAACTCAACAAGACGGAAAACTAGAACTAAAAACATTCGAAGAAATAAAACTGTTAAAACCCAAAACAACATGGCTACAATACTACCAAATCCACCAAGGATTTAAAGAGGATGAAAAAAACGGTTTTAGTCAGGGTAATGGTATATGGGACACAATCTTATCAAAAAATAAAAAAATTAATTAAATTGCTTTACCAGCAACTCCTATGTTGGCACACGGAAGAAGAGCAAATAAAAGAGTGTCAAATCAAATGGGCTAGAGATTTAAAACATAATATACTAACACACCAATGGGAAAAAATATGGAATCAAAAATTAAAATACACTATAGCCAGTGATCTAAGGGAGAACTGGTATAAAATGTTCTACCGGTGGTATTATACACCTGTGAAATTAGCCAAATTTAATAAAAATATATCCAGCAGTTGCTGGAAATGCAATAAAGAGAAAGGGTCTTTTTTCCACCTTTGGTGGAACTGTAAAAAAATCAAAACATTTTGGAAGAAGGTACACCAGGCAGCCCAAAAAATACTAAAAATTAATTTCCCCCAAAAACCTGAAACATATCTCCTTGGTATAACACCACAGAAGCTAAATGAAAACCAAGATAAAATCTTATTCCTCCTAAGCACAGCAGCGAGGATATTAATAGCTAAATCATGGAAATCCAAAGATATACCAAGTATCGAAGATTGGACAATAAAATTGCTAGAAATCGTCCAAATGGAAGGATTGTCGCAAAGACTAAGAGGAACAACAAAAAAGACAGATTGGTCAGGCTTTAAGGATTTTATTGTAAAAAGAGGAGTTCCTCTATTAATAGATCTGTCCAGCATATAATGAATGTAAAAGATAGAAACAAAGCCGGATACAAAGACTGAAGTCAAAACCTGAAAAAGGAAAAAGATGAGAGAAGAATCCTATCTTTTTCCAGGAATCGCTCGGAAGATATTGGGAAGTTCAACCACGGACACATTGGGTGGGGGTTAGGGTTTCTTTCTTCTCTTTTCCTTTCCTTCTTCTTAAATCTACTATCTTCCTACTTTGCTATCTCCTAAAAATTATTCACCCTCTTTCGATGTAACTTCACAAAACTTCAATAAAAATTATAAATAATAATAAAAAAAGTTTATGCTGGTATAAATTGTTTTTCATTTTAAATATTGTATTGTTCACTCATACACACACACACACACACACATATACATACTGTATACTCAAGTATAAGCCTAGTTTTATAACCCTTGTTTTAGGCTGAAAAAGTCTCCCTCGGCTTATACTCGAGTCAAGGTTATTTATTATTTTACTCTGTCATTATTATTGTTATTGTTATTATTGTTGTTATTATTATTATTCCATTTATTATTTTACTCTATTATTATTATAGTTATCCTTTTACTTTATTATTATTACATTTATTATTTTATTTTCTAAGTGTTATCATTAAACTGTGATTGTTATTGCATTTATTATATCACTCTATTATTATTATTATTATTCCATTTATTATTTTACTGTCTTTATTATTATTGGAAGGATATGTAAGCACAGTTACATTGAAGAAGGTTAGGGCAGTCTGATCTTAAATTACAATTCTATATAAATATTCAAAAACATTTAACCTACAATTAATGTAATTTTATTGGTATCTATTTTCATTTTGAAATGAACCAGTAGCTTCTGAATTTCTCACCCTCGGCTTATACTTGAGTCAATCCGTTTTCCCAGTTTTTGTGGTAAAATTAAGTGACTCGGCTTATATTCGGGTCGGCTTATACTCGAGTATATATGGTATATTGCACTACACATAAGATACGTGCAGTGTACATAGCAATTTGTTCATTAAAAAAACCCTATAGTTCAGCCCCCAATAGTATGAGGGGCCATGGACCAGCCCTCAGCTGAAAAAGTATGAGGACTCATGGTGTTGTCCGAGAATAGCAGTTAACATTTGTGCTATGCTGAAATGATATAAGATCCCAG
Organism: Anolis sagrei ordinatus; assembly: GCF_025583915.1. Taxonomy (NCBI): domain Eukaryota; kingdom Metazoa; phylum Chordata; class Lepidosauria; order Squamata; family Anolidae; genus Anolis; species Anolis sagrei. The sequence goes on along the minus strand of NW_026844978.1, from coordinate 2,262 downwards.
CCTTATATATTAGTTAGGCCCTTCCTTGGGTAGGTAGGGGACCAAGCTGCGGGGGTGGTGACAGTGCTATGCTGGTGTCTGCAGAATCTATTAGCAGGCGAGGCTCAACAAGGGAGTTCTTTCATCATCAACCTATATACTTCTCTGCAGTACATTTAGTCCTCATTGCAAGCCACGGCTAGGGGTTGTAGTAGGATATAAGATATTTTTAGATTTTATTTTTGGCTTATTTGAAAAGAAACATTGAGGTGAATGTTATTTGATGAGATACTAAGTCAAATTGAACTCCTCAAATGATCCTGCAATTAATTAGAAGTGTGTTTGGGATTAATCTGATTTGAAAAGATCAAACAGCTCTGTTGTTGTGCATCTTCAAGTCATTTCTGAGGCTCCTTCCACACAGCTGAATAAAATCCCACATTATCTGCTTTGATCTGGAATATATGGCAATGTGGACTCAGATAACCCAGTTCTTAGAAGATATTGTGGGATTTCTGCCTTGATATTCTGGGTTATGTGCTGTGTGGAAGGGCCCTGATTTATAGAACCCAAAGGCAACCACATAATTGGGGGGGGGGGGGGGGGGGGTGACAAGATTTATTCAAAAGGGTTTTGCCTTTGCCTCCTCTGAGGCTAAGAGGGTGACGTGGTCACTTAGTGGGATTCAAAACGTGGTCTCGAGTCATAGTCCAATGCTCAGAACAGTATACTACACGGACTCTTGATCTGACAGCTACAGGGGGATTAATTTTTTATGATATAGCAACAGTTGCAATTTGATCTGTGTCTAAGTCTTAAAAACACACAACAGAAGCAACAAGGCATCTCATCTGCCTTTCAAACAGCACTTTGAATATTCAAACTTAAATATCACTGTGTTTCCATCTATATCAGGGTGGGTAAAATATTACTTATGTGATTCTCCAGGGCTGGTGTTTGCTCTGAAATTATCTCTAGGATGAGTGGAACATGTTTAGAGCCCCCTGGATCACCTAATGTCAAAATGAAATTTTAAAAAAATATTCAAAAATAAAAAGTTGCATCAAAAGGCCCTGGAAGAACCAAAAATATGTCTTTCTATCCCTTAGAGCAGGGCTTCTTAAACTTTTCCACTCACAACCCCTTTCAGACTGAGAAATGTTTACATAATCCCAGGTGTAAATAGATATAAAAATAGGTATAAAATACGTATAAAAATCCAACATTTGCTGGTAACAAATCAGCATTTGAAAGGCTTGCTAATTTTTGTTTTTATGAAGTACAGCTGAAGCATTTTTTGCAGAGTTCACTGTAAACACTACAGAATAGATTTGTGTAAATGTTTAAAACAGCCACTAGGTGGCATTCAGAAAACTTTTATTGTTGCCAAATTTTTTGGGACCCAACATTCAGCAAAGGGATAACATCTGGTGTTGGGACCCACAGTTTAAGAATTTGAACCGGGTCTCAGAAAGATGGTCAGACCAAACCTAAAATATTCGTTTTAGGACTAGGCAATATATATAAAAATAAGTTGTCCAATACAGGAATTAGACTCATGCCCAGTTTTTATGATCATTTATATACTGTCTCCATAGCCAGACCCAAGAGGCTGTATTAGTCATAGCAGTTGGCCCTCATCAGGTAGGCATTTTCATTACTTCCAAAAACAGGTCTTTTGTAAAGTTAATGGAACTTTATTTAAGAACAAATAGTTAGGAAAATGTATTCTACACCCCATGCTATTATGAGGATGGCAGTTAACTGAACACAAATTGTATATATGTGCAAATGTTATGGTGGATGCTGACTTCAAATCTGTCTATAAAAAGTCCTGTTATCCATTCATTAAACTATTGTTTATACTTATCTCCTTATGAATACTCAGAAAAATGCATAGAAAGCGGCTCCTTGCCCCTTTCCGGTTCTACCTTTAGAGGTAGCAGTAGCCTGTCCTTTCTGTTCAAATACAGTTTGATGACTTGTTGAACTTTGCAACTGATGATCTAATACCTGGGTTTACTTTTCTGCTCTTCCTTCCCACCTTGTTTCCTTTTGTGTAATGCCTTTCAGACTGTGCCTTATTTTTTTTAATAGAAATGGCAAATATGTAATAATATTTATCACTGTCTAAAGGGCAGGGGAGCTCTGGCAGATCTCCTGAACTATATAGCATGGGGTATGGAGTGGAGGGTGAGAACTGCTGTGGTTTGAGTGTTAGACGAGGAATCTGGTAGACCAAGGTTCAAATGATTGCCATGGAAATCAATTGGACAGCCTTGG
>NW_026844967.1:2397-18154 GCF_025583915.1 Anolis sagrei ordinatus | reverse complement strand
ATTTCCTGTCGTAAATCCTGTGAATCGCACATATGGTAGAATAACGAGCAACTAACCGTGGATGGTGGGAGTCATGCCACAGCCGAAAACAGGACAGCCCTGCCGAACTCTGTGTCCTTTCTGGAAACCACATCAAGCTTATAATGGGTCACGAACGAAAGCGGTGATGACCATATTGCTGCTCGACAAATCGCCTCCAACGAAACGCCCTTCAGGAATGCAGCTGATGTGGACATCGATCTCGTGGAGTGGCCCTTGACCTGCTGAGGCAAACTTTTCCCAGCTAGACTATAACACAGCCGGATTAGAGAAACAATCCATCCAGACAACCTCTGAGAAGATAACTGCATGCCCTGAGTGTCCTTCCGATATTTCACAAAAAGTCTTGGGGTCTGACGAAAGGCTGATGTCCTATCTACATAGTAAGCCAGAGCTCTACGAACATCTAGGAAATGCAAACTTTTCTCTACGTCAGAGGTGGGATTCTGGTAGAATGCCGGGAGTACTATGTCTTGCGACATATGAAATCGTGAAGATACTTTAGGCAAGAAGGCAACATCTGTGCGAAGTACCGCCTTATCCCTATGGAATCTTAGGTACGGGGAATCTACCCTCAGTGCATTAAGTTCACTAGCTCTACGTGCCGAAGTAATAGCGACTAGAAATGCTGTCTTCCAAGACAGATAAGAAATGTCTATAGTCGCCATAGGTTCAAATGGTGGTTTCACTAACCTAGACAGAACAACGTCCAGGTTCCATCCTGGAGGCACTGGCGCTACAGACGGCCGAACATTAGCTACACCCCTCATGAATGTCTTAATCATTGGATCTGAGAAGCAAGAGGGATACCCACGCTTTCTCCTAAACCACGATATCGCGGCTAGATAACATTTAAGGGAGGAGTGTGATAGACCCGCCTCCAGCAATGATACTAAAAACTCTAATATCACAGAGATAGGGGATACCGTGGGTTCCAATTGTCTCTCTTTGCAGTATTTGGAGTAGCGAGACCACTTATAGATGTATGAACGGCGTGTGGACGTTCTATGCGCTGCCTCAATAAACTTCATCACCGATTGAGGCAAAGCAGAAAAATTCGTCAGTGGGCCTGGAGCACCCGCCATGCGGTCAACTTCAACTTGTCCACCTCCGGATGCAAAACCTGACCCTCCTGTGTGGACAGAAGATCCGCCCTGCACGGTAGACGTACAAATGCCCCTTTGGCCATCTGGTGGAGGAGAGAAAACCACGGCTGTCTCGGCCACCATGGTGTTATTACTATACATCTGGCATTGTCTTCCTGTATTTTTGCTATGACTCTCATCAGAAGGGGTATTGGCGGGAAGGCGTACATCAACCGACCTGACCATCGTATTAGAAAGGCATCGCCCAGACACCCGCTCTCTGGGCGGGCTCTTTGACGAGCGCAATACATTGGGCATTTGGAATTGGCCTCCGTTGCAAATAGATCTATTTCTGGAAACCCCCATGCTAGAAATAGTCTGTGTGCCTCTTGAGAATGTAGTGACCATTCGTGATGCACTAGTGGGTTTCTGCTTAGCGCATCCGCGAGAGTGTTTTGTTCCCCTGGAAGATGACTCGCTAATAGATGTATACCTCTCACTATGCACCATTCCCAAATCTGTAGTGTTAGTCGTAGTAGGTCCTTCGAATGTGTGCCTCCCTGTTTGTTTACGTAAAACATCACTGTAGTGTTGTCCGTAACAATTTGAATCACCTGACCCAGAATGACCCTCTCGAAGGATTGCAGAGCCCTTTGAACTGCGAGTAGTTCTAACATGTTTATGTGCATGCTTCTTTCCTGCCCTGACCATACACCGTGTGCAATAAGCCCCTGGGAATGGGCACCCCATCCAGTAAGGGAAGAGTCCGTAATGATGACTCTGGTAGGGTATAAATGGTGGAATTGGAGCCCCGAACAGACCCATGCCTCGTCCTCCCAACACGCCAGTGATTCTCGGACCACTGGTGGGAGGAAAAGTTCCATCTCCGGTGTGTTCCTCAATGGATCGAATACTGAGAGGAACCATGATTGGAGGATCCTCATTTTGAGCCTCGCGTAACGGTTGACTGCGGTAGTGGCTGCCATGTGACCCAATAGTGTCTGAATTTGTCGTGCTGTAGAGCAGGGGGAGAATCGTGCCTGCTTGACTAACACTTGCAGGTTGGCGAACCTGTCCTTCGGAAGAAATGCTTTCCCTGTAGTTGAGTCCAACAGAGCGCCGATGAACTGGATTTTGCGGGTCGGAACTAGGATCGACTTCTCCCTGTTGACCACGAGGCCCAACGACTGGAGAAGAGACAAAATGGTAGATACCTGATCTTGCAACTGTCTACATGATCTAGCTACTACCAGCCAGTCATCTATATACGGGTATACGGTTATTCCCTTCGTTCGAAGACACGCGGCCACAACTGACATACATTTTGTGAAAACACGTGGCGCTGTCGACAGACCAAAGGGAAGTACATTAAAACAAAAGGCCCTACTACCTACCATAAATGATAGGTATTTGCGGTGATGTGGGGCGATTGATATATGGAAATATGCGTCCTTTAAGTCTATTGACGCAAACCACGCTCCACTAGGAATAAGTGGCAGAATTGTGGATAATGTAACCATCCGGAACTTTTTTGGAGTTATGTGGTTATTTAAAGCTCTGAGATCCAGAATTGGACGTAAACCACCTCCACGTTTATTGATCAGAAAATATTTTGAGAAAAAACAGAACTTAACATCATTAACCTCCACAGGAGAAATCGCCCCCTTTTCCAATAACATTCTCACCTCCTCCAACAGTGGGACTGACTCCTGAGTACTTTTAACATTACCTACTCGAGGTAGGTCATCAAATTCAATACAGTAACCTGAACCAACAATTGACCTAACCCATTTGTCTGTGGTGATACTACACCAGGCAGCATAGAACGAACTTAGTCTGTCTCCAAACATAGGTACTCTAGGGTTGTAACTTGTTTGCATAGTTGTATTAACCTTAACCTTAACTCTAACCGCAACCGTGCTGTCTCCCAACGGGGGAGTAACACATTCCTCAATGTTTTCCGTACCTCCGACGTCAAAGACGCTTTTTCTGGTTGAACTGGCCCTTGGGCTTATTTTGATATGGCTGTGTTCTATTCCTAGGAAAATATGAAGCTCTTTTTCCCCCTTGAAATCTAGGAGAACCGCTGCCCCTATTTCTAAAAGGACCAGTATAAAAATTACCGTATGGTCTACGGTAATTAGCAGACTGATTCCATCTTGACCTCTGATGCTGGTAAGGTTGCCACGTATAGCCGAACTTATTTGCGGCTTGACGTACATCCTGTTTTTCTTTTATGTTAACGTCAGTGACCGGATTAAAGAGCCCTGCTTCATGAAAGGGAAGGTCTTCTGCCAAAGCCTTCCCTTCTTCGGATAGATTGGCCGTCCGCAACCACGCATGCCGTCTTATAGCAGTAGCTGTACCGAATAAATTCCCTGCCACCTCCGCTAAGTGCTTAGCGAAGTCTTTTTGAAATTTGGAGAGTATCATGGCCTCTGCGTGGAGGGCTTTTGGGAGAAGCTGACCATCCCTTGGTAGCGAATCTATACTAGGCAAGATCTTATTCCATAAAAAGGACTGATAGCCACTCATATATGTGGCGAAGTGGGCCATGCGGGTAATCAACCCAGCCGCTACATGTGCCTTTTTGCCTAAAGAATCGATTCTCTTGCCTTCCTTATCCGGAGGCGTAGTTAGAGTGCCCTTAGGGCGTTTTGATTTCACCACCTCCGCCACTACAGTATTAGGTTTCGGGGGAGTGGTCACCCATCTAAAAGCTGAAACGTCAATTTTATACAAGGAGTCTAGCCTTCTAGGCACTGCTGGAATCATAAAAGGAGAAACATCTATAACCTTTGCTAGTTTCAGTAAGTAAGGTAATGCTGGCAAGGACAACGAAGGAGTAGCATTCTGTTCTTCGGAAGGAAACATTGGGTCATCAATGTGTTCTGGTGGCTTTGGAGCTGGGATACCAAGCTCCCTTAACATTCTTTCCATTAACGCATGAAACCTACTGAAATCTGCAGGCTGTACCCCATTACTCTCCTCACCCCCCAATGCTTGAATAGTATCTGGGGAATCGGAGTCTGATGCCGAATCATTCGGGTCATGTGCTACAGCATCAGGTACATGCTCCGGTAGTGGTTGTGTTGGCAACAAATTTTGGACACTATCCAAAAGAGGCGTAGATGCTGCACCTACAACTGTATTATTTGCTACATGTTCCCTATGCAATTGTTGCGGTTGCATTTGTGCCACTGCAGCATCATGCTGCGATAGTCTTATATTACTATTATTCATTGTACCCATTGCAGTGTTAATACTACTAGCAGGGACAGGAGCCACTGAAGCACCTTGTTGTGATATCCTCCCAACGTTAGGACTCAATTGCGGTATAATGTCATTATTGGTAATAGGTGCCTGGGATGTAGTGGTGGCTACACTTGCATACTGTTCATTGTTCAAAATGGGAAATCGCCCCTGCGCTGGAGGTGGTCTAGATATCGGCTGCTGCACAAACATCACTTGACCGTTAGGTCCCATCTGCCAAAGCCCCGAGAAGGGCAGAGTTCCATGTTCAAATCTCCTCCAGCGAGCCGAGGATCTTGAGGATCTAGAATGGCTGTGTCTCCTCGAACGGCCCGAAGAGGATGAAGAGGAGGACGATGAAGTGGAGGATGAAGAAGAAGAACGTGAGCGTCGGCGTCTTCTCGATGTCGAACGGTATCGACGCCGCCTGGACCCGTGGTGCCTCGATGGGGACCTTGAACGCCTTGGACGTTTGCTAGAGCGGCGATAAGTAAAGGCGGGCCACGATCTCATTGAGGGCTCCGCCATCCCAAGCGCTGTAACGCTTGGGCGCTGCTCTTCCTGACGAGAAGCCTCGCCTCCTCTTTGGAGAGGCTCCTGTCCTCTATTCTCGGCATCGCCCTCCAAAGCCGAGCGAGGCGGCGCCTGTTCAGTCTCCCTGGTGCTGGGAGGTCCATTAAACACGCCCTCGAAGGCGTGACTAGTAGAGGGGAGGGCTGGGTTAGACTCAGAGGCGGGGCCGACATCGGGTGTGAAGGGAGCTACTGTGCAGACTCCGCCTCCCTGCGCGTTCGGGGACGGCATCGACATCGCTCCCTGCGCGTTTGGGGATAGCAAAGGCATCGGAGGGGTCAGACCATTGGTCGTCGCCCCTCCATTGGCCGGCATGCGAGGAACTCCTCCGTCAGCTGGGAGAGCGTTAGTCGAAACAGGGCCTGAAATGCCTCCAATAATCAGGTTTGCCGATTTATTTGGTTTTTCGGCCCCTTTCTCCTTAAAGGACATATTCACAGTCTTCGCTGTAACTTTCTTCGTCGCCGCCGCTTGGCGGCCATTTTGGCCGCTATTCTTGAGTTTTTTAACCTTCTTCTTTCCTCCCAATGGCAAGGAGGGTTGGTCATTAGGGACTTCAGAAACAGGCTGGGGTCTCAGAGCTTTCTCATAAAGCGCTGCTCTAAGACGCGACAACCTATTTTTCCTCGTTTGAGGAGTGAAAGCTTCACAAATCTCACAAGCTTGAGAAAGGTGCCCCTCTCCCAGGCATTCAAGGCATAGAGAGTGCCCATCCGTGTCCGGAAGTATATTTGGGCAGTTCCTACACTTCTTAAAGGCTGTAGTAGCCATATTTAGTAATTCTCTTCAGTGTACTTGACGTTAAGAAACGAACTGGTTCCGTTGCTGTTTGCTATTAGCGCGGAAAGAAGAGAACTGAGTAACGGCCACTGCCCTGGGCTATATATAAGGTAGGGGAGGGGGCGCGTGGCCGGAGGGATTCTAAACGGTCATTTTACTTTTAAAAGGTTCCGAACGCTGGGCTGCGCAGGCGCAGAGTTACCATATGTGCGATTCACAGGATTTACGACAGGAAACCACTTTGATGAGAGGACTTCTGGTAGGACTTCAGCACCTACCTCCTGTTATCTCCATCTTATTGCTCTGCATAATTTCTTCTGGTAACTCTCTCTGAAACAATAATTGCCCCTGGATTAATAATATGCCTGGCTCCCTCCTCTGTCTTTCCTAAATGACTACAAAATATTTAAAGAGCAAAGTGCTGGAGTTTTAAATAAACATACAGATCATTGAGGCAGATTATGGCCTGCCCTGGATGTAACAAAAAGACAACATTACTTAAAATTATTATTATTATCATTATTATTTTTAGACCGCCCCATCTCCCCAAAGGGACTCAGGGTGGTTTACACATACAGAAGGAAACATTCAATGTCCGGAATATAACAAAACATTACAACAATAGAAAATAATATATTTTACTGTTGTATTCCTATGTTGTATATTTGTATTGTTGTATTGTTGGGCTTGGCCTCATATAAGCCACCCCGAGTCCCCTTGGGGAGATGGTGGTGGGGTAAAAATATTTTTATTATTATTATATTATAATACAAAATAATAACAGCATTATAATAATCAAATAAAGTTGAATATCAAAATACAGACACAAAACCGCTAATCAATAAACAAATACAATTTAAATGCATAGCTATCAATAAGACATCTAACATAGCTAGCACTATTAAAAACTGCTGAAGAATTGACTGTTATAGTTGTTCTTAACTGTACCATAAAGACCATGCAGTACAGATAGATCAGCTTGCTTTCCAATGGCATTGCTAAAGTGCCTTAATCCTCCTCCTCTTCCCAATACAGAGTACAGAGGTGCGTTAAAACTACAGTGAACCGTTCAAAAGAGAGAGTACAATGGTTTGGACATAATGATAAACATATCACAGGCCAAATTGTGATATTCAAAAGCGGAGACCAGTATTAAGCAGAATTGCAACCACATTTAATAAATGAACTGATAAGGAGCAGCAAGTTCTTTGCATACCATACTCACAGGGAAGCCGAGGTTTGCAAACTGTTTCACAAATGGATTAATCCATGCATCCTCTTGCTTGTTTCCATTTTTCATTGTTCCCTAAAAAAAACAAAAGACACACAGACATCTGATTATTAGGGAGAACGTTCCTTTTGCCAGACACCCCCCCCCCCCCAGCGCTCTTCAGCAGAACAGTCAGAAGGAACAGGTTTAAGACCAACTCCACATGGATTGTATGCAAAGAGATCTTCCTGCGTTTGGAAGGGAAGGCCATCAATGGCTAAAGGAAGGCCAAAAACTGCCTGGTCTGGATATCTACATATTGCCTTGAGGGCAGAGAGTCAAGTATTATCGTTTTACGTAGTGATTATCGAGGCTCTTTAGTTTTTACCCAATTTTGTACCCCAGATGTTACTGAATGACAGCTCTCATCACTTCTGGTTATCTGGAGATAATTCTGGTGTGAGAGAATTGGCCATCTGCAAGGACGTTGCCCAGGGGATGTCCAGATGTTTTGATATTTTACCATCCTTGTGAGAGGCTTCTCTCATGTCCCCGCATAGGGAGCTGGAGCACCAGAAGCAATTTGCTCTCAAAGTCGCTCCTGACACACACAAAAAATCTGGAGATAATGGGAATTGTAACTCAATAGCATTTGTGGCTCTGCGGCTGGGAAAAGCCTAAAAGGCAGTTAAAGTCAGACATATCTGCAAGACTTATCTGTACATTGAAACCCCACTCTCCAGACCAAACAGAACAAACTGCAAAATGTTCCTGGATCCCAACTCCTATGAGCTCTAGCCATGACATCTAATGATGAGTAATACAGGAGTTGGGAGTACAGGATCAGAAGGGCCACACAAAATGGCAGGGAGGGCAGGACTTGGCCTGCAGGCTTTGAGTTTCACCCACATTAACCTTCATCAAGACTGGAAGAAAGTTGTTCCCAAAGTCCTCAGCCCAGCCTCACCGATTCTCCCTTCTGCCCACAGCTCTTACCTTCGAAGGCAGCTTCCTTGAGCTCGGGGGCCAGGGAACAGAGATGCTGGGATCTTGCACCGAGTAGCTGTTCCACGTCCCAATCTCCACATCGTCCTCTTCTTCCCAGCCAGATTGGTGACTCCCAGCCGAAGGCATACTGCCTCCGCACCAGCCATCCGGTACATGCATGGTCTTCGGCCCTGAGAAACAGGAAAATGCAACCTATCTTTACTCTCTTCCATGGTCAGCCGTATGCCACAGTCATTGCACAGGCCTTACTATACGAAGTGGCTCACCAAAGCCACCGACATCATTCCTGGGCACAAAGCAGCACCTACCAGACTTATTGGAGGCTTGGCGCCCGAGAGAGGCGTTCCCCCAACTGCTGCTGCCCATTGCGTCACCCATGGACTCTCCCCAGCTGCTCCCGGTATCCACAGGTTTGCCCCATGCCGAGGTGCCATTATCTACGGTAGCAGGAGGTGGAGCAGTCTCTCCCCAACCTTAAAAAGAGATCCAAGTAAATCAGCATGTCAACCCCAAAGCTTTGCATTACTGTCAAAAACTGCCTGGTCTCCTTTTTGCAAAACTCTCAGCAGGACCTTGCATAGCAATTTTATTTCATACTGCTAAGATGCCTTACAAACACCAGAAAGGAAGGTAGGAACCAAGAAACACCTGTGAATATGGAATAAAAAGTATCATAACAGATACTGGTGGCCTCCCTGCTTCACTAACCCCCATGCCTGTTCCACAGGGGCACCATTCCTATCTTAAAATGACAGGCCTTTTACAAACCTTGGGATTCACAGAGGCTGCTTCTTTTGTGCAGAAGGGAAGGGGAGAACCAGAGCTTACCGGATCCACTGCTGTTGCCTCCTCCTCCTCCGCTGCTGCCATTCTCCGAAATGGGCCCTGCACCATGGAGTGGCACCCCCTGATGCTGCGATCGCTGTGCTTGCTGCTCCGAGAGGCGCTCCCCATTGTGCAGGGTGTTCTTGTTCCACATGTTCACGCTCTTGTAGTTGTACTTGCTGGGGTCTCCCCAGGCAGAGGTCCCGTCGTCAATCTCAATCTTGCGACGGATGGACTCTGGGGAGGGCTCCTCCCAGCCGGTGGGCTCTTCCTCCGTCAATGGGGCTGGCACCGGTCCTCCCATCCATCCTGGGGGCTTCCCAGTGGCAGCATTGGCTTCTGGGGGCCCCCAGCATCCAGCAGTGTCTTGGGCCTTGCCCCATTCTGGGGACCCCGGGGCCTTGGGAGGCTCCCCCCAGCCCTGGGCTTGGCTCGCCTTGGGCGGTTCTGCCGCCCAACCTTGGCTTTGGCTCAGCTTGGCGGAGTCCTCCCAACCAGAAGAGTGGCTGGGCCTGGCCATGGGGCCCCCATTGCCGACTCCGTTGCCCCAATGTGTGCCACCGCCTCCTCCTTTGCCTGCTCCCTTCCAGCCAGAGGCTGTCGAACGGTCACTGTTGTCGCTGCTGCCAGAGCTGGACTTCCTCATCTCGCCCCAGTGATTGCTCCTTGAATTCTCCCCCCAGCCCTCAATGGCTGGAGGGTGTCCCCCTTTCAGCCCATCTCCCCATCCCTGCTTGAGCTTCTCCGTCTCGCTCCAAGTCGAGGACCGTTCCTCTTTGCCACCACCGCCCCATGACTGATTGCCTTTGGCCGGCGCTGTTCTCGGCCCTTCCTCTCCCCAACCACCTTTTGGGTCTCCTCCCCAGCGCGTGGCAGGCTTTGGCTCTCCCCACCTGGAACTGTTTGGGGTGGGCCTCTCCACCGCTGCCGCAGAGCAACTCCCCCAGGCCTCCGTCCCATTGTCGGCCCTCTTCTCACCCCTTGGGGATAGCTCTGTCTCCCAGGCTGTGTTCTGCCTGATGGGTGTCTGCCCCCAGCCAGCGTTGGAGAGCACTCTAGGGTCCAGGTCCACCCTGCTCACGATGCTCTGCAGCAAGGCCTGGGGGTCGGCCTTCCACCGCTCCCGGCTGGTCCCCTCCCCAGAGGGCTTGTCCTCACTGCTATCTTCACTGCTGCCACCAGCACTGCCCTTGGCCCAGCTCCCACCACCATTCTGGCCCATCATGGGGAAGTTGGGCACAGTGGTGCTGGCGTTTTTCTCCTCCTCCACTGATTTCCATGTGTTTGTAAACTTCTTCCCGTTGGCGCTGAGGCTTTCGGAGGCACACTGATTGCTGGGCAGCTGGTGCCACCCTCCGTCCATAGAAGTCCTTGTCCCTCCTCCTCCTCCTCCTCCTCCTCCTCCTCCTCCTCCTGTGGGTCCATGCTCCCAGGGAGCGCTTTGGGGGCTGCCCATCCCCGCTGCCTCCCAGGCCCCGGTCCCCTTCTCCCCGCCAGCGTTGGCCTTCTGGGGCTGTGGGGGCATGAGGAGAGTTGCATTCACAGTGTCGCTATTGGCTTGGCTGCTTGAGTCGAGGCAGGCCTCCCCAGAATAATTGTGGGTGCAAGCGCCACCCCACAGAGCAGCGGTGGCAGGGAGGCTGCCAGTTTTGGCTTCATTGCTGCCTCCGCTGGAAGCACCGTTGATTATTGAGGTGGCCTGGGGCCAGCTGCTCTTGGCACCCGCTGCTCCCCAGGATCCGGGCCCTGTATGGTTATTGTTACTGTGACTCGCCAGGTCGCTCACCTGCATTGAACTGGCCAGATTTGGTAAACTAGAGATGGCAAAGTTAGTAGTGTTATTATTATTATTTGGTCCATTGGCTTCGGGGATCAGGTTCTGGGGCTGACTGCCCCGCAGAGCCCTCCGTGTACCATTTGCTTGGGAGTCGCTGTTTTCTGTGAGGCCATTGCCCCAGGAACCGCCAAGGCCGGCAGGGTTCAGGCTCTGAGGGTTTGCCATTGGGCCCATACTGCCCCCACCAGACCCTTTCAGGGAAGGTTCACTGTTCTCCAAGAGAGGCCAGGTACCGCGGTGGCCATTGGCATTCAAAGTGCTGGGATTGAGCTCTCCATTAGGTGAAGCAAGGGCGCCCCAAGCATCTGCTCTGTTGCTGTCCGTCGGGCCATTGGGAATGTCAGCAGAAACTGGGCAGGTGCTCATAAGAGCTCCGAGGGACTGTCCCCATGATGACCGGCCCAGGTTTCCCTTGCTCATGCCATTGCCATTGTTGCTGCCGAACTTGGACTGAGGGCCATTCCGCAGACCAGAGGCCATGATCAGAGGGTCCTTCTCTGTGTCAGCCTTCTTCCCCAGCTCTGAGTCACTGCCGGTGGCAACTGAGAGCCATGCCTCCTTGTTGGAGGTGTCTACAACACCACTATCCCAGTTTATGCTGGAGTCGCTATTGGAAGAGGCTGTTCCCCAGGGGAAGCTTTCATAATGGGATCCTAGTGTGCTGTGGTTTGTATCTGGGAAGGGAAAAAAAGGTGTTGTTATTAGGCACAGCACCGAAAAACCCTTCCAACAAAGTGAACAAACAAATCGGACTGAAAAATAGGGATATCAAAAGCCATGTTGACTGGAGGCAGGGGCTTGCCAAAGGGCCTGCAAAACCACTGTCTATATATTTCAGATCCAGAACGGCTAAACCACATAAAAGTTGGCTAGGAGAATTCTGGCATTGTATGCAAAAGAAAGAGAATGAGCGGACTCTGATGTGGAGACCCAGCTTCCAGTCGGCATCCAATGGGAAGTTTGTCCAATACCCGCATGACATTATTCCCTTCGGGCTCAGGATACTGTTTGAAGACATTTCATTTCTGGCTGACAGTTTCAAAAACACTTGATTTCGCTATTTCTGTTTTAAGTCTTGCAGTTGTTTTTGGTTTTTTCATGAAATCTAGAGCATTCGTTTTAAAAATCAATAAATGAAGCCAGCAAGCCTAAGAACATTACTTTCTTATCTGTCCTCCGCTCCCCCACTTTCTCTACTCCTGTATTGACATTAAGATTGCAATGTCCTTTGGACAGGGATCTGTCCTGCTATTTCCCAAAACACAAACTGAACTCGATAAATTAACCATCGCCTGCATTACATTCCCCCTTCCTGAAGAATGCATTTTTATCTTTTGAACTTTTCATTTGCTCTCTTGTTTTTACTGTTGTGATACTTCTCCTGGAGCTGTGGAAGAGGTAGAAGGTCCTCGTTTGGGAGACTTGCAATGCTCATTTTCTAATGTGCCAAGGACTGGGACTAAACCTATACTCATTGACTACAAACACTGATTTCTTTCTTCCCTGAAAGCTTGCAGTGAATGTCAGCTCAGGGATTGGCACTGGTCCAGGGACCCTTGCTTTGAGGAACACTGCTCCAAGTGACCCTTGCATCACGATTGCCAAAGATGGAATTGAGGAAAGCCTTCCTCTCAACCCACCTCTGAGGAAAAGCAAGTGATCTCAATGAAGAGAGGAGAGAGAACATGTGCCCCATGTTGGAATACAACCCCACACTTTAACCCCGGTGGCGCAGTGGGTTAAAGCCCTGTGCTGGCAGGACTGAAGACCAACAGATCGCAGGTTCGAATCCGGGGAGAGGCGGATGAGCTCCCTCTATCAGCTCCAGCTCCTCACGCGGGGACATGAGAGAAGCCTCCCACAAGGATGATAAAACATCAAAAATCATCCGGCATCCCCTGGGCAACATCCTTGCAGACGGCCAATTCTCTCACAACAGGATGCTCCTGACACGAAAAAAAAAATCCACACTGCCCAAGTCTCAAGTTCTCAACGAGAAGTTAGCTAGCATAAGAATAGTCTGAGGGTACCCTTCCCCTATGTCTCCTGCATGACCGTATTTTTTTTTTTGTCATGTCAGGAGCAACTTGAGAAACTGCAAGTCGCTTCTGGTATGAGAGAATTGGCCGTCTGTATGACAGTTGGGAGTGTATCTTTTTCTTATCTCCTTCTGCTCTCATTCTGATTGGTTGTGTAGAATGGATACTTTTCTACTGCAAGCCTTTTAAAAAAAATCTGACTCCTGCTTCTTACATCTTAGTATGTGCTGTGTGCTTAGAGATCTCTCTCTGCTTGCGTATCAGGAGAGATGTAGTGATTGGTGTTTTTCCCCTCTTGAAACTTTAGAAGAGATGGGTGTTAGAGTAGCAAAGACCCAGTTCTTAATTATCAAGAAATGCAGTTATTTTTAATATTGTAAACAAACCTTTCCTGATTTTTAAAGGTTGGACTCTGCATCTTTGCCTGCCTAAGCTCTTAATTCTTTACAGCCACATCACATGGCACTTCATGCTCTGCTAGTTATGAGCTGATGCTCAATTATTGTATCCTGTTTAATTTTTGGATGCTCTGCTATTTTAGGGTAGTTTTCCCTAACACCCCAAAGTTCTGCCATACACGGTTCATGGTATGAATCTGCCAAGAGGAACCATGGCTCTGACAAGACCTGGCCTGCAGGAAGCCATAGAGGGGAGTTAGGTTTTGACCCACCCTTATTTATTTATTTATTTATTTATTTAAAAGGCACCCCTGGAGGCGCAGTGGGTTAAACCGCTGAGCTGCTGAACTTGCTGACTGAAAGGTCACAGGTTCAAATCCGGGGAGCTCCCGTTGTTAGCCCCAGATTCTGCCAACCTAGCAGTTTAAAAAATGCAAATGTGAATAGATCAATAGATCAATTACCTTCTCCGGCGGGAAGGTAATGGCGCTCCATGCAGTCATGCTGGCCACATGACTTTGGGAGTGTCTACAGACAATGCCAGCTCTTCGGCTTAAAAATGATAAAAGATAAGCACCAACCCCCAGAGTTGGACACAACAGGACTTAATATCAGGGGAAAACATTTACCCTTTACCTTACCTTAAAACATTTATATTCCGCCCTTCTCACCCCGATGGAGACTCAGGGTGGAGCACAACATACAAACAGCAAACATTCAATGCCGGAACATAAATAGAGTATACACATACATAAACATTAAAATCATTTCTCTCGACATTAATTCCAGTTTCAAACTGTCTTTATCACTCTTCCAGAGAAACCCCAACTTGAGGAAGTACAGGAAGGGCCCCCTCCTGGCTGATGCCACCTTTCTCACCTGGCTGCTTCCTGTTGCCACTTTGACTCTCGTCACCCACGGCTCTCTGCTCACTTGTCACAGTGCTGCTCAAAGGTTTAGATGCCGGTCCCAGGTTCGCCGCAATCCCTGGGAGCGGTTGCCCTCGCTTCAAGAGCTGCTTCTGCTCCTGGTGCCGGAAGCGTGGAGGGACTTCGCGGGCCGGGTAGCGAGGCAGCGATGGCGGCTGGGCCAGTAATGGCTGCTGCGGTGGCTGCTGCTGCTGACTGATACCCAGAGACCGCTTGGCATTATTATTATTGTTATTACCACTGCTGCTACTGGGTGCCGGCAGAGAATTGGCAGCAGCGGGGGCAACCGGCAGCGTCTGGCTCACACTGGGCTTTGCTGGTTCCGATGCTACTCTCGACAAAAAAAGGAAGGAAGGGAGAGTAGAAGCCCATTAGTGGTGCTGAAAGGCCACCAAAGAAGAATCACATTTCTCTGAGGGGCAAAACACACACAATCATAGCAAAAGAACACAGCCTCCTTCCACAAACTGCCTTCTTGGACTAAATAACAGCTGGACTGGATGCAGACAGTTGTGGACTTTGATTTGTTACAAGGGGAAGGGGGAAAAAACTAGCATAATAATATCTTACAGGTAACTCAGGAAACTCTGCACTAAGACACTTTAATCTCGATCAATTGACATCTATTGGCAATATATCCCATAGGCATAATTTGCACATACTCCTGCACTTTACTGCATTCGGCACTTTAGTGATCCTTAAGAACTTGTAACCTATACCTATGCTGCTCCCTAGCCATCTGCACTTTGCACTTTTATTTGCACTTTGTGGGAGTGGGGGAGGGCTAGAAGGGATTACAGAATGCAGGAGGGGGGAGGGTGATAAATGGGGAGAAATGCCAATCATAAATGAAGATCGAGTGAATCGATTAACTACCTCAATGCTACAAAGAGGAAGAGGAACAATTGTTGGATTGGAGGGAGGGGGGAGTGCCCACCAGGTTTTTCCGTACAGCACCAGCCGAGACCTGGAGGACGGGGAGGCGGGGTTGCAGTGGTCTATAGGAATTCCATCTCCCTGACCAGGTGCCCCATCCTGCAGTCAACCATTTGTGAATGTGTCTACCTGAGGGTAGGTGACCGGGACAGAATAGGGATTCTGTTAGCGTACCATCCACCTCGCTGCGCTACAGACTCCTTATCTGAGCTAGCTGGGTTGGTCTCGAGCCTGGCGTTGGAGTCTCAACGGCTTATTGTGCTGGGGGACTTCAACGTCCATGCCGAGGCCACCCTATCAGGAGCAGCTCAGGACTTCATGTCTTCCATGGCAACCATGGGGCTGTCCCAAATGGTATCTGGCCCTACTCACAGTGCAGGACACACCTTGGATTTGGTTTTCTGCCAGGGATGGGAGGACAGTGACGGTATTGAGGAGTTATCTATTACTCCGTTGCCATGGACCGACCATCACCTGATCAGGTTTAGACTAACTGCACCCCATAACCTCTGCAGGGGTGGAGGACCCATTAAGAAGGTCCGCCCTAGGAGACTTATGGATCCGGATGGATTCCTGACGGCTCTTGGGGATTTTCCCGCCACCTCGGTTGGTGATCCTGTTGATGCCCTGGTGTCCCTCTGGAATGGGGAGATGACTAGGGCAATAGACACAATTGCTCCGGAACGTCCCCTCTCAAGTAGCCGAGCTAAACCAGCTCCTTGGTTCAACGAGGAGCTGGCAGCGATGAAGAGAAGGAAGAGGAGACTAGAGCACGTGTGGCGTTCGGACCCGAGTGAGTCAAATCGAACACGGTTTGTTGCCCTTCTAAGGGCATATGCCGCGGCA
>NW_026844956.1:0-20540 GCF_025583915.1 Anolis sagrei ordinatus | reverse complement strand
ACATCTTAACACCTCCCAGCAAGAGATTTTCCCAGGCTCAGCCAGGCCTTCAAATGCTAATGAAGGTGGTCATCTGAAAGATTCACACCTAGCTCCAGCAGGGAAGAGCTCCTTGCCCCACCCCAGCCATTCCACAGATATATAAACCCATTGTCCTAATTCCAACAGACCTCACTACCTCTGAGGATGCTTGCCATAGATGCAGGCGAAACGTCAGGAGAAATGCCTCTAGAACATGACCCTATAGCCCGAAAAAAACCCACAAGAACCTAAAGCCAACCTATTTCACCGGCAGAGAGGCTGCTTCTCACAGGCATCTCCCTGAGTTACTTAAGGTGTCAAGGAACCTCTTCCTAAGGAAAATTATTCGTGACATGCTAGTGTCATCATTTAATTTATCTCCAGTTCCATGTCCAAAAATAATAATAATAAATCTTACTGGTAATGGACAGGGAAAGAGAGAGAATTGAGAGAAAAATGAACTTTTGCTAAAACAGATACAGATCAAGCCTAGATGTTGCAAACGAAAGCAGAGAGATACAGATGTTAGGATGACATTTTCTGCACTCACTCCCAAGATTGGTACCGCACATGACAGCTTGCCAGAGAAACAGCATTCCCCCTTTCCTTACATAATCTCTTCTTGGGCAACTTAAGCCTTCAAGGCTCAAAATCTAATTTTGATGCGTGCTATCTGTCCTTTGATTTGAAGGTGATACTAAAAACGCACCCTCCGCCACACTGCAAGCGTCTTAAAATGGAAGACTCCGTCATTTTTGCTCTTTTGGGTTGGACATAGACCAAGAAGGTTTCGCATGGTTAATCCCTGGAAGTTGCAAAATAATGCCCCCCCCCCCCCAAATATCTGTCATTTGTAGCATTAATTTATTCAACTTGTCACAAACTTATGTCAAATACAGGACAACCTAGATCTAGGGAAGTAATGCTACTCCTCTATTCTGCTATGGTTAGACCACACCTGGAATATTGTGTCCAATTTTGGGCACCACAATTCAAGAGAGATCTTGACAAGCTGGAATGTGGCAAAAAATGTGGCGGCAAAAAAAGCCAATGGGATTTTGGCCTGCATCAATAGGAGCCTAGTGTCTAGATCTAGGGAAGTAATGCTACCCCTCTATTCTGCTTTGGTTAGACCACATCTGGAATATTGTGTCCAATTCTGGGCACCACAATTCAAGAGAGATATTGACAAGCTGGAATGTGTCCAGAGGAGGGCGACTAAAATGATCAAGGGTCTGGAGAACAAGCCCTATGAGGAGCGGCTTAAGGAGCTGGGCATGTTTAGCCTGAAGAAGAGAAGGATGAGAGGAGATATGATAGCCATATATAAATATGGGAGAGGAAGCCATAGGGAGGAGGGAGCAAGCTTCCTTTCTGCTTCCCTGGAGACTAGGACGCAAGGGAACAATGGCTTCAAACTACAAGAAAGGAGATTCCATCTGAACACGAGGAAGAACTTCCTGACTGTGAGACCTGTTCAGCAGTGGAACTCTCTGCCCCAGAGTGTGGTGGAGGCTCCTTCTTTGGAAGCTTTTAAACAGAGGATGGATGGCCATCTGTCAGGGGTGATTTGAATGCAATATTCCTGCTTCTTGGCAGAATGGGGTTGGACTGGATGGCCCATGAGGTCTCTTCCAACTCCTTGATCCTATGATTCTATGATTCTATGAACCTTGCAGCTTCAGACACAACCAAAGACAGATGATGGACTGCCATTTTAGTTTTCAAAATTATTTTATTTATTTATCGTGTCTTGAGCAAACCAGACAGTTGTACTGCATTTCTAACAAACAAACAAACAAAACAAAACACAAAGTTTGCAAGCTTGGTAGCTGATTAAATGTCCTTTGACCAGTATCTGGCCACTTGGAGTGCCTCCTCCATTGTGCTTGTGGCAGGGCTCAGGTTGCATTGCAGCAGGTGGTCAGTGGTTTGCTCTCCTCCACACTCGCATGTCGTGGATTCCACTTTGTGGCCCCATTTCTTCGAGGTTGGCTCTGCATCTCGTGGTGCCAGAGCACAGTCTGTTCAGCGCCTTCCAAGTCGCCCAGTCCTCTGTGTGCCCAGGGGGAGTCTCTCATTTGGTATCAGCCATTGGTTGAGGTTCTGGGTTTGAGCCTGCCACTTTTAGACTCTCGCTTGCTGAGGTGTTCCAGCGAGTGTCTCTGTGGATCTTAGAAAACTATTTCTTGATTTAAGTCGTTGACGTGCTGGCTGATACCCAAACAGGGGATGAGCTGGAGAGGTCACTGCCTTGGTCCTTTCACTATTGCCTGCTACTTCCCGGCGGATGTCAGGTGGTGCAATACCGTCTAAGCAGTGTAATTTCTCCAGACACCCCGTGATAATGCGGCATGTCTCATGAAGAGCCACATCCACTGTTTTAGCGTGGTGAGATGTGTTCCACACTGGGCATGCATACTCAGCAGCAGAGTAGCACAGCGCAAGGGCAGATGTCTTCACTGTATCTGGTTGTGATTCCCAGGTTGTGCCAGTCAGCTTTCGTATGATATTGTTTCTAGCGCCCACTTTTTGCTTGATGTTCAGGCAGTGCTTCTTGTAGGTCAGAGCACGGTCCAGAGTGACTCCCAGGTATTTGAGTGTGCTGCAATGCTCCAGTGGGATCCCTTCCCAGGTAATCCTCAGAGCTCGGGATGCTTGTCTGTTCTTAAGGTGAAAGGCACATGTCTGTGTTTTAGATGGATTAGGGATTAGCTGGTTTTCCCTGTAATAGGCAGTAAGAGCACCTAGAGCTTCGGAGAGCTTCTGTTCAACCATCTCAAAGCTCCCTGCTTGAGCGATGATGGCACGATCATCAGCATAGATGAAACTCTCTGTCCCTTCTGGCAGTGGCTGGTCATTTGTGTAGATGTTGAACATGGATGGAGCAAGCACGCTCCCCTGAGGCAGGCCGTTCTTCTGTTTCTGCCATCTGCTTCTCTGGCCCTGGAACTCAACAAAAAGCTCCTGTTTTGTAGCAGGTTTCCTATGAGGCGGGTGAGGTGGTAGTCCTTTGTGATATTATACATTTTTCTCAGGAGGAGGCGGTGGTTCACAGTCTCATAAGCCGCTGTCAGGTCTATGAAGACAGCTCCTGTGACCTGCTGCCTTTCAAAGCCAACTTCTATGTGCTGAGTCAGGTTCAAAATGATGGATGGATGGATGGAAGGAAGGAAGGAAGGAAGGAAGGAAGGAAGGAAGGAAGGAAGGAAGGAAGGGCATGAGAAATGCTAAGCACAAGTATCTCTGGGTTGCTGTGAGTTTCCAGTGCGTTGGACTGAAGCATTCTCTCCTGACGTTTCACCCACATCTATGGCAGGCATTCTCAGAGGTTGTGTGGTCTGTTGGAAACTAGGCAAGTGGGGATTATACCTGTGGAAAAATGTCCAGGGTAGGAGAAAGAACTCTTGTCTGTTCGAGGTAGGTGTGAGTGTTGCAATTGGCCACCTTGATAAGCACTGAATGGCCTTGCAGCTTCAAAGCCTGTCTGCTTCCTGCCTGGGGGAATCCTTGGTTGGGAGGTGTTAATGTGTTTTTCATATCAGAAGCAAACCGAGGATACAGCTGTAATGTATTGAAAAAAAAAATAAAGTTGCACCAGGACTGCAAATCCCATCATCCATGGCAAGTGTGGTCCAGATCCATCGGCACTTTTGATGTATGTAAGTATGTATGTATGTATAGATAGATAGATACCTGTGGCGCAGCTGGCTGGGAGTCAGCTGCATTAAGATCACTACAGACCAAAAGGTCATGAGTTCGAAGCCAGCCCGGGTCGGAGTCAGCTTCTGACCAATTTGTGTAGCTTGCTGTCGACTTTTGCAGCCTGAAAGACAGTTGCATCTGTCAAGTAGAAAATTGAGGTACCGCTTATGCGGGGAGGCTAATTTATGAGGCCATAAAAATCTCCAGCAAGCATGCAAAGAATGAGGAAGTACTTGTCACAAATGGATGGTGAAGCGACAGCTCCCCCGGTGGCCAGAATACCCTCATAAAAAAGCTGGAATGTTAAATAGCCTCTGTGTGTCTGTCTATATATGTTGTGAGTCTATGGCACTGAATGTTTTCCATGTATATGTACATTGTAATTCACCCCTGAGTCCCCTGCGGGTTGAGAAAGGTGGAATATAAATACTATAAATAAATAAATAAATAAATAAATAAATAAATAAATAAATAAATAAATAAATAACTTGGTATTATACTAAATATCCTTTGACTAGTAGCTGGCCACTTGGAGTAACTCTGGTGTTGCTATAAGAAGGTCCTCCATTGTGCATGTGGCAGGGCTCAGGCTGCATTGTAGTTGGTGGTCTGTGGTTTGCTCTTCTCCGCATTTGCACGCCGTGGATTCCACTTTGTGGCCCCATTTCTTAAGGTTGGCTCTGCATCTCGTGGTGCCAGAGCAAAGTCTGATCAGTGCCTTCCAAGTTGCCCAGTCTTCTGTGTGCCCAGTGGGGGAGTCTCTCATTCAATATTAGCTATGGCTTAAGGTTCCCGGTTTGAGCCTGCCACTTTTGGACTCTCGCTTGCTGGGGTGTTCCTGCGAGTATCTCTGTAGATAATTGAAAACTATTTCTTGCTTTATAAACACACTTTATAACTAATTACAAAAGCATCCTCTGGCAGAATTTCAAATGGTGTGACTCCATCTGGGTTGCAATAAAACTTTACATGACGACTTGCATGTATAATTCTTAGTTTTTCACAATCACTGTGAAATGTCCTTCAGCAAGAGCTGGACCAGTTGTACATTTTTATAGGTTTCATCTTCATAGAAAATGTGCCCCAAGATTTGTACAGAGTGAATTTGTCTCACTTTTCGGATGTCACTTTTTCTCATGCTTTTGAAGCTGTGGCTTAGGTTGTCCACACGTTGTACTGTAGTTGTGCAGTCATGTTCTTTAAGGTAAGGTTGTCCCCTGACATTAAGTCCAGTCGTGTCCGACTCTGGGGGTTGGTGCTCATCTCCATTTCTAAGCCAAGAGCCGGCATTGTCCATAGACACCTCCAAGGTCATGTGGCCGCTTCCCCTATCGACCTACTCACATTTGCATGTTTTCGAACTGCTAGGTTGGCAGAAGCTGGGGTTGACAGCAGGAACTCATGCCGCTCCCCTGATTCAAACCTTTTGGTACCTTTTCTCTTTGGATATTTCCCCAAATGTTTTCCAACTCTGGCTGGTTCAATCCGTGGATGCAGAACCTGTGGATATGGAGGACCGACTGTATAAAAACATACTGAATAAGGATATTTTTAAACATAGTTATCTGCTCCACTTTATAAGACGTCGCTCCCTACGACTATAGAAAATTGATTCCGCTTGCAGTTTTTTGTGCCATTAATGTGCTTTAAGTTGAAAGACAGAATTGGAGTTACCATAGTGATGGCCATCTTTTCAAATGGTGGCACTTCAGTCATTTACCGTGCCACCCAGATCGCTTTTTACAGGTAATGAAGAGTGCTGTTTCCCAGTGCCGTCAGCTGAATTCTGAATGAAGAGACCGGGGCTCTATATTAAATTTGGACGAACGAGACGTCGGTATTGATATTTTCACAATACTGACTGGGCTCGATTGTTGTTGTGTGCAAACAATGCAAGCACAACGTTGCAGGCAAAAAAGAAAAAGTTTCAAAATACTAGTCTCAGATTTCCTTACCAATTCAATGAGTTATAATGTAATATTTGGCATCATTGGTAACGTGAGCAGATTTTTGCCTGCTACTTTTAGAATACAACTCCATTGGCATGTTGCTTATAATTCTTCATTGTTAGAATAAACTACCTTAAAATAAAGCAGAGCATCTAAAAACAAACAGGATACAAAACAGAGCATCCAAAACCAAACAGGATAGAAAACAGAGCATCCAAAAACAAACAGGATAGAAACACAGAGCATCCAAAACTAAACAGGATAGAAAACAGAGCATCCAAAAACAAACAGAGCATCCAAAACCAAACAGGATAGAAAACAGAGCATCCAAAAACAAACAGAGCATCCAAAACCAAACAGGATAGAAAACAGAGCATCCAAACCCAAACAGGATAGAAAAGAGAGCATCCAAACCCAAACAGGATAGAAAACAGAGCATCCAAAACCAAACAGGATAGAAAACAGAGCATCCAAAACCAAACAGGATACAAAACAGAGCATCCAAAACCAAACAGGATACAAAACAGAGCATCCAAAACCAAACAGGATAGAAAACAGAGCATCCAAAACCAAACAGGATAGAAAACAGAGCATCCAAAACCAAACAGGATACAAAACAGAGCATCCAAAACCAAACAGGATACAAAACAGAGCATCCAAAACCAAACAGGATAGAAAACAGAGCATCCAAACCCAAACAGGATAGAAAACAGAGCATCCAAAACCAAACAGGATACAAAACAGAGCATCCAAAACCAAACAGGATACAAAACAGAGCATCCAAAACCAAACAGGATAGAAAACAGAGCATCCAAAAACAAACAGGATACAAAACCAAGATTTTTACTTCCCACTGAAGTAAAATCTGCTCCATCCCTCCTATCGTTTAGGAAGAAATTGAAGTTGAGCATCCAAAACCAAACAGGATACAAAACAGAGCATCCAAAACCAAACAGGATAGAAAACAGAGCATCCAAAAACAAACAGGATACAAAACCAAGATTTTTACTTCCCACTGAAGTAAAATCTGCTCCATCCCTCCTATCGTTTAGGAAGAAATTGAAGTTGTGGTTCTGTGACCAGGCTTTTGGACAACAGACATAGATAGCACTTTGGATATGGAATAGACTCAAATGATTTTAATGAATGTTTTACTAATTGTTTTAATTGTTATTATATTGCTCTGTTATATGTAGTGGCATTGAATTGCTGCCAAATGTAAGCCGTCCTGAGTCCCCCTTCGGAGCTTGAGAAGGAACGGGATAGAAAAATTGGAAATAAATAATAAATAAATAAACAGTTCCGGCCCAGGTTACCGTTTATTTATTACCGTCCAAACGTATCTTCCCCTACGAACCATTAAAGACTTTAAGATCTTCCAGGGAGGCCCTGCTCTTGATCCCACCGCCTTTGTAATCGCGTCTGGTGGGGACAAGAAACAGGGCCTTCTCCATAGTGGCCCCCCGTCTTTGGAACTCTCTTCCCAAAGAGGTTAGATCTGCTCCCTTCCTCCTGATCTTCCAGAAGAAACTGAAATCTTGGCTATGGAATCAGGTGTTTGCAGATTAGATGGACTGCACTTGTGAAGACAAAGATTTTATGGACCGCAATTTTGGATTGAGCTGGATGATGTTTTTAACTTGGCGCACTGTTTTTAATGTTTATTTATAATTATTTTATTATGTATATGGTTATTTTATTATGTGATTACATTGTATGGCATGAAATTGTTGCCTGATGGAAGCCGTTCTGAGTCCCTCTTGAAGTGGATGGGGTTTAAATGTTCTAAATAAATAAATAAATAAATACGCTAGCATAACGTTAAGTGTGATGTGTCCAGGGGCGGCTCGTCCATTACGCGAAGTAAGCGGTCACAGAACACTATTGAAGGAAGAAAAGGAAGAAGAGAAGGGAAGGAAGAGAAGGAGAGAAGAAAAAGAAGAAATGAAGGAAGAAAAGGAAGAAGAGAAGGAAAGGAGGTAGTGAAGGAAGGAAAGGAAGAAGGGAAGGGAAGAAGTATTGAAGGAAGGGGAAAAGCGCGCCTGTCGCTTTAAGAGCTTCGTATTTGAACGCCTCCTGGCCAGAGGCAGGGAAACGGCGCGCGGTCTAACTCACCAATCACAGCGCAGCAAAACAAGGCGGTAAAGGCGCCAAAAAAGTCGGATCGAACTTTTAAACATGGTGTCCTTCCGCCAGGGTGGGACTACTTCCCGGAGGGCAAAATAGTCCCGCAACGTTTCTACTTTTGGGCACATTGACTTTAAAAAAGGGAAGTGGTCTTGTGCCTGGCTCTTAAAGGGGACGGTTGAAGGCCGCCCCCCTGGGTATATAAAGAATCGCATGAGGGAGAACGAGACGAGGTGCGGAGGGATCCACAGAGAAGGCGGTTGGTGACGCGACACATCCCGCTCTGTGGCGCCAGAATTCGGAGCTGGCTGACAGAAGGAAGGAGTCGGCGGGGAGTTCGGCGGAGTTCGGTTGCCGCTCCGGGAAAGCCATGGTGATGCTCCGGAGCGGTTCGGGGGGCTCAAGCCGGCCGGAGCCTCACGATGGAGGCGGCGTGGCCACGACCCCGAGCGGCGGGAAGCGCGGAAGGGCCCTCTTCGAGGAGATGGAGTCCAGCGCGGAGTTCCTCTCCCTGGAGATGGCGGCGCCCCGGCCGCGGAACAAGGAGCAAGGAGGGCCTGCCTCCGGGAAAGGAGGAGGCCCCGCTCGCACCCGGGACAGCACGGCGGTGAGTGTGCCAGGGAGCGGGGAGAGGCCTCCGGAACTGACCCCGGCAACAGTTGGCTCCACTAGGCCGGGATGAGGGGGGGGGGGGAAAGGAAAGAGGGCGCTCAAGGGAGTTGGGCCCAGGCCTGGAGCCTCCAGCCTCTGCAGAAAGACACAAGGCGAACCCTCCTGACAGATGGCCATCAGGTCTCTGCAGAAAGGCACAATCCAAACCCTCCTAACAGAAGGTCATTTGATCCCAGCAGAAAGATGCTTTGGGAAAGATAAAGTGGGGTATGAATAATATGTAATAAATATAATAATAAGGCACAATACAAGCCCTCCTGGCAGATGGCCCTCCAGCCTCTGCAGAAAGACACAGTGCGAACCCTCCTGGCAGAATGCCCTCCAGCTTCTGCAGAAAGTCACAATCCAAACCCTCCTGACAGAAGGTCATTTGATCCCAGCAGAAAGATGCTTTGGGAAAGATAGTGGGGTATGAATAATATGTAGTAAATATAATAATAAGGCACAATGTGAACACTCCTGACAGATGGTCATCAGGTCTCTGCAGAAAGGCAGGATCCAACCTTCCTAACAGATGGCCACCAGGTCTCTGTAGAAAGACACAATCCAAACCCTCCTCTGACAGAAGGTCATTTGATCCCAGCAAAAAGATGCTTTGGGAAATATAGTGGGGTATGAATAATGTGTAGTAAATATAATAATAATAATATATATAAGACACAATACAAACCCTCCTGACAGAAGGTTATTTCATCCCAGCAGAAAGATGCTTTGGGAAAGATAAAGTGGGGTATAAATAATATGTAACAAATATACTACTAATAATAAATATAATAACAAGACTCAATACAAACCGTCCTGGTAGGTGGCCCTCCTGCCTCTGCAGGAAGACACAATCCAAACCCTCCTGACAAGATAGTCATCTGGTCTCAGGAGAAAGAGACAGTCCGAACTCTCCTGGCAAATGGACATCTGGACTCTGCAGAAAGTCACAATCCAAACCCTCCTGACAGAAAGTCATTTGATCCCAGCAGAAAGATGCATTGGGAAAGATAAAGTGGGGTATAAATGATATGTAATATAAATATTATAATAATAAATTTAATAAGACACAATTCAACCTCACCCCCCAGCAGATGGCCCTCAGTCTCTGCAGAAAGACACAATACAAACCCTCCTGACAGAAGGTCATTTCATCCCAGCAGAAAGATGCTTTGAGAAAGATAGTGGGGTATGAATAATATGTAGTAAATATAATAATAAGACACAATACAAGCCCTCCTGGCAGATGGCCCTCCAGTCTCTGCAGAAAGGCACAATCCAAACCCTCCTGACAGAAAGTCATTTGATCCCAGCAGAAAGATGCTTTGGGAAAGATAGTGGGGAATGAATAATATGTAGTAAATATAATAATAAGGCACAATACAAGCCCTCCTGGCAGATGGCCCTCCTGGCAGAACGTCATTTGATCCCAGCAGAAAGATGCTTTGGGAAAGATAAAGTGGGTTATGAATAATATGTGATAAATATAATAATAAATATTATAATAAGACACAATACAAACTCTCCTGGCAGATGGCCCTTCAGCCTCTGCAGAAAGACACAATACAAACCCTCCTGGCAGATGGCCCTCCAACCTCTGCAGGAAGACACAATACAAACCCTCCTGACAAGATAGTTATCTGGTCTCAGGAGAAAGAGACAGGCCGAACCCTCCTGGCAAATGGACATCTGGTCTCTGCAGAAAGACACAATCTAAACCCTCCTGACAGAAGGTCATTTGATCCCAGCAGAAAGATGCTTTGGGAAAGATAGTGGGGAATGAATAATAAGTAATAAACATAATAATAAATATAATAAGACAAAAGACAAGCCTTCCTGGCAGATGGCCCTCCAGCCTCTGCAGAAAAACACAATCCAAACCCTTCTGACAGAAGGTGATTTGATCCCAGCAGAAAGATGCTTTGGGAAAGATAAAGTGGGGTATAAATAATATGTAATATGAATATTATAATAATAAATATAAGACACAATCCAAACCTTCCTGGCAGAAGATCATTTGATCCCAGCAGAAAGATGCTTTGGGAAAGATAAAGTAGGGTATAAATAATATGTAATATAAATATTATAATAATAAATTTAATAAGACACAATTCAAACCCACCCCTGGCAGATGGCCCTCCAGTCTCTGCAGAAAGACACAATTCAAACCCTGCTGACAGAAGTTTTGATCCATTGCACATCTTAAAACGTGCTTGAAGAGAGTTCTACAGAGGAAACAAATGAAATGAGCTTAGAGCAGTGGTTCTCAACCTGTGGGTCCCCAGGGGTTTTGGCCCAGAAATTCCAGCCAGTTGAAGGTCAAAACATCTGGACACCCACAGGCTGAGAGCCACTGGCTTAGAGCATATGAAGACTTAGTTCTCAACAGAAACCAAAAGGACTAGCCTGAGGCTGTCATAGCTTGGAAGCATCATGACAGGATTCAGTGGAAAAGAAGATAATGCTCAGTAAAAGGGAAAGCGTTAGGAAAAGAGGAAGACCACACTATCATGGGTTGATTAAATCAAGGAAACGATGCTCAAGATTGTGCAAGACCTGAATAGGACAATTGACAAAAGGGTCTCTCAGAGGTCTTTTACTCCTAGGGTTGCCATAAATTGAAGTTGGCTTGATGGCAAATATTTATAAAAACATTTCTCTACATATGAGGAATCACACATCCAGCACACTGGATAAAAGTTACACAAAATGATTACAGGTTACAAACATCTGACTTACAAATGACTCATAGTTAAGAACAGGGATCTAGACCAGGCATAGGCAGACTTGGGCCCTCCAGGTGTTTTGGACTTCAACTCCCACAATACCAGCTGATAGGAATTGTGGGAGTTCAAGTCCAAATACCTGGAGCGCCCAAGTTTGTCCATGCCTGGATCTTCCAGCTTTTGTAGAAAGACACAATCCAAACCCTTCTTACATGACCAGCTTCTGGAGAAAGACACAATTTGAACCCTCCTGAGAGACTGTCATTTAATCTCAGCAGAAAGACATCGTGAGTCTCCTTAAGGAGAGTTAAAGCAGGGTATAAATAAATATTACAATTATAAACAATAAGACACAATACAAACCTGTTTTGAATGCCCCCTGGCTGCTTAACTAGTTTGTTTAAAAAGCAAGTTGTTACCAAATCTTGTAACAAACACACCTCTCCTAACCCTGTTAGCTGGGAAGACCGCTTCACACCACAGTATTCTACCTCATGTATCTAGATTTAGCTGTGTTGCCTTCCTTTTTTGTGTGGTGTTTATGTTTAGAAGCACTTTTGCAGCAGAGGGGCTCTTAGTTCAACTCTTTTCTGCAAATCCAAATTTATAAAGTTGGAGTGGAGAAATTGGTTTTATTTTCTTTTTTCCATATAGAAAGTCACATACCCAAAGAAATTTGTTAGAATCAGGTTACAAAATGTTGGTAGCTTCCTGTGTGAGCAGTCTTCAAAGAGAGATGCTTATGTACAATCTCCAGTGCTCATGAGATTTGTCTCACCTGCGCCTACCATCTCTCCCACAAACCCACTCATCCAAATTGCTATGTATCAACTTCAGTTTAGTGATCCTATGAAAAAGAGGCCTCCAAGGGATGCATTAATTGTCTGCACTATTCAGGACTTGCAAACTCAACGTCATGGCCTTGATTGAATCAATCCACCAGTACCGCAAGTCTTCCTCTTTTCCTATTGCCTTTACATGTTTTGTAATGAGGCATACCCTCAGGTACATCCAAAAGATGAGAGCTTTGTTTTAACCATCCTGTCTTTTAGTTCAGATCATTTATTTCAACAAGACATGGTATCCTTAGAGTTATTCTTTAGCATCACATTTCAAATGAGTTGATCTCTTTTGCTGCCAGCTTTTACAACCCTACCTACAAATCAGAAATGCTATGGCATGGGTGAGTCTGATTTAATATTTAATAAATGTCTTTATATATATTAAGAATCCTGTCTTGTTACTTCAAGGATTTAGCCTCATTCTGATTGTTTCACTACTGTCCCTATTTTAATTTATAACTGAGCAAAAATACAGGACTAGATGACGTCTTCATTTGTTTTTACGTGTGTTCAGTCATCTGTGCATTATTTTTGTTTTCTTAATATTCAACTAACTGCCTTGCAGTTGTTAACTTCCAACTTTCATCAGTTGTTCCAAGTTTTTGCTGTTTTCTGCTAGTATGGTTGTCATAGCATATATAAAATTTTAATATTTTTCGACTCTGTTTCACAGCTCATTCCTTTGAGTGTAATCTAATTTTCTTTATGGTGTTCTCTGTATTAACTAAATTGATGGGGCAATAAAATGCATCCCCTTTTGACCTTGCAATCTAACAAAATGGACACCATTCTGTTTCCTCCATGTTGTACCCTGACCGTGGCCTCTTGCCTAGAGCTTTCAAAGATTTTGCAGATAATCACAGGCCCCCATCAAAAATACTTGGATTTCTCCTCATTCCAAAAACAAAAGCTTGCTTTCGCTTGCTTCTTTGCCTCCTCTTTTTCTCATTCCTTTCACCCATAATACTGGAAAAGATCATAAACAGAAGTTCAGTATCATAGCTTCTAAACTGTCAAATACGTGTTTTTAATAGTTTTATTTATCCTTTTCCAGGAGTTTTCCTCTGACAAAGAATGTGAACATTTTACAAGACACTCAAGATCTATGAGAAAGAGTAGTCAACAGTATTCAGATTCCGGTTTTGAAAAAGATGTAACAATGCTAAGTGAGAATGGTATCAATAGGAAACATTTTACAAGGTAATTGCCCCCCTTTCTACAATTCATTTGTTAAAACATCACTTAGTATTCTGCTGTGATCGGACATATTTTCCAGCTATGAGTTATTTCTTTCCACATTTGTGTTGTATTTTGCTATATTGAGAAAGCCAGAAATGTACAGCACAGGCTTGCTGGAGAGGTCAAAGACAGTAAAAAGTTACGTCCTTGGCAAAAGGAAGAAACAGGGAATTGTAGAGTCACTGAGTGAAGAATATGGCAAAAAGCTAATGGGGAGCAGAGAAAAGGTAGAACTGCTCAACACTTTCATTTGGTCCTTTTCCAAAAAGGAAAACTGTTCATTAGATGATGTTGTAGGGAAGATAGCACGCAATAGAGAACGTGATAGTATAACCTGGATACAACAAATAAATTCAGATCTCCAGGGCCACATGAACTGCATTCAAAAATATTAAAAGAACTGACAAAATTGTCTTAGATTTGCAACCTCTTCCCTCCTGACTCTCAAACAATGGATATTTGACATGGCACACCTGTAGGAAAAGTCAGTTTAGCGAATGTACTGTCAGTAATATGAATTGCACCTCATCATATTTATTCATAAAGGAATAAAAAATATTTTAAAATAAATATTTTAAAAAGTACAATGGCACATCACAGAGTAAAGCAGTTCCCAAAAATGACAGCTTAAAAGTACCAAAAAGTCAGTATTATACATCAAGAAAACAGAAAGGTTTTTATCTGGTTTGCAGTAATAACAGTGTAGGCTCCAGGAAGTTTCCATTTGTGAGAGAATTCACAGGCAGAAAGCTGCTATAAAAAGTCTAGAATCTTGGCCTTTACTTGCTTTGCTACCAAGTACAGGGGCATTAAGAGACATTCAGACATACATTGTAGTGCACAAGTAGATGGATAATTGGATATGAGTTACGTTGCTCCAATAAAATACTACACTAAACAAAATTAGGTTTTAAAAACAGCCACTAGCACTTTGAATTGAACACAGAGAGCTAATGAAGGTGTTTTAAAACATATGAGATTATAAATCATGTTAGATATTTAAATGTATTTGCTTCTTTGCAGACGGTTGGCTAGACTGCAAGCTGATGCAAAGAATGAAGAGTGTGAAGAAGGTAAGGAGTAAATCACAAATGTTCTGAGTTGCCAAAATAAAATAGATATAGAGGATCTAGTAGGTCGCTATGTTCATTATTCTGGTATGGGGGAAGGGATCTTAAAAATCATAATGATATGATTTTTTTTGTCAACTCTAGGAAGCGGAGTTCCTGTCACCAGGTCTCTGAGAACTGTAAAGCCCCGCAAGCATGCTGCTGAAGAAAATGGAGATGTTGAAGTCCGTCGTAGTTGTAGAATTAGACAAAGCCGCTATAGTACTATGAACCAATCAGTTTTGTTTGACAAGCTTATTACAAAGTAAGTTTTTTTCCAATTTAAAAAACAAGCATATTGGGAACAAATACAGTTCTTTTGAGACCAGTATAATATGGTGTCTATGTGATACCTTTGTTAACACTTAGCTGCTCTGTATAGCCCTGATTGTAGCTTCTGGGTCATCCTCAAGGGCAGTCTCACCAAAAGCACATAGAGTCGTTATAAAAATGACCTATAAAATAGTGGTGGTGCAAATTAAAGAAAATGCAGTGTTTCACATGAAATGGTGTAGGATTTGGAAGAATGAACTGATTTGAAATATGATTTTGTT
This sequence comes from Anolis sagrei ordinatus, assembly GCF_025583915.1. Lineage (NCBI taxonomy): Eukaryota > Metazoa > Chordata > Lepidosauria > Squamata > Anolidae > Anolis > Anolis sagrei. Next base: position 5,614 of record NW_026844956.1, on the reverse strand, counting down.
CACCTTTTTCCCTTCATTGTTTTTGACAATATCTATTAAAATGGGCTGGGCCCTAGGCAGGAAATTTGTAGAAGTTTGGAAGAATAGGTGCTAGAGACATTTTGTTTTTGCACAATTTGCACCAAAGTCATGCTCCATTCTTCTGGGTCCCACATTCTGAAAAATTCTTCCTGTTTTTGGAAGAAAACCAACAGAAATAACTGGATGATTGGCTTAGTATATTGCTTCAGCATTTCCTAAATACTGGATTTGAAGAACATTGGTCAAACCATTCATTGTGGTTAGTGCTGCAGCTTACAGAATTCACCCTTCTTCTCCCCATCTTGATAAGCTGAGCTTGGGAAGAAATGTATTAGTTTTGGTGGAGACACTATCTGTCGCCCTGGGTCCCTACAGGGAGATGGCGCGGGATATAAATACAGTTTTGTTGTGATTGTCTCCTTCCAGATTATTTACTGTGGTAACCAGGATTGGTAGAAATCCCTCCTTCATTTGGGCATATTCCATATCTACCTGAACTGAATACAGTTCTCGATTTTTCCACATCTAATTTTCACCCTAATAGATTGTTCCAGGCACATATTCATATTCATGGTTCCTTTTCCATGTACACAAGGCAAAATAGATGTGTACTTACCATTAATGATAAACTACATATACATGAGGATCTGTATAAAGACCTCTGATCAAAATATTTCACCATGAGACAATATTTCTGTAAAAGGCTATGTTAATGTGATGCATTTCATACCCTATTGCGTTTTCACAAACTTAGCACTGAATCAGGCTGGGTTTAATTAATTTTTGTTTGGTGTTTTTCCTATTCTATTTAATTGTATTCTATTTAATATTGTCTTATGCACTAAAGCACTGCTGAAGCTGTGCTTCAAAAAATGGATGACATGAAGAAGATGCGCCGACGACGAATAATGGACTTGGAAGACCTTGGGGTATTCAATGATAGAGAAGAGGTAAGCAAATATTCTTGCTTGAAAAATTCATTTTGCTGAAAGCCTGCTTTGAATTATATAGTTATTGGAAACTTAAATCTTTACTACAGTATTTGCTTTTGGTATTGGGACTAGCCTTGAAGCTTCATTTGTCATGAATTCGTGTTGATGGTCTGCCTTTGATGTGTGATATGTGGTCAGTTGAATGACATCTCCTTTCATTTCTAGGAAAGTCTTAATGTATACTCAAGAGGAAAACCAAAAAGAGCAGTCCAAAGGACTGATGAAGAAACCACTGATAACCAGGATGGAAGTGCAGGTTGTTGTAATGGGGTGTTTTTTTGGAACTATTTCCTATTGCAATTGACCCTCAGCTTTTACAGGGGTTAGGGTTGCAAAACCTGGGGATATCTTAATACACAACACCCCCCCCCCCCAAAAAAAAAAACATGCATGTTGCAGGCTCCCTTCCTGCCAGTGACCCTGGCTCATACCTCCCTTTGTCATCTTAACATCACAATGCCTCCAGTTCATTTTAAGTGCATACCACGTGACCTCCATTGCATCCCTCCGTTTCTGAATGCCTACGCCACCTACGATAAGGCAATTTTTCATATAGTAGCTCATCCTCCCTGCCTTCTTCCTCTTCTCTGTCTCTTTTCTCCTTTGACAGGAGGTTGTTGAAATTTAGCAATAGATCATTCCACCACTTTTCTGTGGAGTGATTTTAAATGTATTTTCCATGGAAGATTTGGGTGGCTGTAAAAAAAAAGGAGCTGAATGCAGCATGTTTGCCATCTATCATTGCTCCAAGGGACATTGTCATAAAATAATGAGAAAAATGTATTGCAAGTATTTACTCCAATGAATGTTGTTTCTAGTCCCAAGAGTGACAATATCTTGTCTTAGCATTAAAGTTTGCAGCCTTAGTAAATGTGGTAAGAGATTGTTTTTTTAAAACTAAAGCAATTGTTCTGTGATCATTAGAATCTTCAGAAGAGGGTGAAGACCAAGAAGATGAAGATGCAGTAGATAATCAAAAACGCTATGATCTTAGACAACGAAAAACTGTTGTGCACTATCAACCCTCACCAGAAAGTAGGTTCACTCCCCGCCTCCTCAGATGCCCTTTCTCACTGTGAATATTATACTTGGGACATGTAAATCCTATCATAAATTACTTCTGTTTATTTTCCCACTTACACTTTGTCAAGAGATTATGCAAATAACCAAATTAACATAATTAAATTTAGAACTTAGTGGATCCGACTGACATTCTGAAATGTTATTTCACAGTAAACATAGCGAATGTTATTACTTTTAATATATGTGTGTTATGACGACAATTTTTATTTATTTATTTATTTGGTACACTTGTATACCGCTAATTTCTCAGCCTGGGTCGGCGACTCAACTGCGGTTTACAACAATTAAAACAGTCTCCAATTTAAAAACATATACATATACAATAACAAATTATTGGGCCACCAATAATTTTTATGCTTATATTGTTTTGTTAATCTTATGGTTATGTTGTTTTACTTTGTATGTTTTGTGATGTTACCTGGGAACTGCCCTGAGTCCCCTCGGGGAGATAGAACTGTATATAAATATTTTTTTATTATTATATTATAATGTTACCCTATGCATTCTCATTTATTGAGATATAAACGAGGAGGATCAATTCTGTTTCTTTTGTTAACAGAGCCTAGGCTTCAAAGGAAACCCAAATTATTTTATCCTGAAGCAGCATCTCCAGCGAGGCGAAGATTTTCCTTTAGCCCTACGGGACCAAGGAGCCCTTACTGTAAAAAAATTAACAGGTTTGTGCTCTTTCAATGCTTATGCCCCTGGTATAATCTCTGCTTCTGAGTTACTCAACCAGGAAAATCACCTACATCAGCCCTTGTTTTGGATTATAACCTTCACAATCAGATATTTTGCATGGTCATTGGGGTTTCCAAAACTTTCTCAAGTGGTGTAGTACTTCTCTTCTTTGATACATTTACCCACCTGTAGCATGTGCCCTCTTTGATAACATGTGGAATGAGTTATACTTGATGAACATTAATTGGGTTTTATTTCTTAGTACAGATGCATATTTATAATGTTATTCTTTAAAACAGGCGAAAGCATGCAATACATAATAGTGATTCCACATCATCATCATCGTCCTCTGATGATGAGCAGCGTTTTGAGAGACGTAAGAAACGAAGTCGGAGCAAAGCATTAAGCAGGTATTCTATCATTGTTCTGAAGTGACATATCATGGCATGTATTTTTTATACAAAGACAGTATAACTTTACTTGAGTCTCATGTGCCATCGAATCTAATGCGCACCTCAATTTTCAAAACCCAAAAAAGTATTTACCATATTATGCAAATCTAAACTGCACCCTAATTTTGACAAGGTAATTTAATAAAAAAAGCTGAGCAGTATATTCCAGTAAATACGGTATTATGTGGCAACAAAGTTCTGTAGTATTTTAAGTTAAAATGAGATACTTTTCTAACCTGATGTTTCAGTGCCTGTTACTGTGCATATTTTTTTGCTAAATTAGAACGGATTGGATTGTGCGATTTTAAGTACAGTATATTCTGGCGTATAAGACTACTTTTTAACCCAAGAAAATCTTCTCAAAAGTCAGGGGTCGTCTTATACGCGGGTGTAGTCTTATGCATGGGAGTCGTCTTAACTCTATATTTTAACTGGAAAAGTTGGGGGTCGTCTTATATGCCCAGTCGTCTTATATGCCGGAATATACGGTAATAGTATTAAGTTTCATATGTTTTAATTAAGTGATTTTAAAGTGTTTGTTGTTTTATTCTATACATGTGTTCGTGGTATCGAATTGTGTCTTTGTTGTGAGCCGCCCTGCGTCCCATTCAGGGTGAGAAGGGTGGTATATAAATGCAGTAAATAAATAAATGCTCAATTATCAATCATATGTGACGTTCAACAATTCTTAATTTTTGGATTAGATGCCTTCCACTAAACTTTAGAAAAGATGAGCTTAAAGGAATTCATAAGGATCGAATGAAAATTGGAGCAAGCCTGGCTGATGTTGATCCAATGCAAATAGACTCTTCTGTAAGTGTTTTGTCTTATGTCAGGCTGTGCTTTTCATTTAATTTTAGTTTGTTAAGTCATAATTCATGTTTATATGTTGGGTTGTATAAATTTTGTTAGTATGGATATATTGTTGTTGTGTTCGGGCATTGAATGTTTGCCTTTTATGTTTGGAATCCTCCCTGAGTCCCTTTTGGGAGATAGAGCAGAATATAAATAAAGTATTATTATTATTATTATTATTATTATTATTATTATTATTATTATTATTTAATATGAGAAGGCATCGAATATTAATTTTATTTCTCCTTCTCTTCTCAAAAAGTTTTGATAATTAATTTTTGTGGAACTAGTGAACCTGTCTGATTCTTGGATACTGCAACAAACATTTTGAGGCCACTATCATTTTTGTTGATTTTTTAAAAAAATTGCTAACTCTGTTTTCCTATTCTAGGTACGATTTGATAGTGTGGGTGGACTCTCTAGCCATATTTCAGCTTTAAAGGAGATGGTGGTTTTTCCACTGCTTTATCCAGAAGTCTTCGAAAGATTCAAAATTCAACCTCCAAGGTAGTATTGAATTTTTGTTGTTGTTTCTAGAGTGACAGTAAACCATATGTAAATCTGAAATGTGAATCTTTTCAGTATTCTTTTGAGGCCTTTTGTACAAGATTACTGTAATATGTTGTTAAAAATTTGTGTATAAATGCGCCTTCTCTTTGAATTGTGCAGTGAATGAAAGCAGGAAGTCGCTGCAAAATGGCTATTTGTGTACTTAAGTAGAGCTCGAATCTCCTTTATCCGGAAATCCAAAGGTCGAAAAGCGAGGTTGAAATTTCTGGGAAACAAGACTAGATTGATCTTTGTTCTGGTCAAATAGGATTGTTATGTTACTGTCTTATAATTCCTGGTAATTAATTGAACAAGATGGAGAGCAGTGGAGATTGTATTCATGATGATGAGGGTAGTGACAATGATAATGATGAAACGCTTAGGTGCAATATGCTGTATTTTAGAGGCTGAAGCAATTGTGTTAAACACAATTTTGAATTCTCAATTCTTTCAGGGGGTGCCTCTTCTATGGGCCACCGGGAACTGGAAAAACCCTTGTTGCCAGAGCACTTGCTAATGAGTGCAGTCAGGGTGACAGAAGAATAGCCTTTTTCATGAGAAAAGGTGCTGACTGCCTTAGTAAATGGGTAGGAGAATCAGAGAGACAACTCCGCCTCTTATTTGATCAGGTAGTTTTGCTTTCTTTAGACCTGGGTTATGTTCTGTGTGTTTTTATCCAGTACTTATTTGAGCTTTCCTTGTAGGCCTACCAGATGCGTCCTTCAATTATATTCTTTGATGAGATTGATGGTCTTGCCCCTGTACGGTCCAGTAGACAAGATCAGATTCACAGGTATGGACTTCATATTTAAAAGCTATATTTTTGGTCATTTGATTAATCATAATTTCTGACAAGTAATATAAAAAATATTTGAATATATAAAGCTCCAAACCCAAGATGTCCTAGAACAGCGGTTCTCAACCTGGGGTCCCCAGATGTTTTTGGCCTACAATTCCCAGAAATCCCAGCCAGTTTAGCAG
>NW_026844934.1:0-23584 GCF_025583915.1 Anolis sagrei ordinatus | reverse complement strand
CACACACATACACACACACATACATATACATACATACACACACACATTTGAAGCCACTTTGATCTTGTGAAATATTCCCAAATTTTCTTCATATCTTGCTATAAGATGAGCTTGATATCCAGCATGACCCCCATCGCTGGTTTTGTGTATCCACGTCTGACAAAGTATGTCATCTCTCAGCATTTTCTAGATCCTGCAGTCCACCTCCATACTATTCCTGGGTCAGAATCCTTCCTTCCAAAAAGGTTTGCTATTTTCCATGATTTTACGTATCAATATCAAAATGCCATAAATTTATCCCTCACAGATAGGGTCCGGATTGTACTTTGCTTCCTTCCTGCACTGAATTTTGCATTTTGCACTTTGTATTCTCAAATCAGCACATTTCTGTGCACACTTGGTTCAATCGATTCTGCTTCCCTCCATCAACCAAATTGGGTTTGTATGGATTCCCAATTACGTGCTATTTCAGCCACGTCTTTCTCCGAAACGCTCCTCGTAAATGGTGCCGCCGCTCGAGGCGAAGTGCGCGCCTTCCCATAGTAAACCAAGGAGGCTGCTTTGATCAAGTCTCAAGAAAGGCAGACGAAATATCTTCTCATCCTCAGCCAGAGGAATTGCATTGGGCTTTCAAGGTGTCCTGAACCTCAGGCTGTTCCTTATCGTTCCAGGTGGATCCACCACCAGTGCCAACCAGTTGCCTCACCAACACTTTTGGCACTTCGATGCTGTTGCCACATTTTCCTGGCATTGGCTTCGCTCCTGACACGACAAAAAATAAAAATATAATAATAATAATAATGCCTGAAGATAATAATCCCACTTTATCATTGATTTAGGATTGTTTGCTCGCCCCATCTCCCACCGAAAATTCTATCCCAGTATATTCTCTTGTTCGTGCCCAGCATTATTTTTAATGTGATTGTAGGTGAACTATAAATCCCAGCAACTACAACTCCCAAATGTCAAGATTCTATTTTCCCCAAAACTCCACCAGTGTTCACATTTGGGCATGTTGAATCTTCTTGTACAGTTTGGTCCAGATCCATCATTGTTTGAATCCACAGTGCTCTCTGGATGTGAGTGAACTACAACTCCAAAACCAAAGGACACTGCCCAACAAACCCTTACAGTATTTTCTGTTGGTCATGGGAGAACTGCGTGCCAAGTTTATTTCAATTCCATCGTCGGTGGGGTTCGGAATGCTCTTTGATTGTAGGTGAACTATAAATCCCAGCAACTACAACTCCCAAATGACAAAATCATTTTTTTTGAGTGAAGGACATACATTGGGTTGTTAGGTGTCTTGTGTCCAAATTTGGTGTCAATTCGTCCAGTGGTTTTTGAGTTCTGTTAATCCCACAAACGAACATTACATTTTATTTATATAGATGATGATGATGATGATGATGATGATGATGATGATGATGATGATGATGATGAATGATTAACCATGTTTATACCCTGCCCTTCTCACTTCAAAGGGGACTTTCTACTTTCTCCATTAATTTGCAACAATTGAAGCAAGTTGAGGACAAAAGTGGAAGGTGGAACAAGAAACTGGGACACTTTAAAAGTAGCTGGAAAAATAGGAAGGCAGAGGATTAATCCAGATTGTGCCAGCTAAATTGGGATAGTTGGAATCTCTGCAGAACTGGGAGGAACATGGAAAACTGCTTCTCTGTTGCCTTTCTCCCATCGGTCACGGGTTTTCCAGATCTTATCTGTTCCGGATATGAACTGGATGGTGCGGATCGAGCATGACATCTTGTGCACACAATGTACAAACCCAAGAGTCTTCCTCCCAGAGGCTCCAGGCAAGATTGGAAATGAGTGTGTGTGTGTGTGTGTGTGGGCCATGCTGTAATTTTATAAGCATGCAGGCTGGAAACTTTGCCCTTCAAAGACAACAAAGTGCTAGGTTTCACACCCAGTGCCACAACCCATGTTTTTCTGGTTAGAGCAGGGCTCCTCCTGCACAACTCTTCCTTCAATGCAGTGGATAGGGCACAAAAGAAGTCAGGAAAGAAGGGAAAGGGGGGGGGGGGAGAAGGAAGGGGGGGGGCAGATTGATTTTGTAATTTGGGAGTTATAGTTTCTGGGATTTATAGTTCACCTGCAATCAGAGAGCATTCTGAACTCCACCAATGATGGAACTGAACCAAACGTAGCGCACAGGACTCCCATGACCAATACAAAACACTAGAAGGGTTTGGTGGGCATTGACCTTGAGTTTTGGAGTTGTAGTTCACCTACAACCAGAGAGCACTGTGGACTCAAACAATGATAGATCTGGACCAAACTTGGCACAAATACTCAATATGTTCAAATATGAACACTAATGGAGTTTGGGGAAAATAGATCTTGACATTTGGGAGTTGTATTTGCTGGGATTTATAGTTCACCAACAATCAAAGAGCATTCTGAACTCCACCAATGATGGAATTGAACCAAACTTGACACACAGAACTCCCTTGACAAACAGAAAATACTGGAAGGGTTTAGTGGGCATTGACCTTGAGTTTTGGAGTTGTAGTTCACCTACATCCAGAGAGCACTGGGGACTCAAACAATGATAGATCTGGACCAAACTTGGCACGGATACGCAATATGCCCAAATGTGAACACCGGTGGAGTTTGAGGGAAATAGATCTTGACATTTGGGAGTTGTATTTGCTGGGATTTATAGTTCACCAACAATCAAAGAGCATTCTGAACTCCACCAATGATGGAATTGAACCAAACTTGACACACAAAACTCCTAAGCCCAACAGAAAATACTGGCAGGGTTTAGTGGCATTGACCTTGAGTTTTGGAGTTGCAGTTCACCTATAACCAGAGAGCACTGTGGATTCAAACAATGATAGATCTGGACCAAACTTGGCACGAACACTCAGTATGTTCAAATATGAACACTAATGGAGTTTGGGGGAAATAGAAATAGATCTTGACATTTGGGAGTTGTATTTGTTGGGATTTATAGTTCACCAACAATCAAAGCACATTCTGAACCCCACCAATGAGAGATTTGGGCCAAACTTCCCACACAGAAAATAATTTTTTTCCGATGGTCTTTGGTGACCCTCATGACCCCTCAAGGGGTCCCAACCCCCAGGTTGAGAAACACTGCTCTAAATCCCAGCCCTCCTGAAACCACACAAAGAACGGGAGGAAATCACTCCAAATTCTCAATGTGCTGTAATGCTTATCTCTCCAGCTCAATGTATGTTTCCTCTTCTCTTTCCAGGTCTGAAAAGGCAGGATGTTCCACTGTATGACATCTTTGGTGTCCATGAAGCCAATCAGAAAGTCTATTCTAAGAGACACCTTAGACGCTGCCCACATGGAAGCCAACTTGTAGACATTGATGAGATGGAAGCCAACTTCTAGATCCTGGATAGTTGAAAACCAACTTCTAGACATTGACAAGATGAAAGCCACCTTCTAGACATTGACCAGATGGAAGCCACCTTCTAGACATTGACCAGATGGAAGCCACCTTCTAGACATTGACCAGATGGAAGCCACCTTTTATACATTGACCAGTTGGAAGCCAACTTCTACACATTGACCAGGTGCAAGCCACCTTCTAGACACTGACCAGATGGAAGCCACCTTCTAGATGTTGATGAGATGGAAGTCAATTTCTAGATCTTGACCACTTGGAAGCCAACTTTGACTGGATGGAAGCTAGCTTCTAGGCACTAGACCAGGTGGAAGCCGTCTTTAAGACATAGCTGATGGAGATCTTGCTGCGTGCCAGAGACTTCCTCATGATGGGCTATGTGGTCCTGTGGACGTATCACCTGCGGCCCCACAGACTTCCGTGTTGAGTTGGGATCTGGTGCCCCCTCCCTGTTGGCCCCATCCTTCTTCCACCCAAGGATGTGCAACGCAACCCTGGCCAGCTGGAGCTGCCAGGTGGACTCGAAGGTGGACCACCTCTTCCCACCAACGCTCTACATCATCGTTATTGCCATGGGCCTGCCTACCAACTGCATGGCGCTCTGGGCTGCCTACCTGCAGGTCCGGCAGAAGAATGAGCTGGGCGTCTACCTGATGAACCTCTCCATTGCAGACTTGCTCTACATCGCCACCTTGCCCCTTTGGATCGACTACTTCCTCCACTATGACAACTGGATCCATGGGCAGGAGTCCTGCAAGCTCTTTGGCTTTGTCTTCTACACCAACATCTACATCAGCATCGCCTTCCTGTGCTGCATCTCCGTGGACCGCTACCTGGCCGTGGCACACCCTTTACGCTTCGCCAAGTTCCGGCGGGTCAAGACAGCCGTGGTCATCAGCCTGGTGGTGTGGGCCATCGAGATTGGAGCCAACTCGGCCCCTCTCTTCCACGACGAGCTCTTCCACGACCGCTACAACCACACCTTCTGCTTCGAGAAGTACCCCATGGAGGAGTGGGTGGCCTGGATGAACCTCTACCGGGTCTTCCTGGGCTTCCTCTTCCCATGGGTCCTGATGCTCTTCTCTTACCGGGGGATCCTGCGAGCCGTGCGGGGCAATGTCTCAACCGAGAAGCAGGAGAAGGCCAAGATCAAGCGCCTCTCGCTCAGCCTGATCGCCATCCTGCTCTTCTGCTTCGCGCCATACCACGTCATCCTCCTCTCCCGCAGCGCCGTCTACCTGAGCAAGCCCTGCGACTGCGGCTTCGAGGAGAAGGTCTTTGTGGCCTACCACGCCGCCCTGGCCTTCACCAGCCTCAACTGTGTGGCCGACCCCATCCTCTACTGCTTCGCCAACGAAGGGGCCCGCGGGGATGTGGTCAAGGCCCTGGCCACTTTGGTCCGCTTCCTGGCCAGCTCCAAGCCCCAGGAGATGGCCAGCGCCTCCCTCACCTTGGACACCCCACTCTCCTCCAAGAAGAACAGCTTTGCCCGGCAGCCCTCGGCCCTACAGCTGCCCTTGGAATCGCTTGACGCAACGGGGACCAGGGAGGAGGAACTCCAGATGAAGATCTTGACTTTGAACTTGTGAAGGAACCCTTGGCTTTATGTTCCCGGACAATGCACCATTGCACGGGCGACCCCGCCGGGACAGACAGCCCGTAAACATAGTGTTGAGAAAAAAGTAAAGTTATTATATTATTAATATTACAACAATTTGAGGAATAAAAGCAGTTTAATGTTTCCACTGTAGAAGAATCCTAATACAATATGGTCCCCATATTTGTGGTTTTATTTATTGACATTTGACGAAGTTTCTCCTTTTCTAGGCATTCTTCTCCAGCGCTATTCTTAGGCCGGAGGTCCTTCATTGCAATAGCTCTGACAGTGTTCCCTCACTTATGGGGGGGGGGGGTTACGTTCCAGGACCACCCGCAATAAGTAAATATCCGCGAAGTAGGGATGCTTAGAGTATATGTACACTATACATACATAAATGAATGTCCCCCATCCGTCCTTCCTCTGTGTCACGTTGTCAGGGCTCTGCCTTATTCAGGCAGAGATGAACCAAACAAATACCCAGTTTGTATTAAGCAGTTTAATGAAAACAGCACTTACTTTCTGGCCGTTTTAATAGTCTAAAACATAAAACATAAAGATTGCACTCAGCCACAGAATATGAAACAAAAACAGCAAACAGTATACATACATAAATGTATGTCCCCCATCCATCCTCCCTCTGTGTCACGTTGCCAGGGCTCTGCCTTATTCAGGCAGAGATGAACCAAACAAATACCCAGTTTGTATCAAGCAGTTTAATGAAAACATCACTTACATAAAGATTACACTCAGCCACAGAATATGAAACAAAAACAGCAAACAGTAGACATACATAAATGTATGTCCCCCATCCGTCCTTCCTCTGTGTCACGTTGCCAGGGCTCTGCCTTATTCAGGCAGAGATGAACCAAACAAATACCCAGTTTGTATCAAGCAGTTTAATGAAAACATCACTTACATAAAGATTACACTCAGCCACAGAATATGAAACAAAAACAGCAAACAGTATACATACATAAATGTATGTATCCGCCCTCCCTCTGTGTCACATTGTCAGGGCTCTGCCTTATTCAGGCAGAGATGAACCAAACAAATACCCAGTTTGTATCAAGCAGTTTAATGAAAACATCACTTACATAAAGATTACACTCAGCCACAGAATATGAAACAAAAACAGCAAACAGTATACATACATAAATGTATGTCCCCCATCCTCCCTCCCTCTGTGTCACGTTGCCAGGGCTCCGCCTTATTCAGGTAGAGAGGAACCAAACAAATACCCAGTTTGTATCAAGCAGTTTAATGTTTCCACTGTAGAAGAATCCTAATACAATATGGTCCCCATATTTGTGGTTTTATTTATTGACATTTGACGAAGTTTCTCCTTTTCTAGGCATTCTTCTCCAGCGCTATTCTTAGGCCGGAGGTCCTTCATTGCAATAGCTCTGACAGTGTTCCCTCACTTATGGGGGGGGGGGGTTACGTTCCAGGACCACCCGCAATAAGTAAATATCCGCGAAGTAGGGATGCTTAGAGTATATGTACACTATACATACATAAATGAATGTCCCCCATCCGTCCTTCCTCTGTGTCACGTTGTCAGGGCTCTGCCTTATTCAGGCAGAGATGAACCAAACAAATACCCAGTTTGTATTAAGCAGTTTAATGAAAACAGCACTTACATAAAGATTACACTCAGCCACAGAATATGAAACAAAAACAGCAAACAGTATACATACATAAATGTATGTCCCCCATCCATCCTCCCTCTGTGTCACGTTGCCAGGGCTCTGCCTTATTCAGGCAGAGATGAACCAAACAAATACCCAGTTTGTATCAAGCAGTTTAATGAAAACATCACTTACATAAAGATTACACTCAGCCACAGAATATGAAACAAAAACAGCAAACAGTATACATACATAAATGTATGTCCCCCATCCGTCCACCCTCTGTGTTACGTTGCCAGGGCTCTGCCTTATTCAGGCAGAGATGAACCAAACAAATACCCAGTTTGTATCAAGCAGTTTAATGTTTCCACTGTAGAAGAATCCTAATACAATATGGTCCCCATATTTGTGGTTTTATTTATTGACATTTGACGAAGTTTCTCCTTTTCTAGGCATTCTTCTCCAGCGCTATTCTTAGGCCGGAGGTCCTTCATTGCAATAGCTCTGACAGTGTTCCCTCACTTATGGGGGGGGGGGGTTACGTTCCAGGACCACCCGCAATAAGTAAATATCCGCGAAGTAGGGATGCTTAGAGTATATGTACACTATACATACATAAATGAATGTCCCCCATCCGTCCTTCCTCTGTGTCACGTTGTCAGGGCTCTGCCTTATTCAGGCAGAGATGAACCAAACAAATACCCAGTTTGTATTAAGCAGTTTAATGAAAACAGCACTTACTTTCTGGCCGTTTTAATAGTCTAAAACATAAAACATAAAGATTGCACTCAGCCACAGAATATGAAACAAAAACAGCAAACAGTATACATACATAAATGTATGTCCCCCATCCATCCTCCCTCTGTGTCACGTTGCCAGGGCTCTGCCTTATTCAGGCAGAGATGAACCAAACAAATACCCAGTTTGTATCAAGCAGTTTAATGAAAACATCACTTACATAAAGATTACACTCAGCCACAGAATATGAAACAAAAACAGCAAACAGTAGACATACATAAATGTATGTCCCCCATCCATCCTCCCTCTGTGTCACGTTGCCAGGGCTCTGCCTTATTCAGGCAGAGATGAACCAAACAAATACCCAGTTTGTATCAAGCAGTTTAATGAAAACATCACTTACATAAAGATTACACTCAGCCACAGAATATGAAACAAAAACAGCAAACAGTATACATACATAAATGTATGTCCCCCATCCATCCTCCCTCTGTGTCACGTTGCCAGGGCTCTGCCTTATTCAGGCAGAGATGAACCAAACAAATACCCAGTTTGTATCAAGCAGTTTAATGAAAACATCACTTACATAAAGATTACACTCAGCCACAGAATATGAAACAAAAACAGCAAACAGTATACATACATAAATGTATGTCCCCCATCCGTCCTTCCTCTGTGTCACGTTGCCAGGGCTCTGCCTTATTCAGGCAGAGATGAACCAAACAAATACCCAGTTTGTATTAAGCAGTTTAATGAAAACAGCACTTACTTTCTGGCCATTTTAATAGTCCAAAACATAAAAAATAAAGATTGAACTCAGCCACAGAATATGAAACAAAAACAGCAAACAGTATACATACATAAGTGTATGTCCCCCATCTGCCTTCCCCCTGTATCACGTTACCAAGGCTCTGCCATATCCAGGTAGAGATTAACCAAACGAATACCCAGTTTGTATCAAGCAGTTTAATGAAAACATCACTTACATAAAGATTGCAGTCAGCCACAGAATATGAAACAAAAACAGCAAACAGTAGACATACATAAATGTATGTCCCCCATCCGTCCTCCCTCTGTGTTACGTTGCCAGGGCTCTGCCTTATTCAGGCAGAGATGAACCAAACAAATACCCAGTTTGTATCAAGCAGTTTAATGAAAACATCACTTACATAAAGATTACACTCAGCCACAGAATATGAAACAAAAACAGCAAACAGTATACATACATAAATGTATGTCCCCCATCCGTCCTTCCTCTGTGTCACGTTGCCAGGGCTCTGCCTTATTCAGGCAGAGATGAACCAAACATATACTCAGTTTGTATCAAGCAGTTTAATGAAAACAGCACTTACTTTCTGGCCATTTTAATAGTCCAAAACATAAAACATAAAGATTGAACTCAGCCACAGAATATGAAACAAAAACAGCAAACAGTATACATACATAAGTGTATGTCCCCCATCTGCCCTCCCCCTGTATCACGTTACCAAGGCTCTGCCATATCCAGGTAGAGATTAACCAAACGAATACCCAGTTTGTATCAAGCAGTTTAATGAAAACATCACTTACATAAAGATTGCACTCAGCCACAGAATATGAAACAAAAACAGCAAACAGTATACATACATAAGTGTATGTCCCCCATCTGCCCTCCCTCTGTGTCACGTTACCAAGGCTCTGCCATATCCAGGTAGAGATTAACCAAACGAATACCCAGTTTGAATCAAGCAGTTTAATTAAAACAGCACTTACTTTCTGGCTGTTTTAATAGTCCAAAATGTAAAACATAAAGATTGCACTCAGCCACAGAATATGAAACAAAAACAGCAAACACTGTTGCAGGTAGTCAAAAGGTCCAGTCCAGTGGTCAAATGCCCAGAGTCCAATGAGCCAAGTCCAGGGATCAAGAGTCTATACCGTAGTCAAAAGCCAGTCTAAAGATTCAAGGTTTCAAGGGTTCAGAAGACAGGTCAGGACACCGAAATCCACAAACCTGGGGGAAGACCATCAGCATCTACCACCAAAATAAGACAAATACTTTTCTCCCAAAGATCAGTCCCAAGGCTGGCTCCTTATATCTAGAAACACCCAGCTGCAACCTATTTCTTGCATACCTCCACCCATAATAATAATAATAATAATAATAATAATAATAATAATAATAATAATAATCTTTATTTGTACCTCGCCACCATCTCCCCGATGGGTGAGATCATAGATTCTACAGCCTCAAAAAACCCTTCTTTGTTTTTTTTTCCTTCCTAATTACACTCCCTCCCCTTCCTCATCTCTTCCTCCCAAGTTGCACTTGCTTTGAAATATTAGGGGAAAATATGCAACATTGAACAAAGAGACAAAAACACTCTTTGTTTTGGTTTTCTTTTTGTCCCTTTCCATTCCTAGTCCTCATTGTATTTTTTAGGAGCCCCCAATGGTGCAGTGGGTTAAATCCCTGTGCTGGCAGGACTGAAGACCGACAGGTCACAGGTTCGAATCCAGGGAGAGCATGGATGAGCTCCCTCGATTAGCTCCAGCTCTTCATGTGGGGACATGAGAGAAGCCTCCCACAAGGATGATAAAACATTAAAACATCCGGGTATCCCCTGGGCAACATCCTTGCAGACGGCCAATTCTCTCACACCAGAAGCAACTTGCAGTTTCTCAAGTCACTCCTGACACGACAAAGAAAAGTATTGTTTTCCCCCTTCAGATTTGAAACTCTGACTTTTGGAGTGAGTGCGTCGGTGTGCACATGTGTGTATATAAGATGGGTATGCAAACAAAGCATAGTGACTCCACGTGTGTACCCCCCGAACCCCTCTTTTTTGCCCCGTCTTCGTGACAAGGTGATCAAAAACAAACTGTAATGGGGCAGCGTAACCATGTATTTAGTTTTCCTGAAGGCAAGGTTGTGGGGAGACATACAAAGAACTCACAAAAATAATAAAAGAATAATTATGCGGAGAACACAACTGTCCTTAAAAAGAAAAAAATATGAAAAGTAGAGGGGGGAAATTTCAAAAAAAGGAAACCTAAGTTTGACAAAGGAAATATGCAAACTCCGTAGGTCACGTGGTTAATGAAAAATGAATTGATTGCAATTAAACGGTGATTGGAATTAGTTACTTCCCAACTAGGAAGTAGTGGTGCAGTGGGATAAACCCCTGTGCCGTCAGGACTGAAGACCGACAGGTCGCAGGTTCAAATCCGGGGAGAGGCAGATGAGCTCCCTCTATCAGCTCCAGCTCCTCATGCGGGGATATGAGAGAAGCCTCCCACAAGGATGATAAAAAAAACATCAAATCATCCAGGTATCTGCTGGGCAACGTCCTTGCAGACGGCCAATTCTCTCACACCAGAAGCAACTTGCAGTTTCTCAAGTCGCTCCTGACACGACAAAAAAAAAAAAGTCACGTGGTGACTGTGGACTTTTCTAATTCCAAATAAAAATAGAGTGAAAAACCAAAAGAAAAAAAAAAGAAATGGAGATGAGCACTAGAGTTGAACACGACTGGACTTAATGTCAGGGGAAAACCATTTCCTTTACCTATTGATGGGTGAATCCATGGTTTCATGTCCACACCTGGCAAAGCAAGTATGTCCTTCTTAGGCATTTTGGAGGTCCTCCAGCACAACCCAGTGTTATTATTTGGGCCGGAAGTGTTTCATTTCAGTAGGGTTTGCTATTATTTATTTATTTATTTATTTATTTATTTATTTATTTACTTGCTTGTATACCGCAGTTTCTCAGCTCGTAGGCGACTCAACGCGGTTCACAACAAGAGCAAAAAAGTCAATCCAACAGGCATAAAAAAATTAAAAAACCATTAAACAACATAATATACAGGGTAATAACACATCAATATCAACACATTAACGTCTCGTAACTAGAATCATGATCCAATTCGTCATCCAAATTCCGTATCCTATATTCATCATGTACAATGCACCGTTTATCCAAACGCCTGTTCAAACAGCCAGGTTTTTAGTTTCCTTCGAAATACCATTAACGAAGGGGCTGATCTGATGTCCAAGGGAAGGCCGTTCCACAGCCAAGGGGCCACCACAGAGAAGGCCCTGTCTCTCGTCCCCGCCAGCCGTGCGTGAGACGCAGGCGGGATCGAGAGCAGGGCCTCCCCAGAAGATCTTAGAGTCCTGGTGGGTTCATAGACAGAGATACGTTCGGATAGGTAGCTTGGGCCAGAACCGTTTAGGGCTTTATAGGCCAACGCCAGCACTTTGAATTGAGCCCGGTTGCAAATCGGCAGCCAGTAGAGCTGATGCAGCAGGGGAGTTGTATGCTCCCTGCGCTTCGCTCCTGTTAATATCTGGCTGCCGAGCGTTGGACTAGTTGGAGCTTCCGGGCTGTCTTCAAAGGCAACCCCACGTAGAGAGCGTTGCAGTAGTCTAAACGGGATGTAACCAGAGCGTGGACTATCGTGGCCAAGTCAGACTTCCCAAGGTACGGGTGCAGCTGGCGCACAAGTTTTAACTGTGCAAATGCTCCCCTGGTTGCCGCCGAAACCTGAGGTTCCAGGCTCAGCGATGAGTCCAAGATCACACCCAAGCTGTGAACCTGCGTCTTCAGGGGGAGTGTGACCACGTCCAGCACAGGCTGTAACCCTATGCCCTGTTCGGCCTTGCGACTGACCAGGAGTACCTCTGTCTTGTCTGGATTCAATTTCAATGTTCGCCCTCATCCAGACCGTCACAGCGACCAAGTTCAGGACCTGGACAGCCTCCTTAGTGCTATGGCATTAACTCACTGATATTGATGTTCATACTGTAGCAATGATAATGGGAATGTTCTTCCAATAGGCTTGGGTAACCACGGAAAAAATTGGTTCTAAACTTGCTTTGTTTTTAGGGGGCCCTTGCGTTTCGTTTTTTAATAATTCCGAAATTTTCCTTTTAAAAATTTCAAAATATACAAAATTTCGTAAAATTACAAATTGATTTGTTAATGGTGTACGCAATTGCGCAATATGCTAAAAAAACCTCCAAATGGGACAGGAGGAACTTCTGAAGCTTCCCTCTCCCTCTGTTGTTGACTGTTGGTGTGATAAAACAAACAACAACTATAAAACTTGCACCAGACATGCGAAAATAATTACGAAATAATTTCGAAATAATTACAAAATAACAACGAAATAATTACGAAATAAATTGAAAAAATTGTTTCGAATCTAATTTACTCCTCACACTATTCCTGCATGGCTCAATATCGGATCGTAAGCTAATTTAAATACGAATTAATAACGAATTACGAAATTAACGAACGAAACCGCCCAAGCCCGTCTTCCAAGCATTAAAAATGCTCCTGCTCCTGTCTTGTGGACCAAGGCTTGCAAAAGCTTTGCTTGGTCACAAAACCTCGAAGGAGCCACATTCGGCATGACTCCTCGTTCTGGGAATGCATGAAGCAGATTGAATGGCATCCCGAGATGAAAACAGTTCTAATCTGCGCGCTTAACAAGAGCCTGGCCTTTCCTGGCCTTTCCTGGGAATAAACAGGAAGAGGGCAAAGTTGGGACCTGGAGGCACGAAGGGACAGGGGCCCCATGATTTCCCAGCAGACCTAAGCCATCTTGGCTCTCTGACTGCCTCCCAAAATATGCCCAATCCCTCTGAGTCTTAACAAGGGGGCATCTCTAAGTAGGATCTTCCAAGGGATCTGCAGCCCTGTTGCTTCAGAGAAGTGTCTGGCTTGATTGGATGGCCAGATTCCTTCCCTGCTTCTGTTTATTTGGGTTTCTTTCCTTTCAACTCAATCCTCTTGATCCCCTTCCCACTTGAGCAGCTGCCATTCATCTCTGCTGGGACCTCCAAAGCCGCCAAGGGACGCGGCCTCTTTCTTAATCCCTTCCAAAGCCCGTCCTTCTAAAACCCTTTGAGTTCCTTATATGTCCACACGAGAAAGTGTTATGGATTGATCCCCCCCCCCCCCCAACACACACACAAAAGTAAGTTGTCAGATTTCAAAAACTGGCTTGGAATTTGCAGCCTCCAGATAGAGAGGAATCCCAGGGCAAGGGCGTTTCCTTGAAAAAGGATATTTACGAGGGTTGAATGAAAAGTAATGCCTCCACCTTCGTTACTTGGGTTTGGATGGGAATATTGTAATAAATCAAATGCAGAAATAATCCTTAGAATGGGTTGTTGTAGGTTTTTCCGGGCTATATGGCCATGTTCTGGAGGCAATTTTTCTCCTGATGTTTCACCTGCATCTATGGCAAGCATCCTATGACCTCACTACCTCTGAGGATGCTTGCCATAGATGCAGGCGAAACATCAGGAGAAAAATTGCCTCCAGAACATGGCCATATAGCCCGGAAAAACCTACAACAACCCAGTGATCCTGGCCATGAAAGCCTTCGACAATACAAATCCTTAGAATGTGCTCTTTAACTACCACAATTCACTTTCCCACATAATCACCAGACAATTGGATACATTTCTGCCAACGATGAACAGGTTTTCTGAAGCCATCATGGAAAATTGGACCTCTGAGGATGCTTGCCATAAATGCAGGCGAAACGTCAGGAGAGAATGCCTCTAGAACATGGCCATATAGCCTGAAAAAACCTACAACAAGCCAGTGATTCCGGCCATGAAAGCCTTCGACAATACATTGAACATCTCTACAGGGAGAAACTGTTCCAAGACACACGAAAATTGGACCTCTGAGGATGCTTGCCATAGATGCAGGCGAAACGTCAGGAGAGAATGCCTCTAGAACATGGCCATATAGCCTGAAAAAACCTACAACAACCCAGTCGACACTCTGTTTCCGCAACCCATTGTGCACAGATCTTCTGATAGCAAAGCCATAATGTGACCCACACGTTCTTGTGAAATGCCATTATGCTTGAAATTTCTCTCTGAGTGTTATGACAATTGTCTTGAATCAATCTGTCAACCTTTTTCTTGGGGTTTTTTGTTGTTGTTGTTGTTGTTGTTGTGTCAGGAGCTACTTGAGAAACTGCAAGTCGCTTCTGGTGTGAGAGAATTGGCCGTCTGTAAGAACATTGCCCAGGGGACACTCTGATGTTTTTGATGTTTTTACCATTTGCTTGAAACTGATGCAGGCAAAATGTCAGGAGAGAATGCTTCTAGAATATGGCCATACAGACCGCCACGCGTTGCTGTGGCCTATAGTAAAACTTATCAAAGTTGAGGTAGATATCTGGACTATTATGAAAGAGAGGTCCCTACCTATTCCTTCCCCCTTTTCCTCCCCTTTCTCTCCTTTCTTCCTTCTCTACCTCTTTCTTTCTTTCCTTCTTTCACTACTTGGTTTCATCCTTCTCTCTTTCCTTCATTCCCTCCCCCTTTCTTCCTTTGCCTTTCTTCCCTCCCTGTTTGCTTCCTTCTTTTTCTTTTTATTTCCTTTTATTTCACCACCATCATAACAATAACAATAATGCAATGCATTGCCTCTGGGACCTGACACCTCTCCCATTCCCCCAGGGTCTCATAGGAACAATAGCATAATAATAATAATAATAATAATAATAATAATAATAATAATAATAATAATAATAATAGAAATAACAACCTTTACCCGCCACGTGTTGCTGTGGCCAATCTTCCCTCTTTCTCTCCTTCTTTCCCTCCTTCCTTCCTTCCTTCCCTCCCATCTTTCCTTCTCCTCTTCTTTCTCTATCTCTTTCCTTCCTTCCCCCTTTTTCTTTCTTTTCTGCTGTCTCTCTTTCCTTTCCTTCCATCTTTCCTTTCTTTTTCTTCTTCCTTCTTTCTCTAACTTTCCTTCCTTCCCCCTTTTTCTTTACCTCCCTTTCTCTTTCTTCCTTCTTTCCTTCCTTCCTGTCTTTCCTAGATTTTGACAGGGCGGGAAGGGGCAGGGTGGGGTTTGGAGGTGGCGTGAAGTAAAAGGAGGTAAGATTGGGGTGGGGGAGTGATGGAGCGTGGGGTTGCGTGTGTGCGTGCGGCGGCGGGGAGTGATGGAGCGTGGGGTTGCGTGTGTGTGTGCGGCGGCGGGGGGAGTGGGGTTGCGTGTGTGCGTGCGGCAGCGGGGGAAGTGATGGAGTGTGGGGTTGCGTGTGTGTGTGCGGCGGCGGGGGGAGTGGGGTTGCGTGTGTGTGTGCGGCGGCGGGGGGAGTGATGGAGTGTGGGGTTGTGTGTGTATGTGCGGCAGGGGTGTGTGTGTGTGCGGGAAGCGGCGCGGCGGGGCTTGGAGTGGGCATGGTTTCCGCAGAGGGAACGTTGGCCGGAAGGGCATGTGCGCGCGCCAGGGAACTTGCGGCTGGGCGCCAATGTGCATGCTCAGTTGTTTTGCCGTTTTGTGAGTGTGTTGTTGTGTTGTTTTTCATTTTTAGTAGATACGTTTGTACCTTGTGGGTTGTGTTATGGGCATGGGAATTTTGGTTAAGTTTCGTTGGGGTTTTTTTGAGTTTTGTTTTCTTGCCGTTTTGAGTGTGTTGTTGTGTTGTTTTTCATTTTGAGTAATATGTTTGTACCTTGTGGGTTGTGTTATGAGCATGGGAATTTTGGTTAAGTTTCGTTGGTTTTTTTTAGAGTTTTATCCTTTTGCCGTTTTGTGAGTGTGTTGTTGTGTTGTTTTTCATTTTGAGTAGATATGTTTGTACCTTGTGGGTTGTGTTATGGGCATGGGAATTTTGGTTAAGTTTCGTTGGGGGTGTTTTGAGTTTTGTTGTTTTGCCGTTTTGTGAGTGTGTTGTTGTGTTGTTTTTCATTTTGAGTAGATATGTTTGTACCTTGTGGGTTGTGTTATGGGCATGGGAATTTTGGTTAAGGTTCGTTGGGAGGTTTTTGAGTTTTGTTTCCTCGTTGGATGCCCCTAACAAATTTATATATATAGATGGAGCCCCCGGTGGCGCAGTGGGTTAAAGTACTGAGCTGCTGAGCTTGTTGATCAAAAGGTCGCAGGTTCGATTCCAGGGAGCAGCGTGAGCTTCCGCTGTCAGCCCTAGCTTCTGCCAACCTAGCAGTTCGAAAACATGCAAATGTGAGTAGATCAATAGGTACTGCTCCAGCGGGAAGGTAACGGCGCTCCATGCAGTCATGCCGGCCACATGACATTGGAGGTGTCTACAGACAACGCTGACTCTTCGGCTTAGAAATGGAGATGAGCACCACACCCCAGAGTCAGACATGACTGGACTTAATGTCAGGGGACTTGCATATGTCCTATTTATTCATTTTTGGGGCCATATTCCCAGGTGGGGTGGATTTTTTTTAGTTGAAACCATGCTAGCAATTTAAGTTGGAGATTAAAGAGCAAATGTTCTAATTTTGGTCCAGATCCACGACACCGCATAGGAGCCTTTGGGGTACAAACATACATACATATCTTCACTTTCATTGTATGGCATAAGGAAGATTTAACCTTTTTGCTTCTGGCCATAAAGCGGATGCAAAGCTGAGTGGAGGGTAAGCCCTGAGCACAAAGAATGGGAAGGAAAAAGGAAGCTGGAAAAAAAATCAGATTGGAAATAGGAGATTCCATCGAATTCTGAAAATGGAAGAGACCCCTCAAGGCGCATCCAGTCCAGCCCTCTTTACTCTGCCAGACAGGAAGACACAATCAAAGCCCTCCAAACAGATGGCCATCCAGCGATCTGGATGTCTAGCAAAACTGGATAACAACCACCATGTCAGACTACATAGAATCATAGAATCAAAGAGTTGGAAGAGACCTCATGGGCCATCCAGTCCAATCCCATTCTGCCAAGAAGCAGGAATATTGCATTCAAATCACCCCTGACAGATGGCCATCCAGCCTCTGTTTAAAAGCTTCCAAAGAAGGAGCCTCCACCACACTCCGTGGCAGAGAGTTCCACTGCTGAACGGCTCTCACAGTCAGGAAGTTCTTTCTCATGTTCAGATGGAATCTGAAGCCATTGAAATCCACAAGCATGTGGACAATTTCAACAGACAGGAGGAAACCATGAAAATGAACAAAATCTGGCTACCAGTATTAAAAAAACCCTAAAATTACAACAGCAAAACAACAGAGAGGAAACAATCAGGCACATCTTAACACCTCTCAACAAAAGATTTTCCCAGGCTCAGTCAGGCCTTCAAATGCTAATAAGGGTGGTCAGTTGAAACATTCACACCTAGCTCCAGCAGACAAGAGCCCCTTGCCCCACCCCAGCCATTCCACAGATATATAAACCCATTTCCTATTCCAACAGACCTCACTACCTCTGAGGATGCTTGCCATAGATGCAGGCGAAACGTCAGGAGAAATGCCTCTAGAACATGGCCATATAGCCCGAAAAAAACCTACAACAACCCAAAACTGGATAATTTGCATCATTTCATAGCTGGAGATGACTGCCAAAAAGTGATGACGAGGCCAAGACGTCGGACTATCCTAAACGTTAGGTTGTCGTCTTGTTTATTAGAGTGGGTTGTTTTTCGTTTGCACTTGACCAGCTGTGACTCAAGAGGCCGGGGAAAGTGAGTGGCCATCGATTCGGGGAAATCACTTCTTCTCTGACCTTCTCGGGGAAACCGGTCACTTTGCTCCCTCTGCAAAGGCCACCTCTTTCTGACTTTTCTGGGAACCATAAAAGGTGGCCTCGGGGCTAGAAGTGCTCCTTCCATTCCTGCACTGACCTTGTGTCCTCCTTCGGCCGCCGTCAAGACGAATGTCTGATGCCATCATTGCGTTCACACGGTCTGGGTGACCCTGCGGGAAGGAATGAGTTTGGGGGTCAGAGAAAGCACAACAAAGAGTTCACTAATGGGATGGAAGCATGTTATAAGGAACCTAGGAACTACTATTTTTTTTGTTGCAGGGAGAAGGAACAGGGAATTCTGAAATAGTGAATCCCACAAGCTGCCAACAATTATAAGGGAACCTCATACTAAGGAAGGTTGATAAATATGGGAAAGATATAACTGTGTTTATATAGATATACTAGCTGTGCCCTGCCACGCGTTGCTGTGGCCTATAGTAAAACTTATCAAAGTTGAGGTAGATATCTGGCTATTATGAAAGAGAGGTCCCTACCTATTCCTTCCCCCTTTTCCTCCCCCTTTCTCTCCTTTCTTCCTTCTCTACCTCTTTCTTTCTTTCACTACTTGGTTTCATCCTTCTCTCTTTCCTTCATTCCCTCCCCCTTTCTTCCTTTGCCTTTCTTCCCTCCCTGTTTGCTTCCTTCTTTCACTTTTTATTTCCTTTTATTTTACCACCATCATAACAATAACAATAATGCAATGCATTGCCTCTGGGACCTGACACCTCTCCCATTCCTCCAGGGTCTCATAGGAACAATAGCATAATAATAATAATAATAATAATAATAATAATAATAATAGAAATAACAACCTTTACCCGCCACGTGTTGCTGTGGCCAATCTTCCCTCTTTCTCTCCTTCTTTCCCTCCTTCCTTCCTTCCTTCCCTCCCATCTTTCCTTCTCCTCTTCTTTCTCTATCTCTTTCCTTCCTTCCCCCTTTTTCTTTCTTTTCTGCTGTCTCTCTTTTCTTTCCTTCCATCTTTCCTTTCTTTTTCTTCTTCCTTCTTTCTCTAACTTTCCTTCCTTCCCCCTTTTTCTTTACCTCCCTTTCTCTTTCTTCCTTCTTTCCTTCCTTCCTGTCTTTCCTAGATTTTGACAGGGCGGGAAGGGGCGGGGTGGGGTTTGGAGGTGGCGTGAAGTAAAAGGAGGTAAGATTGGGGTGGGGGAGTGATGGAGCGTGGGGGTGTGTGTGTGTGTGCGGCGGCGGGGGGGGAGTGATGGAGCGTGGGGTTGCGTGTGTGTGTGCGGCGGCGGGGGGAGTGGGGTTGCATGTGTGCGTGCGGCAGCGGGGGAAGTGATGGAGTGTGGGGTTGCGTGTGTGTGTGCGGCGGCGGGGGGAGTGGGGTTGCGTGTGTGTGTGCGGCGGCGGGGGGAGTGATGGAGTGTGGGGTTGTGTGTGTATGTGCGGCAGGGGTGTGTGTGTGTGCGGGAAGCGGCGCGGCGGGGCTTGGAGTGGGCATGGTTTCCGCAGAGGGAACGTTGGCTGGAAGGCCATGTGCGCGCGCCAGGGAACTTGCGGCTGGGCGCCAATGCGCATGCTCAGTTGTTTTGCCGTTTTGTGAGTGTGTTGTTGTGTTGTTTTTCATTTTGAGTAGATATGTTTGTACCTTGTGGGTTGTGTTATGGGCATGGGAATTTTGGTTAAGTTTCGTTGGGGTTTTTTTGAGTTTTGTTTTTTTGCCGTTTTGAGTGTGTTGTTGTGTTGTTTTTTATTTTGAGTAGATATGTTTGTACCTTGTGGGTTGTGTTATGGCATGGGAATTTTGGTTAAGTTTCGTTGGGGTTTTTTTGAGTTTTATTCTTTTGCCGTTTTGTGAGTGTGTTGTTGTGTTGTTTTTCATTTTGAGTAGATATGTTTGTACCTTGTGGGTTGTTTTATGGGCATGGGAATTTTGGTTAAGTTTCGTTGGGGGATTTTTGAGTTTTGTTGTTTTGCCGTTTTGTGAGTGTGTTGTTGTGTTGTTTTTCATTTTGAGTAGATATGTTTGTACCTTGTGGGTTGTGTTATGGGCATGGGAATTTTGGTTAAGTTTCGTTGGGGGGTTTTTGAGTTTTGTTTCCTCATTGGATGCCCCTAACAAATTTATATATATAGATTTGAATTAAGGTTTTTAAAAGGCTTCTTCAATTGGGTACGCTGCCACCTTATTGTTTAATATCCAGGCTGAATTATATGTGTGGAGAGGATATTTAGTAACACCCTTCTGTGTTACTGTAGTGTTTATTTTTCTTCAGCGGGTTTAGATCCCAATGAGGTTAACACACAGGTTGTTGTAAAGTGTTAACTATAATAAAACGTTTATTTAACAGGCATAAACTCTTCTGGTACAAATGCGGAATGGTTTCTGTATGTTAATGGCACAAAAGCATTTGGTTACTGTAAGGAAGCATAAAATTACTGCTACCCATTTGTAAATGTTTGTAAAGGAGCCACCACTTTGTGAGGGTTTATTTAATTGATAGCTAATAATATTGATTTGGTCTTTCTTCTGTGTAGTGTGACTTAACTTGGAAAGGAAATGTAACAGGGACAAGGCTTTAGGAAAAACAGTAACAAGTTTATTGAAATGTAGAAGAAGCAGCGTGATGGATTCAATGTTTCCTACTCTTAGAAGCACAAATCTTCAAAAGTTACATTTATAACTTTTCTTAAACAACTCTGGAAAGGACTCTTCCTTCCACTAAACAGGTTTCATACTTATTTTTCTTCAACTGTGTTTCTTTATTTAATACACTGGGTTTCTCTCACCCTTTCTATCAACACTATTTATTTATTTATTTATTATTTGAACTTATAGGCTGCCACTCCCCTGGGGCTCGGAGCAGCTTACAAGAATGGCTAAAATCTAACAAAATTTTAAAACAATTTAAAACAATTTAAAAACAGCAATATCAAACATTAAAAGCCTGTCGAAACAGGTATGTCTTACATGCCCTGCGGAAAGCTGGTAAGTCCCCAAGGCACGGACTTCAGGTGGCAGAGTATTCCAGAGTGATGGTGCCACTGCTGTGAAGGCTCTGTGTCTGGTTGCTGTTAGATGCAAGGTCTTGACACTGGGGACTTCCAATAGATCTTGGAACAGATCTTGGTTCTCAGAACGGAGGGATCTCTGGGGTTGGTAGGGGGTGAGGTGGTCCCTCAGATACATCGGCCCCAGACCATGCAAGGCCTTAAAGGTGAGTACCATCACTTTGAAAGTAATCCGGTGCTCAATTGGTAACAAATGCAGCTGTAGTAAGTTTGGTGTTATGTGGCATTGATATCGAGCTACTTTTAGTAGGGTCTCCCGGTGGAGGAGATCCCTGAGGACCGCTCAAAAGGGCCCTGGAACCTTGGTGAGGCCAGCAAAAGCCAATCCAAAGAGTAAAAATATTACAAATAATAATGCCTCATCAAGGTGGAAGAAGTTTCCAACAACCGAGGTTTATTTGTGATTCAGCTGAGATCAGATGCATTGCAGGAATCATTCCGCTGCAAGCATACCAGTACAAAGAATACAGGCATATTTATAGTAAAAATACAAAGGAAAACTTTCAAAATTCCCGCCCGCCCCTTGCCGGCCGGCTTCACGCTGATTGGCTGATGCTGGAACAGCTGGGAGGAGGCTGGGCGGCCCGCCCCTGCTCTGGACCAATCAGCGCGTTTCTTCGCCTCTAGAGGGCCAATGAGCGCCCTCTGCTCGCCTCGCAAGATGGACAAATCAGGAGAGAGGAGGCGGTGCAGCCTCGGACAAAGGAGGGGGGAAATGATGGGATTAGGAGTTGCCAGCAAGCCTTTGTCTCAGGCCGGCAAGGTGTGATCCTAGCAAACAAAAGCTTTCCTGTCCTTGATGAGCTTTGGAGGGGGATATGAATGGCTTTTTCGACATCGGACCTCAGGGGGGATCAACGACGTCTTGATGATTTAATCAATCTTTTCTTCCTGAGTTTCTGTTGACCCCCTCCCCTCGCTGGTCTGCTCCGAGGGCCAGGGTTGGGGATTAACAGTATTGTCCATGCTGGTGAATTAATCAAGGGTGATTGAGGGAGAGGCTGGAGCCCTCCCCCAGGCAGTTCCTGGTCACAGCAGTTTTTGTGGGGCAAGGGTCAAGGGGACGAGGGTACAGAGGAAATTCATAAGGTTACATACATATATCAAAATCATAGGCAATAGGCATCACTGATACAGAGTTAGAGCAGCAGAGGAACCCCCATCCCACCCCATAAAGTTTATTTCAATATTTGATCTTTATTAAGGTCCAAACTGGAAATCCCATGCTCTTAGGAAGGGCGTGTGGAAGCAGAGGTTGCTAGCAGTTCAAATCAAGCATTGATAGAAAGTTCATGGCCAGGGTTGTGGCAAACAGTCCAGTCCACTCAGCAGAGAGTCATGGATTCAGGCTGGAATCAGCAGATGGGCGCTGAGTTGATCAATAACAGAATCCATCGCTCAGCCCTTGGGGAACTACAACTCTCACAAAAGGGCAGAAGTCCCAAGATCCAGCCATTTCCCAAAAAGCCTCGTGGGGTCCTTGTTGTTGTCAGTGCCTTGGCAATGTGGCCAAGACTTAACCCTTGTTGTGTAGTCTGGTGACCTTGCCCTTTGCAGAACTATAAGTTCTTATCCCTTAATTCTGAGGGGGGGGGGGTGCCTGACATCAGCATCTCATCGGAATTCCTGCAAGAAGCCAAGCAGCTGCATTTTGTACCAACTTGAGCTTCTGGGTCACTGACAGAGGAAGGCCAATGTAGAGGGCGTTACAGTAGTCCAGTCTTGAGATGACCGTGGCCTGGATCACCGTAGTTAGGTCGTCCCTGGACAGGGAGGGGGCCAGCCGTCTAGCCTGCCGCAGATGAAAGAAGGCGGTTCTGCTCACGGCGGAGACCTGGGCCTCCATCGTCAGCACCTCACCATCCAGGGTAATATAAATAAGCCAACTCGACTTATTTAAACTACTCAGGCTAAAAGCCCAAACCTCCCTGACTCTTACAACAGTAGAATCAGTCCTTTCCCTGTAGTTTTTAAACTACAGATCCCTTCTGATTCTCCCTACTCAACAGAATCAGCCTCTCCTACAGTTCACAGACTGTAGACTATTTCCCTGATTCTCCTTCTAGAGAATCAGTCTTCTCCTGTAGCTCTCCGACTACAGACTAACCGTTTAAAATGGTTGCCCTGCCAAGCGGCAGTTGGCTCCGCCCTTGTTTCCATGGTAACCCAGCTCAACATAAGCTGAGCTGGCTGCCATCTCCCTTGGTTATGCAACTTTCAATACTTACCCCTTAAACATCTGTCTATAATTATACATAACATCTATAATTACACATGACTGCAAGTTAAAAATTTACACTTCACCACAGGTACATTTGAGGTACAATTCTTAGATGGGTTCTGGGTTCAAATCTAGACAAACAGGAGATTATCTCAGGAAATTAATCTCTGAAGATAATTCCAAACCAAATTCCCACTTTCTGGAATCTAGCCAAATAACCTTTTGGCCTAGCCTTCCTCAAGGATAAAAGAAACAGACCATAAGCAAGGTCCTGTTCCCTGTCAGTATTCCTGGCTAATTCCTCTAGCCCTTGAATACTACCAAAAGATTAACTCAGTTTTTCTAGTACTATCCAACTGTGAACACCAACCGACTACCTAACTAGGTTCTTGTGGGTTTTTTTGGGCTATAGAGCCATGTTCTAGAGGCATTTCTCCTGACGTTTCGCCT
>NW_026844923.1:0-19853 GCF_025583915.1 Anolis sagrei ordinatus | reverse complement strand
CTCAGCACACTGGGGCCACCCCTTGCTCTGCTTCCTTCCTTCCTGAAACCCGTCCTGCAAGCTGTCCCTTCAGGGTTGCCTCACCTGCCACGTTTACCCACAAACCAGCTTTCCTTGGTGAGGGCTTATAATAACTTCTCGTGGGAGGCTTCGCCATTTGGTCAGGATCCCAGCTCTCCAGCCACACCATGGGACCCTCTGTGCTGGCCCTCTTGGTGGGCCTCCTGGTTCTTTGTCCTGAACCAACATCAGCCAACAGCCCAAAGCGATTGTGCCCAAAAGGTAAGCAATCTCAAGTAAAAGGCCTTTTACAGTGAAGTGGAGCAGAAGTCGAACTCTATGTCCAGGTGACGCCAGGGATTCCCTGCACTTAATGTGGGGCAACCTGGATTAACATTGTTTTTAAGACAATTTGGGAATACACTAGAGCTTCTAAGGACAGAATGGCCAGCTCCAGTCCAAACCAGTCTGCTGTCCACATGGGCCAGCTTGGGAAAAGGGATGGATCAGGCCCATGATGCTACTGCAGATGACCACAGCCCTCCAGAGAACATCCAAGGTAGTTGGGCCTTGTTAGCTTGAAGAAGACAAGGCTGAGAGAAGGGGACATGAGAGCTGTGTGTATATATATTTGGAGAGCCGTCACGCTAAGGAAGGAGCAAGCTTGCTGGTGGAGTCTCCTTCTCTGGAGGTTTTCAAGCAGAGGCTAGATACCATCTGTCAGGGGGGCAATGGACTATGTGTTCCTGCAAGGTAGAAGGAGGATTGACTAGATGGCCCTTGAGGCTCCATTCCAACTTGAATGGAATATTAAGGGACTTGGAGTCCGGAGGAGGGTTTGAAGCAGAGTCTGGATGTCCATCTGCTAGGAGGGCTTGGATTCTGTCTTCCTTCGTAGCAGAATGGGGTTGAAATGGATGAAAAGGCAAAGAATGTAGCCACCCCCAGGGCCAGTATGCAGCATTACTGTAAAAATCTTGTTGTGGATTATACGCTATGTGTAGATGAGCCCAGAGTAGTCCCAAAGATCCAGGCCTAGATCTCCAGCTGGAAACCCCCAACCCTTACAAATGCAAACACAACACTAGCAGTTGCTTGGTCATCAATGCAAGGTGAAAGGTAGGAGAACAAAGACCCGTCAATGTTCATCTAGGACGCGAAACAATGGTTTCAAACTACAAGAGAGGAGATTCCATCTGAACATGAGGAAGAACTTCCTGATTGTGAGAGCTGTTCAGCAGTGGAACTCTCTGCCCCAGAGTGTAGTGGAGGCTCCTTCTTTGGAAGCTTTTAAGCAGAGGCTGGATGGCCATCTGTCAGGGGTGATTTGAATGCAATATTCCTGCTTCTTGGCAGAATGGGGTTGGACTGGATGGCCCAGGAGGTCTCTTCCAACTCTTTGATTCTATGATTCTATGATCTGGAGAACCAAGTCCCAGAAGTCAATGTGTTCAACCATACAGGGCTAGTGAAGGTGGGGCAGATGAAGGGCTCCAAGAAAGGCCATCAGGTGATCAGTGGTTGCTTCGTTTCAGAAGAAGGGGGCGCCCTCTGGGGAGGGCCCTTGCACTGGCCTGACAAGATAGACTTCAAAAGTGCTTCACCAACACGGTCCCTTGCTTTGGTTTTTCTTTTAATGCAAGTTAAATTCCAGCCAGAGAATGCACTCAACGCCAGGAGACAAATTCTGGTGGGTTGCTTCCAGCTAGAAGAGACACATTGGATAATTTCCTGAATGGTAAGTCAACTCACAGATGAATCAGTATATGAGTAAATCCAGTTGTTCTCCTGGTTCACTCTGGCTGGGGTTAACATTAGATTCTCCATGCTCCTTTCTAGTGGCTTCCATAGGAGGTTCTTCATGGCATGGTGCATGCATTGGGGGGTAAATTCTGAATCTAGTTTGCATCAAAGGTCACAGCTCTCTCAATCAGGAAATTCTTCCTGCAGGAAAGGAGATTCCACCTTAACATTAGGAAGAACTTGTCAAAGGCTTTCATGGCCGGAATCACTGGGTTGTTGTAGGTTTTTTTGGGCTATATGGCCATGTTCTAGAGGCATTCTCTCCTGACATTTCGCCTGCATCTATGGCAAGCATCCTCAGAGGTAGTGAGGTCTGTTGGAACTAGGAAATGGGTTTATATATCTGTGGAATGACCAGGGTGGGACAAAGGACTCTTGTCTGCTGGAGCTAGGTGTGAATGTTTCAACTGACCACCTTGATTAGCATATAATGGTCTGACAGTGCCTGGGGCAAACTTTTGTTGAGAGGTGATTAGATGTCCTTGTTTGTTTCCTCTCTGTTGTTGTGCTGTTGTAATTTTAGAGTTTTTTAATACTGGTAGCCAGATTTTGTTCATTTTCATGGTTTCCTCCTTTCTGTTGAAATTGTCCACATGCTTGTGGATTTCAATGGCTTCTCCGTGTCGTCTGACATGGTGGTTGTGAGAGTGGTCCAGCACTTCTGTGTTCTCAAATAATATGCTGTGTCCAGGCTGGTTCCTCAGGTGTTCTGCTATGGCTGACTTCTCTGGTTGAAGTAGTCTGCAGTGCCTTTCATGTTCCTTGATTCGTGTCTGGGCAATGGCTGCGTTTGGTGGTCCCTATGTAGACTTGTCCACAGCTGCATGGTATACGGTAGACTCCTGCAGAGGTGAGAGGATCTCTCTTGTCCTTTGCTGAACAGAGCATTTGTTGGATTTTCTAGGTGGGTTTGTAGATGGTTTGTAAGATGGCTCCAGCAGACAAGAGTCCTCTGTGCCACCCTGGTCATTCCACAGATATATAAACCCATTTTCCTAGCTCCAACAGACCTCACTACCTCTGAGGATGCTTGCCATAGATGCAGGCAAAACTTCAGGAGAGAATGCCTCTAGACCATGGCCATATAGCCCAAAAAAACCTACAACAACCCACATTAGGAAGAACTTCCTGACTGTGAGAGAGAGCTGTTCAGCAGTGGAACTCTCTGCCCCGGAGTGTGGTGGAGGCTCCTTCTTTGGATGCTTTTGAACAGAGGCTGGGTGGCCATCTGTCAGGGGTGATTTGAAAGAAATATTCCTGCTTCTTGGCAGAATGGGGTTGGACTGGATGGCTCACCAGGTCTCTTCCAACTCTAGGATTCTATGATCATGATCCAGTTTTTGTATTACAGAAAAGCCCGGAAAGTGTCCTGTTTCACCAGCTTCTGAAACTTGTAAAAAGGCGTGTCTGGACGATAACGGCTGCCCTGGAGACCTGAAGTGTTGCTTCAAAGGCTGTGGACGCAGTTGTGAGAAGCCAGTGATCACTGGTAAATAAATAGTCTTGTCTCCATCTAGAAAGTTGGCTGAGTTTGGGATTGCTCCAGCAGGAGTCTCCATCGACCCAATGGGAAAGTGCTTCATATCAGATGGAGGGCTGAAAAGTAAATAAACCTGGTCCACTAGCTCACCTAGGCTGCATCCAAAGGAATCTAGTGCAGTGGTTCTCAACGTTCCTAATGCCGCGACCCCTTAATACAGTTCCTCATGGTTTGGTGACCCCCAGCCATTAAATTATTTTCATTGCTACTTCATAATTGTAATTTTGCTCCTGTTATGAATCGTTATGTAAATATCTGATATGCAGGATGTATTCTCATTCACTGGACCAAATTTGGCACAAATAACAAATGGTGTTGAAGGAAAGTTCTGAGAGTGCCTTGGACTGCGAGAAGATCCAACCAGTCCATCCTCCAGGAAATAAAGCCCGGCTGCTCACTGGAGGGAAGGAGACTAGAGACAAAGTTGAAGTCCTTTGGCCACATCATGAGGAGACAGCAAAGCCTAGAGAAGACAATGATGCTGGGGAAAGTGGAAGGCAAAAGGAAGAGGGGCCGACCAAGGGCAAGATGGATGGATGGCATCCTTGAAGTGACTGGACTGACCTTGAAGGAGCTGGGGGTGGTGACGGCCGACAGGGAGCTTTGGCGTGGGCTGGTCCATGAGGTCACGAAGAGTCGGAGATGACTGAACGAATGAACAACAACAAACCCAATTTGAATACTGGTGGGGTTGGGATGGGAGGATTGATTTTGTCATTTGGGAGTTGTAATCGCTGGGATTTATAGTTCACCTACATTCAAAGAGCATTCTGAACTTGAACCAAACTTGGCACACAGAATTCCCATGACCAACAAAAAATACTGGAAGGGTTTGGTGGGCATTGACCTTGTGTTTTAGAATTGTAGTTCGCCTACATCCAAAGAGAACTGTGGACTCAAACAATGATGGATCTGGACCAAACTTGGCACAGATCCTCAATATGCCCAAATGTGAACACAGGTGGAGTTTGGGGAAATGATACTTGACATTTGGGAGTTGTAGCTGCTGGGATTTATAGTTTACTTACAATCAAAGAGTATTATGAACCTCACCAACAATAGAATTGGGCCAAACTTTCCACACAGAACCCCCATGACCAACAGAAAATACTGTGTTTTCTGATGGTCTTAGGTGACCCCTCTGACACCCCCTCGTGACCCTTCCAGGGGTCCCGACCCCCAAGTTGAGAAACACTGATCTAGATTGAGGGAATTCCCACTCTAATCTGCTTTGGTTGGACCTCACTTGGAATGAACTGTGTCCTCTTCTGGCAGCAAAAGGGAGGAGAATATAGACAAGGTGGAAGGTGTTCATAGAAAGGCAACCAAAATGGTCAAATGCCTGGAAACTATGAAGACCTATGAGTAGTGATGTTTAGTTTGGAGAAGAAAGAGTTGTTGTTGCTGTTGTTATGCTTATTTTCTCTCCACAAGGAGACTCAAAGCAGCTTAAAGGGGACATGACAGCCATGTTTACATAGTGTTAAGGAGGTCCCAGGGAGGAAGGGGTAAGCTTGATTTCTGCTGCTCTGGATACTAGGGCTGGGCGATTTCGTTCGTTAATTTCGTAATTCGTTATTAATTCGTTATTTTTTTTGATAACGAAGCGATATTGAACCATTCATGAGCAACTAAAAAACAAAACTAATTTTTTCAATTCGTTTCGTAATTGTTTCGAAATCGATTCGTAATTGATTCGAAATCGTTTCGTTATTATTTCCGCAGATCTGGTGCAAGTTTTAGGGTTGCTGTTTGTTTTCTCAGTGAAAAAAAAATAAATTATCACACCAACAAAAACGAATCGAGTTTAGAAACAAATTTTTCCGTGGTTGCCCAGCCCTACTGGATACAAAGACCGCTTCTATCCCAGAATCTGATCCCAGATTATCTGTTCATCCAGATTATCTGGTAGTGGAGATTCATATTGAAGACTCACCTGACTGAAATATCATTTTTAGTAATTGTTAGAAGAACAATTTCTGTATTAAATGTTGGTTCAGTAACCCAGCAGAGATGGGAGGGGGAGTTGGTTAGAGTAAGAATAGGCTGGAAAGCGAAGAGCTAGGTTTCCACACCAATGGGGTATTCGAACCTTGGAAACTCTAGGCACCAATCCAAAAAAATAAGATAGTGGGAAGTTGAAAACAATTGGGTTGTTGTAGGTTTTTTCGGGCTGTATGGCCATGGCCTAGAGGCATTCTCTCCTGACATTTCGCCTACATCTATGGCAAGATATGGTAAGTCAGGAGAGAATGCCTCTAGACCATGGCCATACAGCCCGAAAAAACCTACAACAACCCAGTGATTCCGGCCATGAAAGCCTTCGACAATACATGGAAAACAATTATTTTATTGTACAGGGAACGAACAAAAAGAGAGGTAGGAGTTGAAGGAGAAACAAGAGCTGGTGGTGGAAAGGAGGTGAAACTGGAATGGAGTGAGCAAATGTTTGTGTACAACAGTGGTTCCTAACCTTTGGGCCTCCAGGTGTTTTGGACTTCAGCTCCCACAGTTCCTAACAGCTGGGATTTCTGGGAGCTGAAGTCCAAAACAACTGGAGGACCAAAGGTTGGGAACCACTGATGTACAATGTGGGGGTTTTTGTATAAACATTGATTGATTGATTGATTGATTTTGGTATATGAAGGATGTTCTGGGACAGCCGCACCAGAAGCTCCAGCTTATCTTGCTATTTGTTGATTGCTGCATGTATTTCAAAGTTCTATGCCTTTGCAGTTAGATGGCTTTCCTTACTTTGCAGTTATTGGGTCAATTGCTTGTCAATTATTATTAGGTTCCCTAGTCCCGCCCCCTTTTTGGGCTTTGGAGGGAAGTGAGCCATTTTGTTAGTTAGTCTAAGCTAGGTTAACCAATGTGTAGGATCTGTGTAACTTCCCCTGTACAAAGGCTTCAACCTTTAAGAATCTCCAGGGAAAGAACGCCAGGGAAGCATTCCCACAGCTTTAAGCAATCCAGGGGAGAACAGCTTTAAGAACTCCAGGAAAACAGCCTTAAAGACTAAAGAACTCCAGCTGGAGAACATCCACTGCCTTGCTGGTAGGTCCACTCGGCGTCCGAGAAGCAGTTCGGCCCGGTAGCGGAGCATGCATCAGCGAGAGTTGGATTTTAGTCAGCCTGGGAGAATTTAAAAGGGGGAATTTTCCTTTAAAGAAAAGTTATTGAAGATAATGCCTGTCCCCTGTGGACAAGACTGAGAGAACCAATACTTTATCAAGAAAGCCTTGCAGTTCCTGTTTGATTTCATTAATAAAGGACTTTGTTGTCTTTCTCAATCCATCTGAAGATTCTTTTGTAGAGGAAGCCCCTGAGAACTTCTCCTTGGGCCCCCTGGCTTCCCGCTGGGCAAAGGTTACACATCCTATCTTGAAAGCCAACCAAATACAGGCCCAGCGGCGACAGAACAAAGGAAAAAAAACATGCAGTCTTCAAAATCCAATAATCACATACTATTTCCCCAGTCCCTCCACCTCCCCATTCCCACCCATGACTTCCGGCACCACACCATATGGAACTAGTATCTAACAAAACTCTTTCCTTATCATTACATTAATAAATTCCACATGTGGCTATTTCAAAGTCTATTTTTGCATTATTTTTTCAACACCCAAAGACAACTCTTCAATGCATTTTCCCCTTAAGTCATTGGAGAGCTTGGCCATTTGGATAGACTCAACTAATTTTCTTCTCCAATCCTTAATGAGTAGTTCTTTTTCCCCTTTCCAAGACATCGATATTGCAATTCTCACCACCACAAAACGATATTGGCAATATGTGACCAAGAGCAAGTTATATAAAAGAATCAAAGCATTCCTGACAGATATAGAATCATAGAATCAAAGAGTTGGAAGAGACCTCAATGGGCCATCCAGTCCAACCCCATTCTGCCAAGAAGCAGGAATATTGCATTCAAATCACCCCTGACAGATGGCCATCCAGCCTCTGTTTAAAAGCTGCCAAAGAAGGAGCCTCCACCACACTCTGGGGCAGAGAGTTCCACTGCTGAACGGCTCTCACAGTCAGGAAGTTCTTCCTCATGTTCAGATGGAATCTCCTCTCTTGTAGTTTGAAGCCATTGTTCCCGTCCTAGTCTCCAAGGAAGCAGAAAACAAGCTTGCTCCCTCCTCCCTGTGGCTTCCTCTCACATATTTATACATGGCTATCATATCTCCTCTCAGCCTTCTCTTCTTCAGGCTAAACATGCCCAGCTCCTTAAGCCGCTCCTCATAGGGCTTG
This sequence comes from Anolis sagrei ordinatus, assembly GCF_025583915.1. Lineage (NCBI taxonomy): Eukaryota > Metazoa > Chordata > Lepidosauria > Squamata > Anolidae > Anolis > Anolis sagrei. The sequence goes on along the minus strand of NW_026844923.1, from coordinate 12,256 downwards.
TTCTCCAGACGCTTGATCATTTTAGTCGCTCTCCTCTGGACACATTCCAGCTTGTCAATATCTCTCTTCAATTGTGGTGCCCAGAATTGGACACAATATTCCAGGTGTGGTCTAACCAAAGCAGAATAGAGGGGTAGCATACTTCCCTAGATCTAGACACTATGCTCCTATTGATGCAGGCCAAAAATGCTACCCCTCTATTCTGCTTTGGTTAGACCACATCTGGAATATTGTGTCTAATTCTGGGCACCACAATTCAAGAGAGATATTGACAAGCTGGAATGTGTCCAGAGGAGGGCGACTAAAATGATCAAGGGTCTGGAGAACAAGCCCTATGAGGAGCGGCATAAGGAGCTGGGCATGTTTAGCCTGAAGAAGAGAAGGCTGAGAGGGGATATGATAGCCATGTATAAATATGTGAGAGGAAGCCACAGGGAGGAGGGAGCAAGCTTGTTTTCGTCTTTGGTGTTGATTAGTGCAAATCCTTGCACGTGGAGTTGTGCATGAGTCATGTTGTGCATTAACTCATCCGGCATGGAAACAGTGGCAAACAGCCAAATGTGCAGCAGAGGGCGCATACACATCATAAACACGTCTCTGCAAGCCCATGGTTACGGCGTTCTGCCTGGCAGAATGAGGTTGGACTGGGTGGCACGTGGGGTCTCTTCTACCTCTAAGCATGTAGGATTCAATGATTCTATGGATTGATTCCTGGTCCCTTGTTTCTTCCAGTCAAGCCTGGCGTTTGTCCCATGTTCAAGATCCCTTCTGGGCTGCCATGTGAGTACAAATGCTGCCAGGACTCTGACTGCCTAGGAAACGAGAAGTGTTGCCCCCAGGGACCCTGTCGGACCGTCTGTTTTACACCAGGTGAGGACCAGAAAGCCCTGTGCCACCTTCCTGACTGCCCAGAGATGTGTTGGGGTCTCCAAAAAGTGACTTCGCAGATTTAGCTGGATACCCTACACTGAACACAATGGGATTGGACTAGATGGCCTCTGGGGACCCTTTCCAACTTTAGGATTGGTTGACCACTAAGATCTTTTTTGTTATGTCCTTCACAGGTTTTTAGGCTGGGAAGCGGCAGAGTCCCACCAGAAGATGCCAACTCTTCACTTTGCCAGGGCTTTGCTCTCATGTGTTTCGGCTTTCTTCCCAGCATCACATTGTCTCTGTGGCAATGTGTTTCTCCTCCAGAATGGTCAACCCTTCCCAGTAGCTTTGGGAAAATATCCCATTCCCTAGAAGCAGAACAATAAAGCAATGGAGCACTCTGGATCCAGTTGGAAAAAGAAATAAGAGCTCTATATCTTTCATTTCATTTGAGAGTTGCTTGCAATATGTGTGTTCTGAAGTCCAGCAATGTGCTTTCATTAAAAATTCAAGAAAGAAAGAAAAACAAGAGTTGGGGGGACCCCAAGGGCTATCTAGTCCAACCCTCTTCATCCATGCAGAAATACAGATCCTAATCAGGGCATGTTGACAACTAATCGTGCAAGAAACTAGTCCAATGTGGGCTAGGCAAAACTATGGTGAGGTGGATCTGGAATTGGTTAAATGGACGAACCCAGAGGGTGATTCTCCCCAAGGCTTCCTCTTCATCCTGAAAAGAAGTGACGAGTGGAGTGCCACAGGGTTCCGTCCTGGGCCCGGTCCTGGTCAGGATCTTTATTAATGACTTAGGTGAAGGGCTAGAAGGCAGGATCATCAAGTTTGCAGATGACACCAAATTGGGAGGGAGAGCCAACACTCCAGAGGACAGGAGCAGGATTCAAAGGGATCTTGACAGATTAGAGAGATGAAGGGCCAAAATTAGCAAAATGAAATTCAACAGTGACAAATGCAAGATACTCCACTTTGGCAGGAAAAAGGAAATGCAAAGATACAGAATGTGGGACAATGCCTGGCTCGAGAGCAGTACGTGTGAAAAAGATCTTGGAGTCCTCGTGGACAACAAGTTAAACATGAGCCAACAATGTGACGTGGTGGCAAAAAAAAGCCAATGGTATTTTGGCCTGCATCAATAGGAGCAAGGTGTCTAGATCTAGGGAAGTCATGCTCCCCATGCTCTATTCTGCTCTGGTTAGACCACACCTGGAATATTGTGTCCAATTCTGGGCACCACAATTCAAGAGAGATGTTGACAAGTTGGAATGTGTCCAGACGAGCGCGACTAAAATGATCAAGGGTCCGGAGAACAAGCCCTATGAGGAGCGGCTTAAGGAGCTGGGCATGTTTAGCCTGAAGAAGAGAAGGCTGAGAGGAGATATGATAGCCATGTATAAATATGTGAGAGGAAGCCACAGGGAGGAGGGAGCAAGCTTGTTTTCTGCTTCCTTGGAGACTAGGACGTGGAACAATGGCTTCAGACTACAAGAGAGGAGATTCCATCTGAACATTAGGAAGAACTTCCTGACTGTGAGAGCCGTTCAGCAGTGGAACTCTCTGCCTCAGAGTGTGGTGGAGGCTCCTTCTTTGGAAGCTTTTAAGCAGAGGCTGGATGGCCATCTGTCAAGGGTGATTTGAATGCAATATTCCTGCTTCTTGGCAGAATGGGGTTGGACTGGATGATGGCTCATGAGGTCTCTTCCAACTCTTTGATTCTATGATTCTATGATTCTATGACAACTTCAACAGAAAGGAGGAAACCATGGAAATGAACAAAATCTGGTTTCCAGTGTTAAAAAAACTCTAAAATTACAACAGCAATACAACAGAGAGGAAACAAACAAGGACATCTAATCACCTCTCAACAAAAGTTTGCTCCAGGCACTGTCAGGGCATTATATGCTAATCAAGGTGGTCAGTTGAAACATTCACACCTAGCTCCAGCAGACAAGAGTCCTTTGTCCCACCCTGATCATTCCACAGATATATAAACCCTTTTTCCTAGTTCCACTACCTCTGAGGATGCTTGCCATAGATGCAGGCGAAACGTCAGGACAGAATGCCTCTAGACCATGGCCATATAGCCCGAAAAAAACTACAACAACCCAGCTCTATATCTTCCATTTTATTTGAGAGTTGCTTGTAATATGTGTGTTCTGAAGTCCAGCTATGTGCTTTCTTTAAAAATTCAAGAAAGAAAAAAACCAAACATTGAGGGGGACCCCAAGGACCATCTAGTCCAACCCTCTTCATCCATGCAGAAATACAGATCCTGATCAGGGCATGTTGACAACCAATCATGCATGTGAACAGAACACATTTCAAGATTTGGGTGCAGATCTGCAGGAGCCTTCCCGTTCCTTGGATCCTTTGTTCTGTCTTTTAAGAGCATTATAAACCCCTTTTAATCATCAGCCTGTGATAATCCGTTGTGTTACTCTTTCCAAGCAATAAAGAAGGAGCCTTGAAATGCCTTTCCTGTCTCACTTGCTTTGGAAAGGAGCCAATGGGGAGAAGTCGAGGAATGCTGTTCCTGGAGGACAATCACACCAGTCACTGACCCTGCTCAACTGGTTCCTTGGCTTTCCTGGCTCCCCTTTTTGCTTTGTTTTCAAGGCCTGTTCCAAGCATCAAGGCAAGGAATGCCTATGCCCCAAACAACCTGATGGCTGCAGCACTTGCAAGCAGAACTAAAATCACAGAGGAAGAATTGCAATTTAACCAGCTACTTGAAATCAAACAGGAAAATCATAGAATCATAGAATCAAAGAGTTGGAAGAGACCTCATGGGCCATCGAGTCCAACCCCATTCTGCCAAGAAGCAGGAATATTGCATTCAAATCACCCCTGACAGATGGCCATCCAGCCTCTGCTTAAAAGCTTCCAAAGAAGGAGCCTCCACCACACTCCGGGGCAGAGAGTTCCACTGCTGAACGGCTCTCACATTCAGGAAGTTCTTCCTCATGTTCAGATGGAATCTCCTCTCTTGTAGTTTGAAGCCATTGTTCCGCGTCCTAGTCTCCAGGGAAGCAGAAAACAAGCTTGCTCCCTCCTCCTCCCTGTGGCTTCCTCTCACGTATTTGTACATGGCTATCATATCCCCTCTCAGCCTTCTCTTCTTCAGGCTAAACATGCCCAGCTCCTTAAGCCGCTCCTCAAATCATGGAAAGGAAAGGGATGAGAGCATCTAAGGCAGTGGTTTTCAACCTTCCTAATGCCGTGATCCCTTAATACAGGAGAGAGGAGCCCACAGACCCACTAATGAGAGTCCGGTATTCTGACAAGCAAAGGAAAGAACCAAAAGAATTTTCCCTGATTTTGCCCAATAAATCTCACCAAAATTGAAAAAAAGACACCAAATTGTATTTATTTTGTCCACCTGGTATGGATATCAAACCTTGATAGTTCGTCAGGTGAGACATACATTCAATACATTGCAGTACATTTTTATAGAAAAACAGAGCTGCCAAAGTTCAAATTTCTACCCCACCCCCGCCCCCTTGCCGGCAACCTCCTGATTGGCTGTCATCATCAGCTGGATGGGAGGCACGGCCGGCTCAGCCACGCCTCAGCCAATCAGGGAGTCAGCACTGCTTCGAGCTCTGGTCCAATGAGAGCGGAGGAGGCGGTCCAAGAGAAAAACAATGAACCAGGAGTCTAGATGAGTGGTTTAAAATGAATCAGTGTGTGTCCTGATGGCCAGCAATTAACCCAGAGATTCCTCAAGCCAGCCGGGTATTATCTTGAAAGGTTGAAATATGCAAAAATGGCTGGCATGGCTGCCAAGCCCTGACATTCTTCTGACTTAGATATTGAATTACTTGATGTTATCTGTGTGGGCTTCAGTCCAAAGGGGAGATGGCAATGAGAAAGACAGATGGGACATCCTGATCTTCCCTGAAGGCAGGATATCTCTTTGTTGACACGTGACCAATTCGCCATGGGGTGCCTCCTCGGGTGGACCTGCTCTGAGACCCAAATAGCACCTTGCTATTATCATGCAATAAGTCTTTGTTGGAAACCTTAAATCAATAGGAATTCACCTCAGGAAATGAACTTCTCAAGGCTTCTGTCTTGCCAGGGTCACGAATGGGTGGCTTTCCACCCCCTCTGGGGATTGAGAAGGGCGGGGTAAAAGTACCAGTAATAAATAAATAAATAAATATACAAACACACACACATAGGGGATTCATAAGGCCTATACAAGGGAGAAATGGAGGGAAAAGGAAATTCATATAGACCAATTCCACCCACCAAAGCCCATAGAAAGTCCAATATTATGAAATCATATAGTCCCCAAATCATGATGGGGATTCCATGGGGTTTAGGGAAAAGTTTCAGAAAATCTTCAAAAGTTCTTAAAAGTTAAAGAAAGTAGATGAAAGTTGTAAAATCCAGGGGAGGCAAGTTGGAAAAGGTGTCCCAGCGTCCATTGAGTTCCTATGAGCCGACTGCCAGCGTGGAAGACCAAGATCATCATCATCATCATCATCATCATTTAATTACTTATTAATCGCCCTCCATCCGAGAATGCTCCAGGCAATTTACAGCTAAATTGTAAAAGATAAAATACATACAGATCCACGGAGAGAACTACAGATCCCTCCTCACCAGGGACCAAGGCAGCCCGTCGACATCTTGGGAATCCTATGGGGCGACTGTGACAGTTTCCCAAGATCAGCAGGCTCCCTGGACATCCACAAAATGGTGGCGATGAGGTGGTGTCTTCAGAAAAACAGCTGGGCTCCAGGTTGAGGTTTTACAGACAAAAAATGTTATTCCCGGGGTGAAGGGGTTAGCGGAGAAAAACCGAGATAACCATTAGTCTTAGAATTCCCCCAGGAGAAGAATGACACCATTTTTGAAGTGATCAGTTGACTCGCAGATACGGGGGGCTGAGGGGTTTCCGTATCCGCGGTTTAAGGGAATGCAGTTTTGGCCTCCCCGGTACGCGAAAATCGCATCCCAGGTGGGCCAGCAGTCATCTGCAGCCCAGGAGAAGAAAGGTTCATGGAGAGAGAGAGGTTTGAGGCAATGAAAAGACACAAAGTAGCACTATGGAGAGGAAAAAGATTACAATTAATTGATACTTTTTATTGGGGGATTAGTTACAATGTTAGGAGGGGAAAGAAAGTGAGGTAATAAGAAGTCTTCTGAGTTGCAGCTGCTGCTGTGGCCACGTTCATGCAGGTTTGCCCAAGCGGGGCAATGGAGAACTGAGGAACTCCCTGCTGCTGGTCAGATCAACTTGAAGGCAGGGAGTTCCGGGTTCGACCTCAGTTCCTCCTGTTGCGGTGACCCCCAACCATAACATTGTTTGGATATCAGCCAGCAAACCAACACTTTAAATGAAGAAATAGTTTTCTAAGATCTACAGAGGTACTCACAGGAACATCTCAGCAAGTGAGAGTCCAAAAGTGGCAGGCAAAAACTCAGAACCTTGATCAGTTTCTGCTGCTGGATGAGAAATTCCCCCTTGGGCACAGAGGAGATTGGGTGACTTGGAAGGTGCTGAACAGACTGTGTTCTGGCACCACAAGATTCAGAGCCAACCTTAAGAAATGAGGCCACAAAGTGGAGTCTACGACATACGAGTGTGGAGAAGAGCAAACCACAGACCACCTATTACAATACAGCCTGAGCCCTGCTGCATGCACAATAGAGGATCTTCTTGTAGCAACATCAGAGGCACTCCAAGTGGCCAGAAACTGGTCAAAGGACATTTAGTATCATGCCAAGTTTTTTTAAACTTTGTGTTTTTGAAATACATTACAACTGTACCCTTGGTTCACTTCTGATACAATAGATAGATAAATAAATAAATCTCATTGAATGCCTCTCTCTATATGACACACGACACAACATATTAACCCACAGAACTTCAATTTGGAAATTTCCTCCCAGTCTAGCACAGATTTACTTAAGGTAGGGTAAAGGTTTCCCCCTTGACATTAACTCTAGTTGTGTCTGACTCTAGGGATTGGTGCTCATCTCCATTTCTAAGCCCAAGAGCCAGCGTTGTCCGTAGACACCTCCAAGGTCATGTGGCCAGCATGACTGCATGGAGCACCCTTACCTTCCCACTGGAGCAGTACCTATTGATCTACTCACATTTGCATGTTTTCGAACTGCTAGCCAGCACTTTGAATTATGCTTGGAAGCTGATCGGCAACCAGTGGAGCTGGCATAATAGAGGAGTTGTATGCTCCCTGTATGCCGCTCCGGTGAGCAACCTGGCTGCCAACCATTGGACTAGTTGAAGCTTCCAGGCAGTCTTCAAAGACAGCCCCATATAGAGTGTGTTGCAGTAGTCTATTCAGGATGTAACACTGTGGCCATGTCAGACTTCCTAAGGTACGGGCGCAGATAGTTTCCCCCTTGGCATTAAGTCCGGTTATGTCCGACTCTGGGATTCTGGTGCCCATCTCCATTTCTAAGCCAAAGAGCCAGCGTTGTCCATAGACACCTCCAAAGTCATGTGGCCGGCATGACTACATAGAGCGCCCTTACCTTCCCTGGAGACTAGGACGCAATGGAACAATGGCTTCAAACTACAAGAGAGGAGATTCCATCTGAACATGAGGAAGAACTTCCTGACTGTGAGAGCCGTTCAGCAGTGGAACTCTCTGCCCCGGAGTGTGGTGGAGGCTCCTTCTTTGGAAGCTTTTAAACAGAGGCTGGATGGCCATCTGCCAGGGGTGCTTTGAATGCAATATTCCTGCTTCTTGGCAGACTGGATGGCCCAGGAGGTCTCTTCCAACTCTTTGATTCTAGGATTCTACCTTCCCACTGGAGCAGTACCTATTGATCTACTCACATTTGCATGTTTTCAAACTGCTAGGTTGGCAGAAGCTGGGGCTTACAGCGGGAGCTCACCCCGCTCCCTGGATTTAAACCTGTGACGTTTCAGTAAGTAAATTCAGTGGTTTAACCCACTGTGCCACTGAGGGCTCCTTACCCACAAAAAATATGTACAATTCTTACATACATACTCTGAAGGTCTTTTTAGACACAGCTGTTTTAATTATATTGCACACGATTCCAGGTTTGTGTATAACCTGAAAGCAAAGGGGTCATTCATTTTCCCAGTCACTAATGGGGGTAGTTTTGAAATTTGGAGTATTTCGGATTTAGGAATTGCGGAATCAGGTAAGGGATGCTCAATTTGTATACCTAATATTAACCTTTTCAAAGCAAAAGAGCAAGACTTTTATAACTATAACCTAGACCAGTGGTTCTAAACCTCTCTAACACTGTGACCCCTAAATATGGTTCCTCATGTTGTGGTGACACCCAACCATAAAATTATTTTCGAGAGTGCAAATCAGGCGAGGCAGGCTTTACACAAGGTCAGGCCTCACGTGAATGAGCCCTCGCCTGGCCCACGCCCTTTCTGGCCAGCGAGAATGTGAGGCAGGTGAGGGCTCCTTCACACTAGGCCTGGCCTTGCGCAAAGACTTGGGGGTGGGCCAAAGACTTGGGGGCGGGGCCAAAGGAGGCAGCCTCGCGACCCCTCCAAAATGGCCAAACGACCCCCTTGGTGGTCGCAACCCCCAGGCTGAGAACCTCTGACTTAGACTTAAAAGGCGACTGCAGTGCATCCTCTCCTTGGCTCTTGGCTTTCACATTGGACCATCTGACACACAAGCTGCGAAGGAGACCCTCTTTCCCCTTCAACCCAGTTGATCCACTGCCAAAATGTGGCTTTCCACCTTTGATTTGACTGCAAACAAATCAGCCCCGTCACGGCTCATTAAGAGGCTAAATTTAGAAACTTCCCTGCAACTGTGGCAAATTTATCTCTCCAGACATGTTGAGGGTATAAACACCAAAACAGGGAAATGTGAGGCATCCACACAGATTTACACACACGCACCATCATACTTGTGGGTAGCAAGGCCTGAGGAACTCTTATCTCCACTTTAACCTTCCCTCGTCATATTTGCATAATAGACCGTCTCCCAACCCCGGGATGCTGGGCTGCTGGGGACAAGCAGCAGGGAATTATACTTTGGGGTGCCTTTTCAGTAACAGCACCCCAAAGTATAATTCCCTCATCAGAGAAGCCAGGCAGTCTCAATTCCTGGAGGCAATGGATCCTCAGGTATTTGGGTTGGCCTTTGGATCTGAAAATGAAGGATGTCATTGTTAGATAGATAATGCACTCTTAGACAGGTATGCATTGACTGTAACCCTATTTTGTTAAACTAGTGGAAATACAGTTCTAATGGACATGTGGTCACAGACCTAGAATCATAGAATCAAAGAGTTGGAAGAGACCTCCCCATTCTGCCAAAAAGCAGGAATATTGCATTCAAATCACCCCTGAAAGATGGCCATCCAGCCTCTGTTTAAAAGCTTCCAAAGAAGGAGCCTCCACCACACTCCGGGGCAGAGAGTTCCACTGCTGAACGGCTCTCACAGTCAGGAAGTTCTTCCTAATGTTCAGATGGAATCTCCTTTCTTGTAGTTTGAAGCCTTACTGAAGCATTAAGTGGGTGATCATGTGGAACTTAAGAAACATTCTAAAGAAGCTTACTTACTTACTTAGGCGATCCCTCGTTGTCCAAATAAGATTGTCCCCCAAGTTCGGTGTCCTGGCAGTGGGTCCGTAGGTGACTGTAGAGCCCTATTTTTGACCTGCATGTTCTCCCACTATGAGGGCATCGGTTTCCAGGCGGAAGGCAGTCCCGGTCGGGTTGGCTTGATGCACCTTCCTCTTGGCACGTTTCTCCCTTTTGCCCTCCACTCGTGCCTCTTCAAATTCTTCAGCACTGCTGGTCACAGCTGACCTCCAGCTGGAGCACTCAAGGGCCAGGGCTTCCCAGTTCTCCAGGTCTATGCCAGAGTCTTTAAGCCCATCTTTCAATCTCTCTTCCTGTCCTCCAACATTCCATTTTCCGTTCTTGAGTTCTGAGTAGAGCAGCTGCTTTGAGAGACAGTGGTTGGGCATTCTACCTGTAGAGAAGCTTCGTTTCTTAAAGATTCCTAGGGGAAACAGTCCCAAAAGCTCTAGCTGGGGAATTTACAGCCTCACAGCTTTAAGAACAGTCTCTAAAGAAAGACTTTTAAGAGAAACAGCTTTACAGCACAACCCTTGTTGGGGTTGGAGAAACGGACCCACAACTTTCGTGGGAAAAGTCCTAAGGACTCCAGCTGGAAATTCTTCAGAGCCTTGACTGGTAGGTCTACTCGGGTACCCAAGAAGCAATTTGGAGCCGGGAGTAGGGCCCACACCAGCAAAGCCTAGAAAGCAGATTGCCCAAGGAGGGGTCAAAAAGGGTTTTCCTTGTAAAGGAAAGAAATAGTTCTCCAAGCAAGTATTGTAGACAAGTTAAGAAGCATTTGTTTGATTTGTTGAATATCTAAGATTGTTTGTTGAAGACCTAAGCCAGTGTTTCTCAACCTGGGGGTCGGGACCCCTGAGGGGGTCACGAAGGGGTGTCAGAGGGGTCACCAAAGACCATCAGAATACACAGTATTTTCTGATGGTCATGGGGATTCCATATGGGAAGTTTGAGCCAATTCTATCGTTGGTGGAGTTCAGAATGTTCTTTGATTGTAATGAACTATAATTCCCAGCAACTACAACTCCCAAAAGTCAAGGTCTATTTTCCCCAAGCTCCACCAGTATTCACATTTGCGCATATTGAATATTTGTGCCAAGTTTGGTCCAGATCCACCATTGCGTGCATCCACAGTGCTCTCTGGATATAGGTGAACTACAACTCCCAATCTCAAGGTCAATACCCACCAAACCTTCCAGTGTTTTAGGTTGGTCATGGGAATTCTGTGTGGCAAATTAGGTTCAAATCAATTGCTGGTGGAGTTCAGAATGCTCTTTGATTATAGGTGAACTATAAATCCCAGCAACTACAACTCCCAAATTACAAAATCAATCCTCCCCCAACCCTACTAGCATTTACATGTGGGTGCATTGGGTATTTGTGAATGAAAATATATTTTGTATATCTAATATTTACATTATGATTTATAACAGTAGTAAAATGACTGTTATGAAGTAGCAACAAAAACAATGTTATGGTTGCGGGTCACCACAACATGAGGGGCTGTATTAAGGGGTCACGGCATTAGGAAGATTGAGAACCACTGACCTAAGCAATAATAAATAAAAAACTTTTAAACTTCTAAAGACTTTGTACAGGAAAACCCATAGGGCCTCTCATCCGAGGCACTCCAGCTTCCCGCTGGGCACAAAGAGCACGTCCTGGTCAAAAGCCAATTGCTATTGGCCCAGCGCATGACAGCACATTATTATTATTATTATTATTATTATTATTATTATTATTACTCAACTGTGGAATATGCTAGAGGTTTTCAAGCAGAAGCTGTATGGGGATGGCCTTCAAGACAGGTTGGACTGGATGACCTTTGGGGGGACCCTTCCAACTCTAGGATGCTAAAAGTATGTGCTGGAATGGCAGGTGCTGCTACAATGTAGGCAATAAAACCCAACCAACCATGAGGCTCTAAAGGTGCCTTTGTGTGCTTGCTTACTCCTTTTGCAGGTGAACTCACCTCCTTTTCCTCCTCCTTTGAAACTGATTACATTTGGTTTCCTCTCTGGTTCTTTCACAGGTTACTCGCTCTTTACTCCTCTTTTGTTCCCCTTCTGTTTTTGCAAAGGCACACCTTTTTGCGTAGTGTGCACAGAGAGGGAGAGTGAAAGAGCGAAAGGAAGATATATATACATATTCGACAAATAAAGAGTGCCTTGTTGACATAACTGAGTCCTTCACTTTGAATGCCCAGGTCGGGTCCCCTTGACCATCCACTCCCCACTCCCCCACCTTGGACAGGCCTGGAACTCTGCCAGACATTATATAAATCTCACAAAGTAACTTGGACACAAACAACAAAACTCAGGTGGCCATGCCAAGTGACTTTGTTTAGGAGCAGGCCACATCAGCAGGGCCCATGGCATGGCTCTTGCAACCTGGAAGCAACAGTTTAGACAATTCATTAATAGGAAATAGGCTAAGTTGTAGCAATGGTATTCCCTGTAGTCACCTACGGATGTGAGAGCTTGACCATAAGGAAGGCTGAATGAAGGAAGAGAGATGCTTTTGAACTGTGGTGTTGGAGGAAAATTCTGAGAGTGCCTTGGACCGTGAGAAGATCCAACCAGTCCATCCTCCAGGAAAGAAAGCCTGACTGCTCATTGGAGGGAAGGAGACTGGAGACAAAGCGGAAGTCCTTTGGCCACATCATGAGGAGACAGCAAAGCCTAGAGAAGACAATTATGCTGGGGAAGGTGGAAGATAAAAGACTGCTCATTGGATGGAAGAATAGTAGAGGACAATCTTGACAGATCAGAGAGATGGGCCAAAACTAACAAAATGAAGTT
>NW_026844922.1:108231-118853 GCF_025583915.1 Anolis sagrei ordinatus | reverse complement strand
TCGGCCGCCTCCGCCCTGCAGATGGTCCACGTGGCCGAGCGCTGCGCACAGGCCCTCTCCCGGTATTTGGCCCCCAAAGCGGGCCCCTTGCTCTGTGGAGAGGAAGAGGACAGCGAGGAGGAGGAGGAAGTGGCCGAGTCCTCCACGGCTCCAACCCCATCGTCCCCGGCCCTATCGCTCTCTGTGGAGAACGCCCAAGGATGCTACGAGAATACAAGGCTTCCTGTTCTGAACTGTTGGCCACATTGGCACAAGCAGGAGAGCATGGAGGAGGAGGAGGAAGAGGAGGCTTCTTCGCCTTCCGAAGGGGAATACTCCAATTCTCAATGCTTCAAGGTCGAGCCGTTGCCGTCCCCTTCGCTCTCCTTCCTCGACTCGGCGGTGGAGATTACCCGCAGCTACTTGCAAGGTTGCTATGAGAGTCAAAGCGGCAGCAAAGAGTTGAACTATTTGCCGAATCGCGGAAATGGAAGCAATGAGGAAGAGTGGCATTTTTCACCTTTGAAAGAGGAAGATTGCCAAGGAGAAGGGGCAGAGTGGGGTGTGTTTACCCAACGTGGTGATAAAACGGTCCCCAAAAGGCTCCCTCCGCCCCACCCGTTGAACTATCCTCTGCACCGGCACGGCGGAGGGAGCTGGAAGGGCCCGGCTCACGGTCCGAAGGGCCCCTTCCGGTGCCCGCGCTGCGGCCGGCCCTTCCATCAGCTGGGCCCGCTGGCCACCCACGTGCGGGAGCACAAGCTCTGCCTCTGCCTGCGCTGCGGCAAAGCCTTCTCGCAGAAGAGCAACCTGACGCGGCACAGCCGGGTGCACACGGGCGTCAAGCCCTTCCAGTGCCCGGTCTGCCGCAAGCGCTTCACGCAGAAGGCTACGCTGCAGGACCACCTCAACCTCCACCGCGGGCTCAAGCCCCACCGCTGCAACTACTGCGCTGTGCGCTTCGCCCACAAGCCGGGACTCCGCAGGCACCTCAAGGAAATGCACGGCAAGAGCACCGCCCAGAACAGCCGCCGGGAAGCCAAGCAGGAGCACCAGGAGGTCCCCATCGGCTTCCATTGATGGACGGCTGCGGACTCTCTCTCTATATATATATACATCCTCTTTCTCAACAGCTGCAAGCGTCCTCAGGAAGACGTGTTATGAGGGCCACCAGCAGCCAAGTTCTTCCAGTTGTGAAGGAAGGGCTGCATCTCTCTGAGGGATCCTAGAATTCGAAGGGGCCCCCAAGGGCCATCCAGTCCAACCCCCTTCTGCCGGGCAGGAAGACACAGTCTCATCCATCCCTATGAATGGTAGATGTAGATAGATTGCCATAGATAGATAGATAGATAGATAGATAGATAGATAGATAGATAGATAGATAGATAGATAGATAGATGAACAGATGGGTGGATGGAGGGACGGACAGACAGACAGACAGATAGATAAGTAGATAGATAGAAAACGGATGGATGGGTGGATGGATGGATAGATAGATAGATAGAAGAATGGATGGGTGGATGGATGGGCGGATGGATAGAGAGAAAGATGTTTGGTACATCATAGAAATCCTAGAGTTACCAGATTCCCCAAAGGCCATCTAGTCTGACCCCCCTGTCTGCCAGGCAAGAGGACACAATTCAAGCCCTCCTGACAGATGGTCATCCTTACTAGAGTCCCCAAAGGCCATCTAGTCTGACCCCCCTGTGCCAGGCAAGAAGACACCATTCAAGCCCTCCTGACAGATGGTCATCCTTACTAGAGTCCCCAAAGGCCATCTAGTCTGACCCCCCTGTGCCAGGCAAGAAGACACCATTCAAGCCCTCCTGACAGGTGGTCATCCAGCCTCTGTTTACAAGCCTTCGTAGAATCCTAGAGTTGGGAGAGACCTCCAAAGGCCATCCAGTCTGAACCCATATCTGCCAGGCAGGAAGGCACTATCCAAGCCCTCCTAAGAGATGGCCATCCTGCCTCTGAATTAGAGAACCATACATTTCGAAGAGGCTTAAAATGCCAAAAAAAACCCCAAAAAACAGACACACACATACATATACATACACACACACACACACACACACACACACATATATATATATATATATATATATATATATATATATATATATATATATACACACACACATACATACATACATACATACATACATAATCGGCTTCCATTGATGGACAGCTTTGGACTATATATATATATATATATATATATTCCCAACGTGGTCAACTGTGAATTGCACATAAAATATAATAATAATGGTCCTCAGGAAGACATTGTATTAGGGCCACCTGTAGCCAAGTTCTCCTTCTAGTTCTGAAGGAAGTGCTGCATATCTCTGAGGGATCCTAGAGTTCGAAGGGGGCCCCAAGGGTCATCCAGTCCAACCCCCTTCTGACAGGCCGGAAGACACAGTCGCATCCATCCCTATGAATGGTAGATGTAGATAGATTGCCATAGATAGTTAGATATAATTGAGAGAGAAAGATGTTTGGTACATCATAGAAATCCTAGAGTGACCAGAGTCCCCAAAGGCCATCTAGTCTGACCCCCCCTGTCTGCCAGGCAAGAAGACACCATTCAAGCCCTCCTGACAGATGGTCATCCAGCCTCTATTTACAAAGCTTCATAGAATCCTAGAGTTGGGAGAGACCTCCAAAGGCCATCCAGTCTGAATCCGTATCTGCCAGGCAGGAAGGCACCATCCAAGCACTCCTAAGAGATGGCCATCCTTCCTCTGAATTAGAGAACCATCGATTTGGAAGGGGCTCCCAAGGGCTGTCCAGACACAATCTAAGCCCTCCCAACAGATGCCATGAAACCTCCTAACACATGGCTATTATGCCTCTGAATTATCTTAAATAAACAAAAATGTTTATGGATTAACATAACTCAAAAACCACTGGACACCAAATTGACACCAAATTTGGACACAAGACACCTCTCAGGCCAATGAGTGACCGTCACTCATAAAAACACTGGAAAACACATCAGAATGGACAAAAAACCATACACATACGCAGATTGGGCCACAGCAAACTACAAGAGAGGAGATTCCATCTGAACATGAGGAAGAACTTCCTGACTGTGAGAGCCGTTCAGCAGTGGAACTCTCTGCCCCGGAGTGTGGTGGAGGCTCCTTCTTTGGAAGCTTTGAAACAGAGGCTGGATGGCCATCTG
This sequence comes from Anolis sagrei ordinatus, assembly GCF_025583915.1. NCBI lineage: Eukaryota > Metazoa > Chordata > Lepidosauria > Squamata > Anolidae > Anolis > Anolis sagrei. Next base: position 115,684 of record NW_026844922.1, on the reverse strand, counting down.
TCAGGGGTGATTTGAATGCAATATTCCTGCTTCTTGGCAGAATGGGGTTGGACTGGATGATGGCCCAGGAGGTCTCTTCCAACTCTGATTCTATGATTCACAGCAACGTGTGGCAGGAGATGGCTAGTAGAACCATAGATTTGGAAGGGACCCCCAAGGGCTATCATGCAAACACATACATATGTATATATACACACACATATACCCACACAAAACACACACAGACTAGACCACAGCAATGTGTGGCAGGGAACGGCTAGAACCATAGATTTGGAAGGGACCCCCAAGGGCTATCCAGACACAATCTAAACCCTCCCAACAGATGCCATGTAGCCTCCTAACACATAGCTATTCTGCCTCTGAATTATAGAACCATAGATTTGGAAGGGATCCCCAAGGGCTATCCAGACACAATCTAAGCCCTCCCAACAGATGCCATGTAGCCTCCTAACACATAGCTATTCTGCCTCTGAATTATAGAACCATAGATTTGGAAGGGATCCCCAAGGGCTATCCAGACACAATCTAAGCCCTCCCAACAGATGCCATGTAGCCAACACATGGCTATTTTGCCTCTGAATTATAGAACCATAGACTTGGAAGGGACCCCCCATGGGCTATCCAGGCACAGTCTAAGCCCTCCCAACAGATGGCCATCCTGCCTCTGCTTTAAACAATCCTGAGGAGGACAGAGGGATAACATTCCTAGTGAGAACAACTTAAAGCATTTAAACACCCAATTTTTGAAAGGAGCCTTCCATTCCCTGGCATATTGTCAAATACATTGAAAAATGCATCTCCGATGGGTGCCAGCCCACCTTCTCTGAACAAAATATTCTAGTGAGAGCAGTTTGGAGGGTTTCCAGTCCAGAGAAGCGAATGAGGACCGGCGCAGGTCTAAATTAAACGAGGGAGGGAGGAAAGGTATTCAGTGTTGAAGGCAGGAACAGTCGGACCTTTTGGGATTCCCCTTCCTCTAGTTAGGAACAAAGTCCGGAAATGGGAAAGGTTTCCAGTGGGACCGCAGAGAGTGGAACTGTTTACCTTTTTTGGAGGGAGGATGCTGCAAGGAAAGATATCAAAGTCGTTTACTTTTGCGATGCTGCGAGAACTCTCTCAACGTGAGATCCTGGTCATTGAGAGGCAAGGCAAAGAAGCAGTGGATTGTGGGCCCCACTGGAAGGCTTCGGGTAGGGGTCAGACCCAAATATATCCGGGTTGCTGTGAGGTTTTCGGGCTGTGTGGCCATATTCCACCCTGGACATTATTCCACAGGTATATTATACACTCTGCTTGCTTCATTACCTCTATGCAGATACCCTCACTGATTGACTTTGCAAACTTCGTGGCGACTCAATGCCAGCAGCATCATCTCCTTACATTTCACCTGCATCTGTAGCATCTTCAGAGGCTGAAAGTGAGGCAAGTGGAGTGTGTGTGTATGTATATGTGTATATACACACAAACACACGCACGAGGGTTGAATGATAAATAATGCTTCCAACTTGGTAACTCCTCAACCTGCTATGCGGCAGGTACTGGCTTGTTCAGTGGACTCTCCTCTACAGTTCCATTTTGCTGGGAAGCCTTAGCATTGACAGACCTTCGTAACTCCTCAACAGACGGTAGTACTGGTATGCGGCAGGTACTGGCTTGTTCAGTGGACTCTCCTCTACAGTTCCATTTTGGCAGGAAGCCTTAGCATTGAATGGTTGTGTTGTTAAAGTGTGAAGTATGGAACCCTGCGCAGACAGTCAGTCAGTGCGACTTAATCAACGTGCAGTCATTGAATTCTTGACAGTAGAAGGTGTCACCCCAAAGGAGATTAATCAGAGTATGCAAGCTGTTTATGGTGATTGTGTAATAATAATAACAATAATAATAGAAGCTATGTGAATAAATTCTTAATTGCTTTTAAATAGTAATTTTGAATATTTTTAATGCTTAACCTTATTTTAATATTTGTATGCTTCCCCAGGGTTCAAATTATATATGAGGATTGAATGAAAAGTAATGCCTCCACCTTCGTAACTCCTCAACAGATAGCAGCAGTACTGGTATGCAGCAGGTACTGGCTTGTTCCGTAGACTCTCCTCTACAGCTCCATTTTGGCGGGAAGCCTTAGCATTGAAGTTATGTTGTTAAAGTGCAAAGTATGGAACCCTGCGCAGATGGTTGGTCAGTGTGACTTAAGTAACGTGCAGTCATTGAATTCTAGACAGTAGAAAGTGTGACCTCAACATCTTTAAACTTACTCACCCAATGGCGCACAGCACTCACATCAACACAATCACCATAAACAGCTTGCATTCTCTGAGGAATCTCCTTTGGGGTATATATACACTCTGCTTGCTTCATTGCCTCTATGCAGATACCCTCACTGATTGACTTGGCAGACTTCACACTAGCAACATTCACTTGCTTCAAACAGACAAGGGTTCTTCTCCCACCCTCCATAACAGAGATATTATACACTCCACTTGCTTCAACCTCTATGCAGATACCCTCACTGATTGACTTTGCAAACTTCATGGCTACTCAATGCTATTCAAGCTTGCTAATTGCAACATTCACACTTGCTTCAAACAGACAAGGGTTCTTTCTCCCACCCTGGACATTATTCCATGGTATATAATCATGGGCCAGGCGACACCTCCTAAACAGAGGGTGCCCCCTCACTGATTGACTTTGCAAACTTCATGGCTACTCAATTCTAGTCAGGCTTGCTCATTGCAGCATTCACACTTGCTTTACACAAGTGTGTATATACCTTATTCCACAGGTGTGTGTGTATGTGTGTGTGTGTGTGTATATATATACACACACACACACATACATACACACACACCACCTGCTTCATTGCCTCTATGCAGATACTCTCACTGATTGATTTGGCAGACTTCATGGCTACTCAATGGTAGTCAAGCTTGCTCATTGCAACATTCACACTTGCTTCAAACAGACAAGGGTTCTTTATCCCACCCTGGATATTATTCCATAGGTATATATATACACTCCACTTGTTTCATTACCTCTATGCAGATACTCTCACTGATTGACTTTGCAAACTTCGTGGCTACTCAATGCTAGTCAAGCTGGCTAATTGCAACATTCACACTTCAAACAGACAAGAGTTCTTTTTCCCACCCTGGACATTATTCCATGGTATATAATCATGGGCCAGGCGACACCTCCTAAACAGAGGGTGCCCCCTCACTGATTGACTTTGCAAACTTCATGGCTACTCAATTCTAGTCAGGCTTGTTCATTGCAGCATTCACACTTGCTTTACACAAGTTTATATCTACCTTATTCCACAGGTATATATATACGCCACTTGCTTCATTGCCTCTATGCAGATACCCTCACTGATTGACTTGGCAGACTTCATGGCTACTCAATGCTAGTCAAGCTTGCTTATTGCAACATTCACACTTGCTTCAAACAGACCTCTAAGGATGTAATTAGCCACAGATGCAGGTGAAACGTCAGGAGAGAATGCTGCTGGAACATGGACATACAGCCTGGAAAACTCAAAGCAGCTCAGTGATTATGGCTGTGAAAGCCTCCGAGAAGACATCAAATATATCCAAGTTTATCAATCCTGCAAAGCAGAACCCAACTGGTCCTTCCTGGCTTTGTTTTGGTGTCCAGGGAGACTCTCGGACACATTTCCGGTCCCAAAAACGACTCTCGGAATACGAGAAGGACTTCCCCAAAGGTCTCCGTTGCCTTCAGACCAGTCCTCCCAGCATAGGTCTTCCCGTACCAAAGTGGACGTGGCTGGTGCAGAAAGCGGCCTACTGTCCTGGGCTGGAATGGATCGTCCATGCATTTGGAGCCCTTTTCGTTCGTGGATCCATCGGGTCCCCTTTATAGATTTCCTACCTCAGTGATTCCCAATCTCTCGCCCTTCCAAGTGTTTTGGAGTTCAGCTCCCAGTATCCTTGACCGTGGGCCAAGAGTTTGGGGATCTCTGCACTGCTTTTGCATTTGCAAAACGGGACTTCAGACTCAAGTCCAAAGGAATTCCTAATGCAGTGATTCCCAAACTTTATGGCAGGCGTGGGCAAGCTTGAGCTGTCCAGGTGTTTTGGACTCCAACTCCCACCATTCCTCACCGCCTCAGGCCCCTTCTAAGCGGCTGAGGGGGGAAAGGAAAGGGGCCTGAGGCGCTTTGTTAGTCGTGGAGGTAAAAAGGTTCTGGGGGGATTTGAAGTCCCAAAAACCTGGAAGATCAAAGGTTGGGAAACACCTGCCTTTTTAAGCCTTGTTGTTTGAGAATAGTCTAATTATCCCTGATAAGGTTATTTTGGCAAATGGTTGATATGTGACTGTCTTTAAACCTGTAAAACAAATCCAATTGTAAATAATGTAGAGGAAGTGAATGTGACTGAATTCCCACAGTACCAATTACTGCAATCATTTTGTATTGTGCTTCAAATTGGGCCAGGAAATAGTCATCTGTAACAACAGTTTCATGACTGCTAACAATCTATTGTTTTTTCAGCAGCTGTTGCTTTTGTCTTTGTCTTTTTCATTCAGTATTGCTCAGCTGGAATAAGAAGAATGAATTGATTCAAGCTCCTGAAAGGGGCAAAAGAAATTTATTTGGGAAAAATAAGACCCCTATAATTGCTGCTAAGTCTAATGGAAGGAAACAAGGAAATAACTAATAAATTCCAAGAGGAAAAAAACCATCAAGTTTGTGAGAAGCGAAAAAGGCATCAGTACGGATTGCACGAATCCTCATGGAAGACGAATATAAAGAAATGCCCCACTATCCTCTTGTGGATTGTTAAAGTGAATGTTATATACCCAGAGGAAGTCTCCCATATTTTGCTATGTCGGCCATGTTTCCAGGCGTTTAGACCATGGACAAGTAAACCCCAGGCCACGGAGAACCGGGAACATGGACATACAGCCCGAAAAACTCACAACAACCCAGAGATTCAGGCCATGTAAATCTTATATATTATATTATTATTATTATTATTATTATTATTATTATTATTAACACAACAAGATCACTCTGCTGGCTGTTGTATTGGATCACACGTCGGACACTTCCCAAGTGCCTATGACAAGGGTTCTTTCTCCCACCCTGGACATTATTCCACAGGTATATTATACACTCTGCTTGCTTCATTGCCTCTATGCCGATACCCTCACTGATGGACTTGGCAGACTTCATGGCTACTCAATGGTAGTCAAGCTGGCTCATTGCAACATTCGCACTTGCTTCAAACAGACAAGGGTTCTTTTTTCTCCCACCCTGGACATTATTCCATGGTATATAATCATGGGCCAGCCGACACCTCCTAAACAGAGGGTGCCCCCTCACTGATTGGCTTTGCAAACTTCATGACTACTCAATGCTAATCAAGCTTGCGCATTGCAGCATTCACACTTGCTTTACACAAGTGTATATCTACCTTATTCCACAGGTATATATATACGCCACTTGCTTCATTGCCTCTATGCAGATACCCTCACTGATTGACTTGGCAGACTTCATGGCTACTCAATGCTAGTCAAGCTGGCTCATTGCCACATTCACACTTGCTTCAAACAGACAAGGGTTCTTTCTCCCACCATGCCTATGACGTTGTTGTTATTATTATTATTATTTGATACACAACAAGATGGGTCCACAGCAAACAACGTCACTCTGCTGGCTGTTGAATTGGATCACATGTCAGACACTTCCCAGGGGCCTAGAACTGTGTTGTTGTTGTTGTTGTTGTTTGAAACACCACAAGATGAGTCCAAAGCAGACACTCTGCTGGCTGTTATATTGGATCATACGTCGGACACTTCCCAAGTGTCTAGGACTTTGTTGTTGTTGTTGTTAGAAATACCATCTGAACGCATTATTCGCCGATACATCCACTGTGTGATGTATCGGCGAATAATGCATTCAGATCTGAGTAGGATGGCCTTTTGCAGCTGACAAGTGGTGATTTTGTCAGCACCGAATGTGTTTAAGTCCAGGCCAAGGTCTTGAGGCATTGCACCCAGTGTGTCAATCACCACTGGGATCACCTTGCCAGAGTCTGCAGTTCGATCTTTAAATCCTCATATTGTGTCAGCTTTTCTTGTTCTTTCTTGTCCATACTGTTGTCGCTTAGGATTGCAACATCGACAATCCGTACTTAGTTTTTTAACAATTGTGAGGTCAGGAGTCTTGTGCTCCTAAACGCTGTCACCTGGGATTGCAACATTGACGATCCATACTTTGTTTTTTAGCACGGTCGTGAGGTCAGGAGTATTGTGCTCCAAAACTCTGTCAGTCTGAATTCAGTAGTCCCAGAGTAGCTTGACGTGTTAATTTTCTGTAACTTTTTCCTGCTTGTGATCCCACCAATTCTTTGTCGCAGGCAGATGGTATTTGTGGCACAAGTCCAAATGAATCAACGGTGTTGTGCCTCTGCTTGTAGTCTGGTCTGCGTGATCTTCTTGCAGCAGCTGAGGATGTGATCTATTGTTTCATCTGCTTCCTTACCCCCATGCCAACCTGTTTTCAATATTACGATATATTATAGTGTATATTATAAATTACATTTATTCCTATGCCATCAGCATACTTCAGATGTCAGTGATTAGTAAATAATAGTTGATTCGCACATTCCCCCGCAATTTAAAAATATAACTATTATATTATATTTAATTTTTACAATCTGTTGTTATACTCTTCCCAAAAGGACTCTTAAGGGGCCTCAGAACGCTAGCCTAACATAAAAAAAAATTAGCATTCTACCATTATAAAACTTTATACAGATATGCAACACATTTACAAAAAAAGGAAAATGCATACCTGATCATTATAGAAAAAAAAGAACATCCAATCGGCTTTTAGTCACTAATAACAGACGCACGTATCCAGCGTACTTCTATCCAACCCGTGACCTTCCAACAGAATTATTAAAATCCCAATTTCCTAAGATTTCCGAGCAGCAGAAACTTTTAACATTTCACAACCTCCTCGAGGATTTTTTTGATATTTCCGGCAGAGATTGTGGAGGCGAACAACGTTCATGAGATAATACGCTTTCTGGGAACATGGGCCAGGGCAGCCCGAAAACAAAGACAAATTATAATAAATTAATCCACTACCCCCCCCCCCCCCCACAACCCCCCCCACCCTCCCCCCACCCCCGTTGGAACATGGCCAGGCAGCCCGAAAAACCTACAACAGTCCGGTGATTCTGGTCTCTGCTGACAGAAATCTGGGGGTGAATGTAAATACGGGTAATAGAAGTGTTCTGGGTCCAATTTGGAAACACACACACACACAAACAGAAGCTTAGAGAGGTTCCGTTTCAGGGATTGTGTCTCAACGCCAACTGATTTCATTCTCCTTCCTGAAATGGAACTTCTCCAAGCTGCTTCTCTCTTCTGCTGCCACTTAAGATGCCCACTAATTGATCGTGGATTCGTACCTTGCTCAGCG
>NW_026844922.1:64955-78492 GCF_025583915.1 Anolis sagrei ordinatus | reverse complement strand
CAACCCCAATCTGTTAGGATACCCTCTGATACCTCTGGACAGATGACCATCCAACCTCTTTAGGCAATAGAAGGCTAATTGAGAAACAGGTGCTGTGGGTGGTGCCATTCCGCTAGGTAGGAAGCCACAACCTGAACCCTCCTGCCAAGGGTTCGGATGGCCACCTCCTCTTGCATCCTTTTGCACCAATGCTATCAGAAGGGATGCCCTGATAAGTTCCCAACAGAAGCCAAACCGGTGCAAAACCACATTCACACCCAGATTGAAGCAACCAAGTGAACTCACTCACTTTTGGGGAGTTGGCCTTTGCATCGGGCGCATCCGCACTGCAGAATGAATGCCGCTTTGCACCACTTGAACTGCTGTGGTTCAATGCGATATAAGGATGTGCCATACCTGTCTGACCTGCGAAGGCTTTAGCCTTATCATTCCGAAAACACTTATGTTGTTTTACGAGACATAAATTGGCATCTTCTTGGAGGCGCTGGCTGTCAAAGGCACGTCTTGATGTGGCAATGCAAGATGCAAAGAGGCGCTTCTTCACCTGATGCAAAATGCAGCCATGCAAAGGGATATTTGCACCCTTTTGGGTCACTTTTGTGCATGCTCGCAATCTCATTTTGCACCGTGCAGCAAAACAAATGTATCCTCATGGAGCACTGAAGTAGGAAGGTTTATGTATGCAAGCAATGCTCCTGGGGGATATTTGCACCCTTTTGGGTCTCTTTTGTGCATGCTTGCAATCTCATTTTGCACCGTACAACAAAACAAATGCATCCCCATGGAGCCCTGAGGTGTGGAGGTTTATGTGTGCAAGCGATGCTCCTGTTTACCAACTCCAGAATGCATTTCTCAGTCTTCTGCCCAGCTCCAAACACTCTGCAAAATCATTCCGCCCCCTCTCTTCCACCCAGCTCCAGAAACTCTGCAAAATCATTCTGCCGCCTCCTTTTGCATCCTTTTGCACCAACGCTATCTGTGGGGTTGCGCTGATAAGAGCCAAACAGGTGCAAACCACATCCACACCCAGATTGAAGCAACCAAATGAACTCATTCGCTTTTGGGGAGTTGGCTTTTGCATCGGGCGCATCCACACTGCAGCTTTGCACCACTTGAACTGCTGTGGCTCAATACTATATAAGGACGTGCCATACCTGTCTGACCTGAAGTTTTAGCCTTATTGTTGAAACATTTGCGGTGTTTTTACGAGTCTTCTTACATTTCCTTCTCTTCTCTTCTGCAGGGCTGTGTTTGCTGCGACTGGGTGGCGTTCTGCTGCTGCTGCCCTTGCGCCCTTTGCCAAATGTCCAGGGAGCTGAAGAGCCCGTGCTAGCCCCCTCCACCCACACCGGACCCTCCATCCCCCTCCATTGCAATGGGCAGATGGACCCCAAGGACAGACTGACCCACAGCTAGGGTCAACTTCCACCCAAAGGACTGGGCCCTGCCTTGTTTCCATAACTACAGACTGCAAAGCATGGAAAGAGCCATTGCAAGTGGGGATACCTGGAGGCAGGTAGAGCCTGCTATGAATGCACGATGTAATGCACACAAAGCCCGTGATGTATTTATTAAAAAGGGAGAAAGATGCCATGGTTGCGTGCTCTGTCCAGTTGCAGAAGCGCTGGGATGTATGGCTTCTGCATCCGCATCCATCCTTTGGTGATGTTTAAGGGTGGAACTTGGGCCCATGTTTTGTTTACAAGTGAAGTGAAACCCAATGCATCATCAGGGGAACATTAAATAACACCATGCTTTGCGTCTCGACCAAGAGATAAAAGCGGGATACCATAAGGTAAAGGTTTTCCTCTGACAGGAAGTCCAGACTCTGGTGCTCATCTCCATTTCTAAGTCAAAGAGCTGGCGTTGTCCGTAGACTCCTCCAAGGTCACGTGGCCACTGGCAGGACTGCATGGAGCACCGTTACCTTCCCGCAGAAGCGGTATCTATTGATCTACTCACAATGAAGGAGGCCTCAAGGGTCTCTGAGTAAGGGGCTTTGAATGAAATTAACAGCAAAAGAGAAACATACCCTTTCTCTGACTTAAAAAGAGCAATATGGAAGAAAATGTTTTTAAGAAACAAGATGTGACATGTAGAAGGTACTTCTTACACAGGATGCTTGTGGTTAACTTCAAAGGTTGTGGTAAAGTGCAGAGTATGCATGTACAAGAAGGTACTTTCCATCAAAAGGTCAAGGGAGAAGGGCTGGAAAGAGAGTACTTTCCATGAAAAGAAAATGTTCTCTTTTGTTAAAGGTTAAAAATTGTTGATGTCAGGCAGTGGTACTTTCCCTTTTTGTTTACACTGGGCTATAAAGTTTGCAGATTTCAAGGGAAGAGCGCAGCAGTCACTTGAAGGGTAACATCTGCACATGCTGCCCAGCTGTCCGTCTTCTTCATGAAGAAACTAAAAATAAACCTTTTTTTTATCTTTCATAAAGACAGGGACTGTCTCCTTCCTTTCGTGCTCCCGCGACGTGGACCTAAGAAGACCCTGTTTAGGGTCTCTAACAACATTTGCCGTCCTGAGTCCCTCTTCGGCAGGAGGGAGGGTGTGGTGAATCCTACCTGGTAGGCTGGAAAGGGAGTCTGGATAACAGTAAGGCAGGCCTCCATTTTAGGAGGGAATGCCAGGGAGGTAGCCATCTTGAGTGAGGATGGTTGGAAGAGGGGAGGACTTTAGAGACTCCTAGGATTGCTTCAGTGAGGGTTGAGAGCTGGGAGCTGGGGTGTGAAGGTCATAGAATCATAGAATCCAAGAGTTGGAAGAGACCTCATGGGCCATCCAGTCCAACCCCATTCTGCCAAGCAGGAATATTGCATTCAAATCACCCCTGACAGATGGCCATCCAGCCTCTGTTTAAAAGCTTCCAAAGAAGGAGCCTCCACCACACTCCGGGGCAGAGAGTTCCACTGCTGAACGGCTCTCACAGTCAGGAAGTTCTTCCTCATGTTCAGATGGAATCTCCTCTCTTGTAGTTTGAAGCCATTGTTCCATTGCGTCCTAGTCTCCAGGGAAGCAGAAAACACGCTTGCTCCCTCCTCCCTGTGGCTTCCTCTCACATATTTATACATGGCTATCATATCTCCTCTCAGCCTTCTCTTCTTCAGGCTAAACATGCCCAGCTCCTTAAGCGCTCCTCATAGGGCTTGTTCTCCAGACCCTTGATCATTTTAGTCGCCCTCCTCTGGACACATTCCAGCTTGTCAATATCTCTCTTGAATTGTGGTGCCCAGAATTGGACACAATATTCCAGATGTGGTCTAACCAAAGCAGAATAGAGCATGGGGAGCATTACTTCCTTGGATCTAGACACTATGCTCCTCTTGATGCAGGCCAAAATCCCATTGGCTTTTTTTGCCGCCACATCACATTCCTGGCTCATGTTTAACTTGTTCCACGAGGACTCCAAGATCTTTTTCACACGTACTGCTCTCGAGCCAGGCATTGTCCCCCATTCTGTATCTTTGCATTTCGTTTTTCCTGCCAAAGTGGAGTATCTTGCATTTGTCACTGTTGAACTTCATTTTGTTAGTTTTGGCCATTCATCTCTCTAATCTGTCAAGATCCCTTTGAATCCTGCTCCTGTCCTCTGGACTGTTGGCTCTCCCTCCCAATTTGGTCCCGTCTGCAAACTTGATGATCCTGCCTTCTAGCCCTTCATCTAAGTCGTTAATGAAGATCCTGAACAGGACCGGGCCCAGGACGGAACCCTGCTTGTGGCACTCCACTTGTCACTTCTTTCCAGGATGAAGAGGAAGCATTGGTGAGCACTCTCTGTGTTCGTCCACTTAACCAATTCCAGATCCACCTCACCGTAGTTTTGCCTCGCCCACATTGGACTAGTTTCCTTGCCAGAAGGTCATGGGGGACCTTGTCCAAGAAGGCCTTCCTGAAATCCAGACACGCTCCACCCACGGCATCATTCCCCGCATCTACCCAGCTTGTAGCTCTATCGAAGAAAGAGATCAGATGAGTCTGGCATGACTTGTTTTTGATAAATCCATGTTGACTCTTAGCGATGACTGCATTTGTTTCTAAGTGTTTGCAGACCGCTTCCTTCACAATCTTTTCCAGAATCTTGCCCGGTATCGACGTGAGGCTGACCGGACATTGGTCATTGTTTGGGTCATCCTTTTTTCCCTTCTTGAAGAGAAAAAAGGATGAGCCAAACAACTACCGTCCGGTGTAGGTGTAGAGTTTGAAACTGGGTTTTTCAGGGAGAGAACGAGGAGAGAGAGTGTCTGTGTTAGACAGTGTTGTCAGCTGACGGGAAAAAGGTCAGACAGCAATCTGATCTCTTGTGAGAGTTAGCACAAGAGGTTGGTTCTCCAGGCTGGGTTAGTTAACAGGAGGAACTCTCGGGTAGAGAGTTCATCAACCCAGGGCCTACCTAGAGAGGCTAGTCAGACTCATCACCAATCTCCACTCCAGCAGCCAGCGCCTTGCTTTTGGCCGTTTGCCAGGACGTTGCGCAGGGGACATTGCGCAGATGTTTTGATGTTTGACCATCCTTGTGGGGGACTCCTCTCATGTCCCCTTTGCATGGGGAGCGGGAGCTGACAGGTTGGAGCTCATCCGCGCTCTCCCCAGATTCGAACCTCCGACCTGTCAGTCTTCAGTCCTGCCGGCGCAAGGATTTAATTGCGCCACCGGGGGCTCCATCATTAATAATAATAATAATAATAATGAGGATAATAATAATAATAATAAATATATTGTGTGCTACAGAAGGATGTCCCTCCTGGAAAAACTTTTAATAAACTTTTTCCCCATGTTTTAATGAGAGGGCCAATTAGGAAATGGCATTTCTAACCCAGGAACATGTTACATAGTGTGATGCATTCCTTGAAATGACAGCCAGCATTTGACGGACAGACATGTAGGCAGCAAACTCTCTTTATTATTGTTTTGTTTTTTGGTGTGGGGGGCGATTGTCATTGTGCTGGAGACAGTGGTGGCCAGCTGACCATCACGACCCTTCAAGGAAATGCTTTAAATAAAAACTCAGGACAGGAAAAGAAACGGAAACAGAGAGAGAGAGGAATCGAGGCCCACGGGACCCCCAAACCCCCCAAGTTTACAATCCCTCTTTTGCACACGCGTCTCAACCCTGTTGCACGAGAAGCTCCTTCCATTTGAAGGAACCGGCCATCTTGGATCACGGCGTCTCCAATGAAGACACAGAAGGCAGCACAGAAGGCAATGGCCAGTTTGTCCAATCCGTCGGCAGGACAGACATAGTTCCCCCTGGTGCCGATGTCTATATCCGTGGCATGTTAGTGGCACAAATGTAAACAGTGTCCAAATGCATCCTTTGATGGCCTCCTCCGCATCTCTAGATGACATCAAATTGGTGCACAGAATTGCAAAGAAGGGAGCACAAGCAATGCCTAGATCTTTCCAATCTGGTGGCAGGAGAGACATAGTTCTCCCAGGTGCCAATATTTATATTCATGGCACAAACGTGAACAGCATCCAAATGCATCCACTGATGGTCTCCAGAGCCATAGATGTGTGGAAGAGGACCATGTAGACCTGTGGGCAATGGCCAGTTTGTCCAATCCAGTGGCAGGAGAGACATAGTTCCCCCTGGTACTGATGTTTATATTCATGGCACTAAAGTGGACAGAGTCCAAATGCATCCACTGATGGCCTCCTCCACATTCCTAGATGACATCATATTGGTGCATAGAACTGCAAAGAAGGGCAACACCTAAATCTTTGCAATCTGGATACAAGAGAGACATAGTTTCCCCTGGCGCCGATATTTATATGCATGGCACGAATGTGAACAGCGTCGAAATGCATCCACTGATGGCTTCCTCTGTATCTCTAAATGACATCAAATTGGTGCACAGAGCTGCAAAGAGAAGAGCACAGGCAATGCCTAGGTCTTTCCAATCTGGATGCAAGAGAGACATAGTTCCCCCTGGTGCCCATGTTTACATTCTTGGCACAAATGTGGACAGAGTCCACTGATGGTCTCCTCCGCATCTCTGGATGACATCAAATTGGTGCACAGAACTGCAAAAAAGGGCAACACCTAGATCTTTGCAATCTGGATGCAAGAGAGACATAGTTCCCCCTGGTGCCGATGTTTATATTCATGCCACGAATGTGAAAAGTGGATGCAAGAGAGACATAGTTCCCCCTGGTGCCCATGTTTATATTCTTGACACAAATGTGGACAGAGTCCAAATGCATCCACTGATGGCCTCCTCCGCATTGCTAGATGACATCAGACTGGTGCACAGAACTGCAAAGAAGGGTGACACCTAGATCTTTGCAATCTGGATGCAAGAGAGACATAGTTCTCCCTAGTGCCGATGTGTATATCGGTGTCACGATGGTGGGCTACCATATTGGTGCATCAACGATTGTCTCTTGTGCATTTCCAGCATCCAAATGTATCCACTGATGGTCTCTTCCGCATCGCTAGATGACATCATATTGGTGCATAGAACTGCAAAGAAGGGCAACACCTAGATCTTTGCAATCTGGATGCAGGAGAGACATAGTTCTTCCTGGTGCCGATGTCTATATCTGTGGCACGACGGTGGGCTACCATATTGGTGCACAAAGAATTGCCTCTTGTGCATCTCCCGCTGATGCCACTGAAAAGTGTGAGTCCAGAGCTGGGGATGGACACCCGCCACCGTGCGCGCTCCTCATAGGGACATGCTGGTGAGGTTCTCGTGGCTGAGGAGGCCCTTGCGGGAGCTGCTTGCCCCGTGGCTGCTGCTGCAATAGTCCTGGAGGTTGTGTCGCAGGGTGACCAGGGCCGAGCCCAGGCATGCGCGGTTGGGGGCCTGCATGCCTCCTGGTAGCTGGAAGAGGACGGTGGCCACGCCGGCCATGCCGTCGTCGGTGGGCTCCAGGGTGATGGGCCCCACTCGGAAGCTGGAGTAGGAGTAGCCCATCAGGTGGGAGAGGAAGGGCTCCGAGCGGCGGAAGTGGGCCACCGGGTAGGGCGCTTCGTGGAACGGCTTCAGGCGGCTGGGCAGTGGCGGGGCGGCGGCGGCCAGAGCCGGGTGCTTGTGCGTCCGCGCTGGGAGGAAGACCAGCTCGGCGTTGGGCGGTAGAAGCGCCGCGCCCGCGGTGCCCGAAGCGTCCGGCTCGAAGTAGACGGTGACTTTGGCGAAGGGGCGGCTGGCCATCTTGGTCATCTCCTGCAGGTGGCGGCGCTGCTCGTGGCGCAGGTCCAGGAACTGCTTGACCTTCCAGAGCAGGACGCAGACGGAGAGGAAGAGGAAGAAGCAGGAGAAGAAGACAGAGAAGAAGACGAAGAGGTCGATGTGGGCCTGGTCCTGGCGGAAGAAGAGCAGCCCCTGCGACTCCGTGGCGTTGCCCCCGGGCCCGCCCACGCCCACCAGCACCACGTAGAAGCGGCTGGACTTCAGGGCGTGGATCTCGTGCGGGTAGGTGATGACCACGCGGTCCCGCACGCCCCGCACCGCCAGCACCGCCTGCTGCTCCCGCACCGTGATGTACGTGATCAGGCCGTGTGTCCACGCCTCGCGCACTGGTGGCAGTGGTTGGCTCCCGTTCTGCGACGACGACGACCGGCCGGCCGCCTCCTCCACCGGGGAGACCACGCGCACGGAGTGGATGCCCGTGGCCCGGTCCACGTCCACCACAAAGGTCTCGTAGGAGGTGGAGATGTAGACGTCCACGCCGCCAAAGGTGACGTCGATGGTGATGCGGATGTCCACGTTGGTGAACTTGGGCTGGACGCCGAAGAAGACCGTGCGGCCCAAGGGCAGGTTCTTGATGTTGGGCTCGTGGAAGCAGTTCAGCTGCGAAGTGGGGTCAAAGCAGCTCTCCTGGTCCACGATGATCAGCCGGTAGCACTGGTGGCCGCCCACCGGGTTCCCGTGGAAGAACTCACGGCACTTGGCGCACTGCGAGAGGCAGGGAGAAGCCACACGTTAGCCCAAGGAAGCTCAGTGGAATGCCCACTAGGGTTTGTCTAATGCTCCCTTGGGTTCATCTAATGCTACTCAAATCTGCCAAATGCCCACTCAAGTCTACCTAATGGCACTCACGTCTGTCAAATGCCCACTTAAGTCTATCAAATGTCCACTGGGGTTTATCTAATGGCACTCAAGTCTACCTAATGCCACTCAAGTCTATTAAATGCCCACTCGTCTCTACCTAATGCCACTCTAGTCTATCGAATGGCACTCACGTCTATCAAATGCCCACTCAAGTCTACCTAATGCTACTCAAGTGTACCTAATGCCCACTCAGGTTTATCTAATGACACTCAAGTGTACCTAATGGCACTCAAGTCTATCAAATGCCCACTCAAGTCTACCTAATGCTACTCAAATCTACCAAACGCTTACTCAGGTTTATCTAATGACACTCAAGTCTGCCTAATGGCACTCAAGTCTACCAAATGCCCACTCAAGTCTACCTAATGCTACTCAAGTCTATCAAATGCCCACTCAAGTCTACCTAATGGCACTCAAGTCTACCTAATGCCCACTCAGGTTTATCTAATGACACTCAAGTGTACCTAATGGCACTCAAGTCTATCAAATGCCCACTCAAGTGTACCTAATGCTACTCAAGTCTACCTAATAGCACTCAAGTCTACCGAATACTTATTCAGGTTTATCTAACTGCACTCAAGTCTACCTAATGGCACTCAAGTCTATCAAATGCCCACTCAAGTCTACCTAATGCTACTCAAATCTACCAAATGCTTACTCAGGTTTATCTAATGACACTCAAGTCTACCTAATGCTACTCAAGTCTACCTAATGGCACTCAAGTCTATCAAATGCCCACTCAGGTTTATCTAATGTCACTCAAGTCTATCAAATGCCCACTCAGGTTTATCTAATGTCACCCAAGTCTATCAAATGCCCACTCAGGTTTATCTAATGTCACCCAAGTCTATCAAATACCCACTCAGGTTTATCTAATGGCACTCAAGTCTATGAGATGCTCACTCAGGTTTATCTAATGACGCTCAAGTCTATGAAATGCCCACTCAGGTTTATCTAATGTCACCCAAGTCTATCAAATGCCCACTCAGGTTTATCTAATGACGCTCCCGTCTATGAAATGCCCACTCAGGTTTAGCAAATGTCACTCAAGTCTACCTAAAGCCTATCTAATAGCACTCAAGTCTATCAAATGCCCACTCAGGGTTCTCTAATAGCACTCAGTTCTATCAAATGCCCACTTATGTCTATCAAATGCCCACTGGCATTTATCTAATGTCACTCCAGTCTATCAAATGCCCACTCAGGTTTATCTAATGACAGTCAAGTCTATCTAATGGAACTCAAGTCTGTCTAATAGCACTCAAGTTTATTATATGTCCGGTTGTCTATCAAATGCCCACTCAAGTCTACCTAATGCTATCTAATAGCACTCAAGTCTATCAAAATGCCCACTCAGAGTTCTCTAATGGCACTTGATTCTATCTAAAGGGACTCAATTCTATCAAATGCCCATTTATGTCTTCTATCGAATGGCACTCACATCTACTTAATGCTCACTCAAGTCAACTTAATGCCACACAAGCCTATGTAATAGAACTCGAGCCTATCAAATGCCACTCAAGTCAATCGAATGCCACACTTGAGTTTATCCAAAGCCTACTTGAGTTGACTGAATGCCACTCAGATTTATCTAATGCTCACTCAACTTTAGTGAATGAAACTCAAGTCTATTGAATACCCACTCCAGTTCATCCAATGCCCAGCTGAGTACCAGGTGCCCACTCAGGATTATCTCATGCCCACTGGACTACCTAATGCCCACCTGCTGCTTGTAGCAGTCCTTCTTGTCCGCCTGGGCGCTGTTCTGGCATCCTCCGGTCTCCGTGTTGTTCTGGCAGGGGCAGCCCGTCCCGTCCAGCTCGTTGCAGGAGTCTGCGTGGCCGTTGCATTGGCACCTGTCCAACAACAACAACATTGGTTAAGCAACCGAACTGCTTAACCAACTGACTGATAGCAGATTCAAGGCTGAAAAGAAATCATTCCTGGCTGCTTGGGATATAAAGTAGATTAGGGGATATAAGTGCCAAGTACAGAATCTGTAGCCAGACGAAGCAACGTTGGAATTGAGTCCTTGTATCAAGTGCCTTGTTATTTCCATGCAGAAGTGCCTTGTTTGATTCATGCTCAAGTTTGGGGGTTTTGCCTTAGAAGTTCTAGTATTTGTTGTCATGAACTCTGACGGACTATTTCCTGGATTTGTTGTTCCTATCTTCCTTTTCTACCTACTTGGATTTACCTATTTTTGTGGATTGCTTTTTTAACCCATGGATAAAAATCCCATTCCCATTCCCTTCAGGTCCAAAAGGCAGCCTTGCTTTTCAGTGTGTTTCATTCATCTGCAGTAGGCTTGGGCGGTTTCGTTCGTTAATTTCGTAATTCGTTATTAATTCGTATTTAAATTAGCTTACGATCCAATATTGAGCCATGCAGGAATAGTGTGAGGAGTAAATTAGATTCGAAACAATTTTTTCAATTTATTTTTCGTAATTATTTCGTAATTATTTTCGCATGTCTGGTGCAAGTTTTATAGTTGTTGTTTGTTTTATCACACCAACAGTCAACAACAGAGGGAGAGGGAAGCTTCAGAAGTTCCCCCTGTCCCATTTGGAGGTTTTTTTTTAGCATATTGCGCAATCGCGTCCGCCATTAACGAATCGATTCGTAATTATATGAAATTTCGTATATTTCGAAATTTTTAAAAGGAAAATTTCGGAATTATTAAAAAAAAACACAAGGGCCCCCTAAAAACAAAACGAGTTTAGAACCAAATTTTTCCGTGGTTACCCAAGCCTAAATGCAGTTCCCGGGCGCATCTATATATAAAAAAATGTGGACGTCGTCGTGAGTGGCTTAAAAACGTAAAAAAACACAGGACCAAATATCACCAAATTTGGCCTTGAAATGCCTCATACCCCAAGGTATGACCAACAATCATAAAAATTAAAATAAACCACCAAAACAAACTCACAAAATCTAAAAAAAGGAGAGGACAACACGGAGCATGCGCACAGGGGTGGGGAGGGTGCACGCGCGCAGAGGAGCTCCTCCATTGTCTCTCTCTCTCTCTCACCTCGGCTAAACAGTCCTCCTTGCTCTGGCCACTTGCTTTCCCCGCTCCCATACTGCTATAGAATAATGTTCCTAATGGGAAGGCAATGGGAAGCTGGAGCATCCTCTCTCCCCAATGGCTGTGCCTGGAAAGGGAGGGAGGAGCCCCCCACCTCCGGAGGCCTCCCTCCCCAGCCGGGCGCCTCCTCCTTGCATAATCCCTGGGAGGGCGCCTGGGGAGGAGGAGGCGCAGAGACCCCCATCATCCCGGGGGAAAGGGCGAGGGGGGGCCCGGCTCCTCCTCTGCAGGCAGACCCGCCTCCTCCGCCTCAGCTTCGAAGGCCCCGCCACCGCCGCCGCCGTGCCTGACATCACCGCCCCGCAGGTTGGTTGCGGGAGAGGCGCGCTATTGGCCGCAGACATGCCGCCGCCGAAAAGGGGCGGGCCAAGCAGGACGCCCCGGTGAAGGAGGCCCACAACGTCGCCTTGGCAACCATTTCTAAGCCCAAGAGCCGGCGTTGTCCATAGACACCTCCAAAGTCATGTGGCCTGCGTGACTGCATGGAGCACCCATACCTTCCCGCCAGAGAGGTACCTATTAGGCTTGGGTAACCACGGAAAAATTTGTTTCTAAACTCGTTTCGTTTTTAGGGGGCCCTTGCGTTTGGTTTTTTTTAATAATTTCGAAATTTTCCTTTTAAAAATTTCGAAATATACGAAATTTCGTAAAATTACGAATCGATTCGTTAATGGCGGACGAGATTGCGCAATATGCAAAAAAACCCTCCAAATGGGACAGGAGGAACTTCTGAGGCTTCCCTCTCCCTCTGTTGTTGACTGTTGGTGTGATAAAACAAACAACAACTATAAAACTTGCACCAGACATGCGAAATAATTACGAAATAATTACGAAATAATTACGAAATAAATTGAAAAAATGTTTCGAATCTAATTTACTCCTCACACTATTCCTGCATGGCTCAATATTGGATCGTAAGCTAATTTAAATACGAATTAATAACGAATTACGAAATTAGCGAACGAAACCGCCCAAGCCTAGTACCTATTGATCTACTCACATTTTCAGGTTTTCAAATTCCTAGGTTGGCAGAAGCTGGGGCTAACAGCAGGAGCTCATGCCGCTCCCTGGATTCAAACCTCCAACCTTTCCGTTACCAAGTTTCACAGTTTAACCCACTGTGGGCTTCAGCATAACACATACACACACACACATATACACACACAAAACACATATACACAGATTGGGCCACAGCAACGCGTGGCAGGGGACAGCTAGTATATATATATATAGAGATGGTCTCGATGTGCTTACTTGGTGCACTTCCCCTCCAACAGGAAGAAGCCGTGGAGGCAGCTCTCGCACTTCTCCCCAAAGCTGTTGTTCTGGCAGTTCACGCAGACCGCCGTGTCCTCCGCCGGCCCTTCCGACACCCATTTGGGGATCTGAGGGGGGAAAAGGGGGAAACGCATGGGACCCTTGCATGCTCCGCCATGCGCCCATTTCCCAGCCAACATGTTCTAGCAGCATTTGCTCCTGACATTTTGCCCGCATCTATGGCTACTGGCATCTTCAGAGGAACTTGGCCACAGTGGTCCACGGTCTGGTTACATCCCGTATAGACTACTGCAACGCGCTCTACATGGGGTTGCCTTTGAAGACTGTCCGGAAACTTCAACTGGTCCAACGCAGGGGTCCTCAAACTTCTTAAACAGAGTATTAAAAAAAACTCTAAGAATAATTTACAACAGCAAAACAGCAGAGAGGAAACAAACAAGCACAGCTTAACACATCTCAACGAAAGATTCTCCCAGGCTCAGCCAGGACTTCAAATGCTAATGAAGGTGGTCAGTTGAAACATTCACACCTAGCTCCAGCAGACAAGTCCTTTGTCCCACCCTGGTCATTCCACAGATATATAAACCCATTTTCCTAGTTCCAACAGACCTCACTACCTCTGAGGATGCTTGCCATAGATGCAGGCAAAACGTCAGGAGAAAATGCCTCTAGAACATGGCCATATAGCCCGGAAAAACCCACAAGAACCTAAATTTATTCGTATTTCAGTGGGAAGTGTGGGCCTTCTTTTGGCTGATGATAGGATTGTTGTTGCTGCTGCTGCTGTTGTTGTTGTTGTGTTTTCAAGTTGTTTCAGACTTAGGTTGACCCTGAGTGAGGGCCGGGTAAATGACCTTGGAAGGCCGTATTTGGCCCCCGGGCCGTAGTTTGAGGACCCCTGGTCCAACGTTTGGCAGCCAGGTTACTAACGGGAGCGGTGGATTGTATTATAACAATCTGGATCTTGCTTTTGGAGTTTGCGAAACCCTACCTTGGGATACTTCGTTCCTGCTTATCTTCCTACCTTATTGGACTCATCTATTTTCTGAAAGCATATTTTTACTTGGCTGTTTTTACTTATCTTCTATATAAATAAAAATGTCATGTT
>NW_026844922.1:22352-59018 GCF_025583915.1 Anolis sagrei ordinatus | reverse complement strand
GGCCAAAACGAAATGGGAGATCTGGCTTGCACCCGTCACCCACCTTGCCTGGGTCCGCTGCGCCCGCCTTCCATGCAGCGCCCCTTGCCGTTCTCCCCGCGGAGGCCGCACCACCCGCACCGCGGCTGCTGGATGCAAAGGGCGCACTGCTGGAACCGCGCACAGGACGGCGCACAGCTCTCGGAGCCGCTCAGCACCCGGCCACACATCCCGGCCGCGCAGCGCATGGGCAGGTATGTGGGACTCATGCACTGCAAAGAGGCAGAAAAGGAGGATCAGGTTTCCCTTCACAGGTGCACACAACATCTCAAACATGCACCGGAAATACAATTATGTGTGGTATATTTGCATTGTGCACAAAACAAATCGGAATTATGCACCAGAAATACAATTATACATGGTGTATTTGCACACAACACAAATGCACCCATCAATCTGAATTATGCACTGAAAATAAAATTATGCATGGTATATTTGCACTGCCTACAACATAATCTAAACTATGCACCAGAAATACAATTATGCATGATATTATTGCAATGCACACAGCACAAATCTGAATTATGTATTGAAAATAAAATTATCCATGGTATATGTGCACTGCCCAGAACGGAAATGCAGCCACCAATCTGAATTATGCCCTTAAAATGCAATTATGCATGGTAAATTTGCACTTCCCACAACACAAATCTCTATTATGCACAGGAAATACAATTATGTGTGGTATATTTGCATTGCACACAACACACATCTGAATTATGTACTGAAAATAAAATTATCCATGGTACATGTGCACTGCCCAGAACAGAAATGCACCCACCAGTTTAAATTATGGATGATATGTTTGCATTACACACAATACAAATTGGAATTATGCACTGAAAATAAGGTTATGCATGGTGTATTTGAACTGCGCACAACACAAATCCGAATTATGCACCGGAAATACATTTATGCATGGTGTATTTGCATTGCACACAACACAAATCTAAATTATGCACTGGAAATACAATTGTGTGTGGTATCTTTGCATTGCACACAACACAAATCTGGATTATGTACTAAAAATAAAATTATCCATGATATATCTGCACTGCCCACAACACAAATCTGAATTATGCACCAGAAATACAATTATGTGTGGTTTATTTGCATTGCACACAACACCAATCTGAATTATATACCTAAAATAAAATTATCCATGGTATGTGTGCACTGCCCACAACACAAATCCACCCACCAATCTGAATTATATATGGTATTTTTCCATTGCACACAATACAAATCTGAATTATGCACCGGAAATACAATTATGCATAGTGTATTTGCGTTGTGCACTACACAAATCTGAATTATGCACCGGAAATATAATTATGCATGGCGTATTTGCGTTGCGCACAACACAAATCTGAATTATGCACCAGAAATACAATTACGCATGGTGTATTTGCGTTGTGCACAATACAAATCTGAATTACACACCGGAAATACAATTATGTGTGGTGTATTTGCATTGCGCACAACACAAATCTGAATTACGCACCAGAAATACAATTATGCATGGTGTATTTGCGTTGTGCACAATACAAATCTAAATTATACACCGGAAATACAATTATGCGTGGTGCATTTGCGTTGCGCACAACACAAATCTGAATTATGCACCGGAAATACAATTATGCATGGTGCATTTGCATTGGACTCAGGACACACCTGAATCTTGCATCTTGCAGGAGAGCCTTACCTGCTGCAAGGAGACGCTCCAGACGCACTGCTGCCACCCGCCGTCGGCCCCCTTGGAGCTGAGGCACTCTGCGCACGTGCTGTGGTTGTGGCAGGGCGTGGGGCAGGCCAAGGGCGGGGAGGACTCCACGGGCATCGGGGAGACATTCAGGAGCGAGTGGCTGAAGCACGTCCAATCGTAGGTGGGCTGCACGCTCAGGATGCGCCGCGTCTCCCCTGTCAATCAGAGAATCCCAGGACCCTAGAGCTGGAGGGCACCCCAAGGGCCATCCAGTCCAACCCCTTCTGCCAGGCTGGGAGTACACCACCGATCCCTCCTGGCAGATGGCCATCTAGCCTCTGACTACTCTCCCTGAACCACACCTGAAAGCAGGTGAAAATGCACCATTTCACCTCCCACTATCTGATTCATTGATTGATTGATTGATTGATTGATTGGTCCACCTAGAGCCTTATCCATTGTCCCAAGAACCGTCCCAACTTCCTAGGCCACCTATTCAATGCAATTTGATTGACTGATTGATTGATCAATTTATTAGTCTATTGTCTCCAAAACCTTCCCATCTTCCTGGGCCACCTATTCAATGTTATTGAATTGAGTGATTGATTGATTAGTTAATTTTTCCAAAAACCATCCCAACCTCCTGCAATTTAATTGACTGACTGATCGATTGATTAGTCCACTCAGAGGCTCATCCATTGTCCTGAGAACCTTTCCATCCTCCTAGGCCAACTATTCAATGCAATTTGATTGATAAATTGATCAACTGTTGAGTCCAAGACTGACTAACTGACTGATCAACTGATTAGCCAACCTAGAACCTCATCCAGTGTCCCAAAACTGTTCCCAACATCCTGGGCCACCTATTCAATGCAATTTGATTGACTGATCGATTCATCAATTGAGGAATTGATTGGTCCACCCAGAGCCTCATCCATTGTGCTATGAACCTTTCCATTCTTTTGGGCCACCAATTCAATGCAATTTGACTGACCAATTGATAGATTAGTCCATGATTGATAGATTAGTCCCTGATTGATTGATCGATCAATTGATTAGTCCACCCAGATCCTCATCTATTGTCCCGAAAACCTTTCCATCCTCATGGACCACCTATTCAAAAGCAATTTGATTAACTGATCAATAGATTAGTCCATGATTGGGTGACTGATTAGTCCCTGATTGATTGATTGATCAATTGATTAGTCCACCCAGAGCCTCATCCAGTGTACTACAAACCTTTCCATCCTCATGGGCCACCTATTCAAAAGCAATTTGATTAACTGATCAATAGATTAGTCCATGATTGGGTAATTGATTAGTCCCTGATTGATTGATCAATTGATTAGTCCACCCAGAACCTCATCCACTGTACTACGAATCTTTCCATCCTCATGGGCCACCTGTTCAAAAGCAAATTGATTAACTGATCAATAGATTGGTCCATGATTGGGTGATTGATTAGTCCGATTGATTGGTTGATCAATTGATTAGTCCACCCAGAGCTTCATCCATTGTACTATGAATCTTTCCATTCTTTTGGACCACCTATTCAATGTAATTTGATTGACTGATCAATATATTAGTCCATGATTGGGTGATTGATTAGTCCGATTGATTAGTTGATCAATTGATTAGTCCACCCAGAGCCTCATCCATTGTACTACAAACCTTTCCATTCTTTTGGGCCACCTATTCAATGCAATTTGATTGACTGATTGATTCATTAGTCTATGATTGCGTGATTGATTAGTCCCTGATTGATTGATCAATTGATTAGTCCACCCAGAGCCTCATCTATAGTCCTGAAAACCTTTCCATCGTCCTGGGCCAGCTATTCAATGCAGTTTAATTGATTGATTGATCAATTGATTAGTCCACCCAGAGCTTCATCCAACTGTCCAAAGAACCTTTCCATCCTTTTGGGCCACTTATGCAATGCAATTGGATTGATTAATTGATTAGTCCATGACTGACTGATTGATCAATTGAGTTCCCTAGGGGAGATAGGGTGAAATGCAAATAAAGTATTATTATTATTATTATTATTATTATTATTAGTCCACCCAGAGCCTCATCCATTGTCCCGAAAACATTTCCATCCTCCTGGGCAATTTAATTGATTGATTGATCAATTGATTAGTCCACCCAGAGCTTCATCCAACTGTCCAAAGAACCTTTCCATCCTTTTGGGCCACTTATCCAATGCAATTGGATTGATTAATTGATTAGTCCAAGACTGACTGATCGATCAACTGAGTCCCCTAGGGGAGATAGGGTGAAATACAAATTATTATTATTAATATTAATATTATTATTATTACAATTGTCTGGTTGGCCCTGACACGATAAAATAAATAAAATAAATAAAATTATTATTATTATTATTATTATTATTATTACAATTGTCTGGTTGGCCCTGACATGATAAATAAATAAAATAAATAAAATTATTATTATTATTATTATTATTATTATTACAATTGTCTGGTTGGCCCTGACACAATAAATAAATAAAATAAATAAAATTATTATTATTATTATTATTATTATTATTATTATTATTATTATTATTACAATTGTCTGGTTGGCCCTGACATGAATAAAATAAATAAAATAAATAAAATTATTATTATTATTATTATTGTTATTATTATTATTATTATTATTATTATTATTATTACAATTGTCTGGTTGGCCCTGACATGATAAATAAATAAAATAAATAAAATTATTATTATTATTATTATTATTACTAATAATAATAATAATACAATAATAATGCAGGTAATACATTTTAACTGTACCCTCAACTCGCTTCTGACACAATAAATAATAATAATAATAATAATAATAATAATTATTATTATTATTATTATTATTATTATTACAATTGTCTGGTTGGCCCTGACATGATAAATAAATAAAATAAATAAAATTATTATTATTATTATTATTATTATTATTATTATTATTATTATTATTACAATTGTCTGGTTGGCCCTGACATGATAAATAAATAAAATAAATAAAATTATTATTATTATTATTATTATTATTATTACAATTGTCTGGTTGGCCCTGACACAATAAATAAATAAAATAAATAAAATTATTATTATTATTATTATTATTATTATTATTATTATTATTATTATTACAATTGTCTGGTTGGCCCTGACATGATAAATAAATAAAATAAATAAAATTATTATTATTATTATTATTATTATTATTATTATTATTATTACAATTGTCTGGTTGGCCCTGACACAATAAATAAATAAAATAAATAATAATTATTATTATTATTATTATTATTATTACAATTGTCTGGTTGGCCCTGACATGATAAATAAATAAAATAAATAAAATTATTATTATTATTATTATTATTATTATTACAATTGTCTGGTTGGCCCTGACACAATAAATAAATAAAATAAATAAAATTATTATTATTATTATTATTATTATTATTACAATTGTCTGGTTGGCCCTGACACAATAAATAAATAAAATAAATAAAATTATTATTATTATTATTATTATTATTATTACAATTGTCTGGTTGGCCCTGACACAATAAATAAATAAAATAAATAAAATTATTATTATTATTATTATTATTATTATTATTATTATTATTATTATTATTATTATTATTATTACAATTGTCTGGTTGGCCCTGACATGATAAATAAATAAAATAAATAAAATTATTATTATTATTATTATTATTATTATTATTATTATTATTATTATTATTACAATTGTCTGGTTGGCCCTGACATGATAAATAAATAAAATAAATAAAATTATTATTATTATTATTATTATTATTATTATTATTATTATTATTATTATTATTACAATTGTCTGGTTGGCCCTGACATGATAAATAAATAAAAATAATAATAATAATAATAATAATAATAATAATAATTATTATTATTATTATTATTATTATTATTATTATTATTATTGAGTCCACCCAGAGCCTCATCCATTGTCCTGGGAACCTCCCCATTGCATCAGCTTCCTTAGTTTCTGCATCTCTGCCGCGCATGCTCACCGGTGCGCTTGAACTGTCGCGTCCACATGCACTTCCCGGAGGCGGTGCACTTGGCGCAGTCGGAGGCCTCGCAGGAGATCTCGGAGCAGTTGCTGGCCACGAAGATCTCCCGCTGGTTGATGCGGCAGTCGTTCTCGGAGGTGCAGCTGCCCGCGCTGCCGATGCAGGCGCCCTCGGGGCAGTTGGTGCACCACTTGCACTGCGGCACCGCCTGCAAAGCGGCCACACTCAGGTTGCACTGCCCTAGGGTGGGCTGGATGACCGAGGGGTGCCCCTTCCCACGCCACGCTACTCACCGGGATGCCCAGGCTGTGGGCCATGGCCCGGGGATGCTGGGAAAGGCACTCGCTGCAGGTCTTGAGGCGGCGGCACTCGTCCGCGGAGCGCGGGGTCGGGAAGCAAGAGGAGCCCCCCAAGGAACAGCCCTGCCTGGAAGGAAGGAAGGAAGGAAGGAAGGAAGGAAGGAAGGAAGGAAGGAAGGAAGGGTGATGGAGGAGGACAGAAGGAGGTGTGGAAGGACAAAAGGGAGGTAGGAGAGGGAGAGGTAGGTAGGTAGGTAGGTAGGTAGGTAGGTAGAAAGGAAGGAAAGAAGGAAGGAAGGAAGAAGGAAGGAAGGAAGGAAGAAGGAAGGAAGGAGAGGTGATGGAGGAGGAGGATGGAAGGAAGAAAGGAGGAAGGAGAGAGATAGAGGAAGGAAGGAAGGAAGGAAGGAAGGAAGGAAGGAAGGAAGGAGGAGGGAGGAGGAAGGAAAAGAGGGGGAGGGAGGGGAGGGAGGGAGGAAAAAGAGAAGGAAGGAGGAAAGGGATGAAAGGGCGGAAGGGAAGGAAAGAGGGATGGAGGAAGAGGGAGAGAAGGAGGGAAGAGATGGAGGGAGGGAAGGGTGAAGGGAAGAGAAAGGGAAAAAATAGGGAAGGAGGGAGGGAGATGGCAGGGTTGGAAAGAGGGAAAGAAGGAGAAGAGGATGGATGGAGAGGATGGATGGAAAGGAAGAAAGAGGGGGGAAAGGAATGGAAGGATGGAGGGAAATGAAGGGAAGGAAGGAAGGAAGAAAAATAGGGAGGGAAAGAAATGGCAGGAAAGAAAGGAAGGGGGAAGGAGGGAAGGAGGAGGAAGAAGAGAAGGAAGAAGGAGGAAGGAAAGGAGAGAGAGAGAAAGAGGAAGGAAGGAAGGAAGGAAGGAAGGAAGGAAGGAAGGAAGGAGAGAAATGAAGGGGGGAAGGAAGGTGGGGAAATGGTAGGAAGAAGGAAGAAAACAATAGGGAAGGAGAAAAGAAATGACAGGAAAGAAAAGAAAAGAAAAGAAAAGAAGGAAAAGAGAGGGATGAAGAGAAGGAAGGAAAAAGGAATGAAGAGAGAAGGGAGGGAAGAAAAGGAGAAGGAAAGTAAGGGAGGGAGGGAAGGAGGAAAAATAGTAGGAAGGAAAGGAGAAAAGACAGGAAAGGATATGGCAGGAAAGGAAAGGAAAGGAAAGGAAGGAAGAAGGGGGAGGAAGAAAGGAAGGAAAGGATGGACCAAAATGAAGGAAGGAGAGAACACAGAAGAAGGAGGAAAAAAGAAAAAGATAGGGAGGGAGGGTGATGACAGGAAAGAAGAAAGAAGAAAGGAAAGAAAGAAGAAAGAAAGGAAGGAAGAGGGGGGAAAGGATGGAGAAAAAAAGGAGAAGGAAGGAAAGGGAGGAAAAGAGAGAGGGAAGAGGAAATAAAGGAAGGAAGGAAGAAAGGAAGAAGAGAAAGAGAAAGTGAGGAAGTAAGAACTAATCAGATTACACGGAAAGAGGAAGAAGGAAGAAGAGGAAAGAAAAAAGGAAGGACGAAAGGGTGAAAGAGAATGGAGGGAAAGGGAAGAGAAAGGAGAGGAGAAAGGAGGAGAAAGAGAGAGAAGGAAGAAGAGAAGAGAAGAGGAAGGAGAAGGAAGGAAAGAGAGAAAGGGGGGAAAGGATGGAAAGAAAAGGAAGAAGGAGGAAAGGAGAAAAAGAGAGCGAGGGAGATAGCAGGAAAGGAAGGGAGAAAGGATAGAAGGAAGGAAGGAAGGGAGACCCAAGAAAGAAAAGGAAGTATGTAGGAAATGAAGGGAGTAAAAGAAAGAAAAAAGAAGTAAAAGAAAGAAGAAGGGAAGAATGAAAGAAAGAGGAAAGGGAAGGAAGGAAGGAAGGAAGGAGTGAAGAAGAAGGAAGGAAGGAAGGAAGGAAGGAAGGAAGGAAGGAAGGAAGGAAGGAGAGAGAAGGAAAGAGGAAGGGAGGGAAGGCAAATAGGAAGGAAGGATGAGAGGAAGGAAGACTGTAAGAAAGGAAGGAGGGAAGGAAGGAAGCAAAGAAGGACGGAAGCCAAGGAGGAAGGAATTAAGCAGGCAAGGAAAGAAGGAAGGATGCAAGGTAGGAGAAAAGGAAGGGAGGAAAGAAGGGTGCAATGAAAGAAGGATAAGGATGTAAAAAGTGAAAATAGAAAGTTATGGTATTGGATGAAATGTAAGGGAGAGAGAGGAGGGAGAATGAGTTTAGTATCCTCAATAATGGCTTCTCCTCAACTTTCCCCACCAGTACTGGTGCATAAGAACAAAGGACTTTATTGGTCTATTGAGGAGGAAATGGCAAAAAGGGGATCAGGATAGTTATCGTTGGTTATAATTAATTATTTATTAAAGCTTTCTGAGTCACAAAGTTATATTATTATTATTAATATATTATAGTTATATTATATATATTATAATTATTATATTATTATATTATAGTTATTATTATATAATTATTATATTAATATATTATAATAATAATTATTATTATTAATATATTATAGTTATTATTATATTATAATTATTAAATTAATGTATTATAGTTATTATTATTATATATATTATTATATTAATATATTATATTATTATTATTATATTAATATATCCTATTAATATTTTATAATGATCCAATTATTATATTTACATTTTTAATAATTTATTATCATTCAAAATCACGAATATAATTTTATTACAATTTTTATCAATTTTTTTAAAAATAATATTAGAAGGAAAGGAGGAAAGGGAGGAAGGAAGGAAGGAATGAATGAATGAAGGAAAGAAAGAAATAGGGAAGAGTGAGAAGGGAGAGAAAAAAGGAAGAAAGGGATGGATGGATGAAAGGATGGGAGAGAGAGAGAGAAGGAAAGGAGGAAAGGAAGGAAGGAAATAGGGAGAGAGAGGAGGGAGGGAAAAAGGGAAGAAAGAAAGGGATGGATAGGTGAAAGGGAGAGAGAGAGAGAAGGAAAGGAGGAAAGGAAGGAAGGAAAGAAGGAAGGAAGGAAAAAGATCAATTTCAGCTGAACAATGTCCCTCTTTCTCCATCTACTGGCAGACTTGGGGTGGACTAGATGGCCTTTGGGTGCCCCTTCCCACTCTCTTTCCTCCCCTTTCCCCATCTCTAGGGTTCAGAAGAGGGAATGAGGAGCATGAAGGGGGTGTCGTTTACCTTTCGGCGGCGTCAGCGGAGAGGCACCCCCCGTGGCACCATGCGCAGGAGGCGCTGGAGGCGTTGCAGGCCTGGCGCGAGGGGAAGACCAGGCAGGGGTCGGCGGGCAGCGAGAGGGAGAGCATGCGGCCCAGCGCCACCCCGTCAAAGCCCCCCGAGAGGAAGAGGCGGCCCCCCACCGAGGCCACCGCGTGCGCAATGGAGGCCCTCAGCGGCTCCCCCACCACGGCCCCCGCTGCAAGAGAAAAGGGAAGGGGTCATCTCATGGGAAAAAACCAATAGCCAGACAACGAGAGATTGAGAACAACAACCTTCATGAACCCTTTACATCTACTGAATTGGACATGGCTCTCAATAAATGTAAGAATGGCAAAGCAGCTGGCTTGGATGATCTACGGATGGAACAAATCAAGAACTTTGGCCCAAAAGCAAGGCGCTGGCTGCTGGAGCTGATGAACAACTGCACTGCATCCTGTCAGATCCCCAAAATCTGGAGGAAAGCAAGAGTCATCGCCATCTTGAAGCCAGGCAAAGACCGTCATGACCCAAAAAGCTACAGACCAATCTCCCTGTTGTGCCACCTCTACAAAGTTCTGGAGAGACTTATTTTGCATAGAATTATGGAAAAAATAGACCCATGTCTGATTCCACAGCAAGCTGGCTTCAGGAAAGGCAAAAGCTGCACATCGCAAGTGCTGAACCTGACTCAGCACATAGAAGATGGCTTTGAAAGGCAGCAGATCACAGGAGCCGTCTTCATAGACCTGTCCGCAGCCTATGAGACTGTGAACCACCGCTGCCTCCTCCTGAGAAAAATGTAGAATATCACAAAGGACGACCACCTCACCCGCCTCATAGGAAACCTGCTACAAAACAGGAGCTTCTTTGTTGAGTTCCAGGGCCAGAGAAGCAGATGGCGGAAACAGAAGAACGGCCTGCCTCAGGGAGCGTGCTTGCTCCATCCATGTTCAACATCTACACAAATGACCAGCCACTGCCAGAAGGGACAGAGAGTTTCATCTATGCTGATGATCGTGCCATCACTGCTCAAGCAGGGAGCTTTGAGATGGTTGAACAGAAGCTCTCCGAAGCTCTCGGTGCTCTTACTGCCTATTACAGGGAAAACCAGCTGATCCCTAATCCATCTAAAACACAGACATGTGCCTTTCATCTCAAGAACAGACAAGCATCCCGAGCTCTGAGGATTATTACCTGGGAAGGAATCCCACGGGAGCATTGCAGCACACCCAAATACCTGGGAGTCACTCTGGACCGTGCTCTGACCTACAAGAAGCACTGCCTGAACATCAAGCAAAAAGTGGGCGCTAGAAACAATATCATACGAAAGCTGACTGGCACAACCTGGGGATCACAACCAGACACAGTGAAGACATCTGCCCTTGCGCTATGCTACTCTGCTGCTGAGTACGCATGCCCAGTGTGGAACATATCTCACCACACTAAAACAGTGGATGTGGCTCTTAATGAGACATGCCGCATTATCACGGGGTGTCTGCCCTACACCACTGGAGAAATTACACTGCTTAGCCGGTATTGCACCACCTGACATCCGCCGGGAAGTAGCAGCCAATAGTGAAAGGACCAAGGCAGAGACATCTCCAGCTCATCCCCTGTTTGGGTATCAGCCAGCACATCAACGACTTAAATCAAGACATAGTTTTCTTAGATCTACAGAGACACTCGCTGGAACACCTCAGCAAGCGAGAGTCCAAAAGTGGCAGGCTCAAACCCAGCACCTCAATCCATGGCTGATACCAGATGAGAGACTCCCCCCTGGGCACACAGAAGACTGGGCGACTTGGAAGGCACTGAACAGACTGCGCTCAGGCACCACGAGATGCAGAGCCAACCTCAAGAAATGGGGCCACAAAGTGGAATCCTCGACATGCGAGTGCGGAGAAGAGCAAACCACTGACCACCTGCTGCAATGCACCCTGAGCCCTGCCACATGCACAATGGAGGACCTTCTTGCGGCAACACCAGAGGCACTCCAAGTGGCCAGATACTGGTCAAAGGACATTTAACCAACTACCAAATTTGCAAAATCTGTGTGTTTTTTTTTCTTTTTCTTTTTAATCTGTGTGTTTGTTTTGCTCTGTTAGAATTGTAATACAATGGTATGGTTGCTGATGACACGACAAATAAATAAATTCCATTCCTTCGATCTGCATGGACCACCTCCCTCTTGCAAGCCACTAAGCAATGCTTCCAGGTGATCCCTTCTGCACCTGGCTGGCTCTTTGGCTCACCTGTGCTGTTGGGGAGGATCCAGGTGTTGCAGTTCAGCTGGTAGAAGAAGAGGTGGTTGGTGAAGTTCTCGTGCTCCGTGCGCCCTCCGATCACCACCATGGTGTCCTTCAGGACGGCCGCCACGTGGAAAAAGTGCGCCAGGGGCTGAGGAAGAGAATAGGAAAAGGAAGTTTAAAGGCGGAAGAAACACACTTATTGTCAAAAACTTTCGTGGCCAGAATTACTGGGTTGTTGTGAGTTTTTCAGGTTGTCTGGCCCTCTTGCAGTAGCATTCCCTCCTGACGTTTTGCCTGCATCTGAGGCTAATGGCATCTTCAGAGGATCTGGTGGTGGTCGGACATAGAAGTGTGTTTGTGTATATATTTATTTGTGTGTGTGGAGTGAGTGTATATATTGACACCTGTGGAATAGTGTCCAGGGTGTGAGAAAAAACCCTGGTGTGTTTGGAGCGAGTGTGAGTGTTGCAATTAGCAAGCTTGAATAGCATTGTGTAGCCATGAAGCTGCAAAGTCAATCAGTGAGGGGATCTGCATAGAGGTAACCTGGCTTCTGTTTCCTGGAGGCATCCTCTGTGGAATGATGTCCAGGGTGGGAAAACGAACCCTTGTCTGTTTGAAGCAAGTGTGAGCATTGCAATTAGCAAGCTTGAATAGCCTTGAATAGCCTTGAAGTTTGCAAAGTCAATCAGTGAGGGTATCTGCACACAGGTAGTGAAGAAAGTGGTGTGTATATATCCCTGTGGAATAATGTCCAGGGTGGGAGAAAGAATGTTGAATGTTGCAATGAACAAACTTGAATGGCCTTGAGTCGCCATGAAGTTTGCAAAGTCAATCAGGGAGGGTATCTGTGTAGAGGTAGCCTGGCTTCTGTTGCCTGGAGGCATCCTCTGTGGAATGATGTCCAGGGTAGGAGAAAGAACCCTTGTCTGTTTGAAGCAAGTGTGAGCATTGCAATTAGTAAGCCTGAATAGCATTGAGTAGCCTTGCAGCTGCAAAGTCAATCAGTGAAGGTATCTGCATAGAGGTGGCCTGGCCTCTGTTGCCTGAAGGCACCCTCTTCTTGGGAGTTGTTCATTGATAATTTATTTTCAATGAGGAAATGACAATGATAACCCAGGAACAAACCTTCCTTACCTTTGGGCCTTGCGACGGAGCCAGCAAACTCCACGTCAAGTTGGGGTAGTAAAGGCTGTAGAGCTCGGCGGAGGCGGAAACCATCTCAACATGAAAGCGGTGGCCACCAAAGACGTATATGGCATCCGTGCCCTCGTGGTAAACGGCCGAGTGTCCATACAACCCTGGAAAGAGAGGGAAACATGCATATACCTTATTGATTTGAATCTCATGCTCACCTTTATGGGATAAATGACTTGACCAAAATTGGGGCGTGCATTAAATTTGCCTCATAAGATTATCTTAGTGCTGAGCCAAAGGGGAAGCTGCTTCAGGAGCTGCACCTCTTTGAGGAAAGTAAGGTTGCTTACCTGTAACCATGTTTCTTCGAGTGGTCAACTGTGAAATTCACACCTGTGGTATTTCCTGCGTCCACGCAGCTGATTCGGATCCTTATTGAAAAGCTTTTGCCAAATCAGGGACTCCAGCCCCGCCCATCCACTCCAGTAATAAAGCCAGGCAGCGGGGCTTGAGGCCTTAGTTCCGTACCGCGAAAGACAGTCGGAGATAGAAGGCATGACGGAGTGCGGAGGATGGACGGGTTGTGTGAATTTCACAGTTGACCACTCGAAGAAACATGGTTACAGGTAAGCAACCTTACTTTCTTCAGCGTGGTCACTGTGAAATCCACACCTGTGGTAGACTAGCGAGCAGTCCCATGGATGGTGGGCGTCATGTAGTCAAACTGGAGTCCTTGAGTCAACCAATAGTTGTTTTAGGAGAGAACACCGAGTTGTTGCTGCTTTCGCGGACAAAAGGAACTAAGGCCTCAAGCCCCGCTGCCTGGCTTTATTACTGGAGTGGATGGGCGGGGCTGGAGTCCCTGATTTGGCAAAAGCTTTTCAATAAGGATCCGAATCAGCTGCGTGGACGCAGGAAATACCACAGGTGTGGATTTCACAGTGACCACGCTGAAGAAACACATCTCTCATTGAATTGCATTGTCTCAATGCTCTTGTATAAATGACCTCTGCAAAATTTAGGTGCACACTATATCCATGCAATACGGTAATCTCAGTGCTGAGCCAAAGCCATAGAGGAAGCTGGTTCTGGAGCTGCTCCTCTTTGAGGGACCTCATCCCTCATTGAAAAAGCAAAGCACTACCACCCTCTAGTTTGGCGTTAGGAATTCTGGGAGTTGCAGTCCAAAATACCTGGAGGGAGGGCCGAAGTTTGCCCATGCCTAGTCTATCATGTGACTTGGAGTGAGGCCTACCCACACCCCAACATCACCATCATCACCTGCTGACCCTAACCCTTCTGCTCACCGGTGGGGGGAGTCCCAGCCTGGTTCCCAGAACGCCACCCCTCCGACTGGACGTCATACTCGAGGAGCTTCTTGTTGAAGCCATTCTCCGGAGAATATCCTCCGATGAGCAGCAGGGAGGAGCCGCGCCGTGCCGTCAGCGTGTGTCCGGCCACGGCCGGAATGGACGGATCCTAGAACGAACCAAAAGAGGATTTAACGAGCAGCGGGGTTTAACGATGATGCGATGCGATGCCCCGCCAACTTTGCAACAGACCCAAAATGTACCTGACTTCAAATGCAAAAACAAAGATCTGATATCATAGATTTGGCGGGGATCTCCAAAGGCCACCCAATCTAGCCCCGTTCTTAACGGAGAGTTGTTTGCACGTCGAACATTTGTAAGTTGGGGATGGCCTGTATAATATGTGTGTGTGTATATATGTGTGTGTGTGTGATATATATATCAGATAAATATAGTATCATAGATTTATCTGGGACCCCCAAAGGCCATCCAGTCCAGCCCCGTTCTTAACTGTGAGTCATTTGCAAACTGGATGTTTGTAACCCGGGGATGGCTTGTATATATGTGTGTGTGTGCGTATATGTATGTGTGTGTGTGTGTGTGTGTGTGTGATATATATATGTATATGAATGCCAGATGTAGTGTCATAGCTTTTGCAGGGTCCCCCGAAGGTCATCCAGTCCAGCCCCATTCTTAATTGTGAGTCGTTTGAAAGCCAGACATCTGTAACTTGGGGATGGTCTGTATATGTGTGTGTATATAGATACATAGATAGATAGATTTATATATATATATAATAGATATAGTATCATAGACTTGGAAGGGACCCCCAAAGGCCATCCAGTCCAGCTCCGTGCGTGTGTATGTATGTATGTATGTATATATATATGTGTGTGTGTGTGTGTATATATAT
Organism: Anolis sagrei ordinatus; assembly: GCF_025583915.1. NCBI lineage: Eukaryota > Metazoa > Chordata > Lepidosauria > Squamata > Anolidae > Anolis > Anolis sagrei. Next base: position 44,119 of record NW_026844922.1, on the reverse strand, counting down.
ATATGAATGACAGATATACTGTCACAGATTTGGCAGGGACTCCCAAAGGCCATCCAGTCCATCCCCATTCTTAACCGTGAGTCATTTGCAAGTTGGACATTTGTAACCCAGGGACAACCTGTATACGTGTGTGTGTCCATATATATATGAATGACACATATAGTGGTCACAGATTTGGCTGGGACCCCAAAGGCCATCCAGTCCAGACCCATTCTTAACTGTGAGTTGTTGGCAAATCAACGTTTGTAACTCGGGGAAGGCTTAGTGTATATGTATATATGTGCGTGTGTATATATATCAATATCTATACAGATATAGATATATAGATACATAGAGATATGCTATCATAGATGTGGCAGGGCCCCCAAAGGCCATCCAGTCTAGACCTGTTCATTGTGAATCATTTGCAAGTGGGATTTTTGTAACTTGGGGACAGTCTATGTTGTCCATGAGACGAGAGTGCCATCCTCACCTGCATGAGCCTCCATTGCAGGGTGGTGAGGTTGAGCAGCCAAAAGTCACTGGCCACTCCGTCAGCGGTCAGTCCCCCAAGGAGGTACATGGCTTTGGCAGAGGGGATGTAAGCAGCTGCGTGGAAGTATCTGGGGTTGGGGCCTGGGCCGCGGTCCTCCGTTCCGGCCAGCATCTGTGTCCAGCGGCGCTCAGCTATGGAGTACCTGTGGGGAGAGAGAGGGGGAAGTGGGTGGTCAACGGCTCAATCATGGGGTCAACATAACACAACATAAACTGGCACTAAATTATTTACTTAGCAAAGAAGGCGGATTGTGTGTACGGTTAAACACCACTTGCTGTCACTATGTTAATAAAACAGGAGAGATACAAACAGACGTTAAAAAATTACACCAGATTGTTGAGACCATGAGAGATTCACATTCCCTCAGTGATGGTAGTTGGTATAGTTGATTGACCTCATGGTTGCCAGATTTTGGCTGGCTAAAGTCATTATTTGTTGGGTTTTTATCCGCGGGTCTTTTGCTTTTGTGTTTATTAATTTGTGTGCCTTGTATCTTATCTATATGCAAGAGTGTTGTTTCATGTGCAGCCAAGAGAAAGAATAATGAATAGTTCACAAAGACCCGAATGCTTGAGAGGCCGTTGAGCAATATGAGACAATATTGCTAAGATGGACAAAGGAATACAAACCACCACCACAACACCTCCTTCTACGCCATCAACTGTAAAAAGAAACTACAAAGTTAATGATATATGATGATATTATTTTGTAATTGAGTTTGCTACACTTCTATATCCATCGCTTGCAAAAAGGGGGGAATGTGAAGATGGCTGCTCTCTGTAAGAAAATGTTTGACCCCTTACCCAGAATCTTTCCCCTGAAATTGTTGACAAAGCTTTCCTGCTTGACATTTGTTTAACATAGCTGACTGGACAAAACCACAAGGATAGGTTGTGCAAATAACTGAACCCATTGAGATAGCTCATGCAAACAGCTATGGCATTGGCTTACTAGATAGTATTTACACAATGCAAACTATAAACGTTTTACCTGATTTAACGATTAAAGTTGGAGGCAACTGCACACATCTGAGGATTGCATTTTGTCAGTAAGATTCCATTGCTAATTAGTAGGCATGGATAGAGTCGCGTTGGATAACTCATTGCTCGTAATAATTTAGTAAAAATTACCTTTTTGAAGCGATATCAAATCTTGTAAAAAAACGGAAGTCCCTTTGCCCTTCCGAAGCTTTTTCCGCCATTTTTGTTACAACTCTGAAATGATTCAGCTTTTCCCTATTTCTGGTCTCTGGCCTCGGCTCATGCCAGGGAAGCCAGTTTTAAACCAGAGAAGAAAGGAATTTCCTGGCCTCAGCTCAAGCCGGAGAAGCCAGTTTTGAACCAGAGAAGGAAGGAATTTCCTGGCCTCGTCTCAAGCCAGAGAAGCCAGTTTTAAAGCCAGAGAAATCAGTTTTAAACCAGAGAACAAAGGAATTTCCTGGCCTCGGCTCAAGCCAGAGAAGCCAGTTTTAAACCAGAGAAGGAAGGAATTTCCTGGCCTTCTCAAGCCAGAGAAGCCAGTTTTAAACCAGAGAAGGAAGGAATTTCCTGGCCTCGGCTCACGCCAGAGAAGCCAGTTTTAAACCAGAGAAGGAAGGAATTTCCTGGCCTCGGCTCAAGCCAGAGAAGCCAGTTTTAAACCAGAGAAGGAAGGAATTTCCTGGCCTCAGCTCAAGCCAGAGAAGCCAGTTTTAAACCAGAGAAGGAAGGAATTTCCTGGCCTCAGCTCAAGCCAGAGAAGCCAGTTTTAAACCAGAGAAGGAAGGAATTTCCTGGCCTCGGCTCAAGCCAGAGAAGCCAGTTTTAAACCAGAGAAGAAAGGAATTTCCTGGCCTCGGCTCAAGCCAGAGAAGCCAGTTTTAAACCAGAGAAGAAAGGAATTTCCTGGCTTCGGCTCAAGCCAGAGAAGCCAGTTTTAAACCAGAAAAGGTAGGAATTTCCTGGCTTCGGCTCAAGCCAGAGAAGCCAGTTTTAAACCAGAGAAGGAAGGAATTTCCTGGCCTTGGCTCAAGCCAGAGAAGCTAGTTTTAAACCAGAGAGGGAAGGAATTTCCTGGCCTCGGTTCAAGCCAGAGAAGCCAGTTTTAAACCAGAGAAGGAAGGAATTTCCTGGCCTCGGCTCAAGCCAGAGAAGCCAGTTTTAAACCAGAGAAGGAAGGAATTTCCTGGCCTTGGCTCAAGCCAGAGAAGCCAGTTTTAAACCAGAGAAGGAAGGAATTTCCTGGCCTTGGCTCAAGCCAGAGAAGCCAGTTTTAAACCAGAGAAGGAAGGAATTTCCTGGCCTTGGCTCAAGCCAGAGAAGCCAGTTTTAAACCAGAGAAGGAAGGAATTTCCTGGCCTTGGCTCAAGCCAGAGAAGCCAGTTTTAAACCAGAGAAGGAAGGAATTTCCTGGCCTCAGCAAAAGCCAGTGAAGCCAGTTTTAAACCAGAGAAGGAAGGAATTTCCTACCCTCGGTTCAAGCCAGAGAAGCCAGTTTTAAACCAGAGAAGGAAGGAATTTCCTGGCCTCGTCTCAAGCCAGAGAAGCCAGTTTTAAACCAGAGAAGGAAGGAATTTCCTGGCCTTGGCTCAAGCCAGAGAAGCCAGTTTTAAACCAGAGAAGGAAGGAATTTCCTGGCCTGGGCTCAAGCCAGAGAAGCCAGTTTTAAACCAGAGAAGGAAGGAATTTCCTGGCCTGGGCTCAAGCCAGAGAAGCCAGTTTTAAACCAGAGAAGGAAGGAATTTCCTGGCCTCGGCTCAAGCCAGAGAAGCCAGTTTTAAACCAGAGAAGGAAGGAATTTCCTGGCCTCAGCTCAAGCCAGAGAAGCCAGTTTTAAACCAGAGAAGGAAGAATTTCCTGACCTCGGCTCAAGCCAGAGAAGCCAGTTTTAAACCAGAGAAGGAAGAAATTTCCTGGCCTCGCCTCAAGCCAGAGAAGCCAGTTTTAAACCAGAGAAGGAAGAAATTTCCTGGCCTCGGCTCAAGCCAGAGAAGCCAGTTTTAAACCAGAGAAGGAGGAATTTCCTGGCCTCTCCTTAAGCCAGAGAAGCCAGTTTTAAAGCCAGAGAAGCCAGTTTTAAACCAGAGAAGGAAGGAATTTTCTGGCCCCGGCTCAAGCCAGTGAAGCCGGTTTTAAACCAGAGAAGAAAGGAATTTCCTGTCCTCAGCAAAAGCCAGAGAAGCCAGTTTTAAACCAGAGAAGAAAGGAATTTCCTGGCCTCGGCTCAAGCCAGAGAAGCCAGTTTTAAACCAGAGAACGGAGGAATTTCCTGGCCTCTCCTTAAGCCAGAGAAGCCAGTTTTAAAGCCAGAGAAGCCAGTTTTAAACCAGAAAAGGAAGGAATTTCCTCTGCTTGCTTTTCCCCGCTTCTGGAGTTAAAGAACTACTTTCAAAGTAAAGACCACCCAATGAAACAGGAAACAACACTTTCAAACCATTAATGAAAGGATTCGGAAGTCTTGGAAGTTTCTAAAAGTTTTGAAAAAAATCTTTCTGTGAAAATTGGAATTGACTTTAGAATCAAACCACCAGCGCACCTACATCCTATATAGGTTTTAACCATTTTTTTTTTATCAACCAAGCCTACTATCTATCTATTAGGCCCCCTTGGCGCAGTGGGTTAAAGCACTGAGCTGCTGAGCTTGTTGATCGAAAGGTCGCAGGTTCGATTCCGGGGAGCGGCGTGAGCTTCCGCTGTCAGCCCTAGCTTCTGCCAACCTACCAGTTCGAAAACATGCAAATGTGAGTAGATCAATAGGTACCGCTCCGGCGGGAAGGTAACGGCGCTCCATGCAGTCATGCCGGCCACATGACCTTGGAGGTGTCTACGGACAACGCTGGCTCTTCAGCTTAGAAATGGAGATGAGCACCAACCCCCAGAGTCAGACATGACTGGACTTAATGTCAGGGGACTACCTTTACCTTTACCTTTACAGGCTTGTAAAATGCTATAATTGGAAGCCCACCCCAATTGGGGGTGTAGCGGTTCTTTATTCAGCATGAGCTGACACTGTCACCACTATTTTGCAAATAGTAAAGTGCTGAAATCCAAATCTGCTGTTCGTCTTGTCCTTCGGCCAAGTCCAAACGAACTTGACAGGGAGATTTCCCCAACAAGGGGTCAGCGTGCCATCCGTGGGACCAGCCTTCTCTAACCCTTGGCATGCCTAGGAGTGGAAAACGTGTGCTGTTTTGCACTGGAAGAGTCCATACCTGTAGACGTTGCCCAGCATGCCCTCCCGCAAGGACATGCCCCCAAACATCCAGAGCGTGCCGTCCGGACCCTCCACCATCGTATGGCCCAAGCGGTGCAGGAAGCGGCTGGCCGTGTCCTGGGGAAGGGAGGGAAAGGACTCAAACCAGAGTTTACCGGGAGGAAAGGAGCCCAGTTAGGTGGCCAAAGTCCCTCCGAAACCCTCCCCAGGACCCCAAAGGGTAGTCAGGACACTGAATCGTCCAGCCGGGCGTGTGTGGACACTTACTGCGGTCAGTTGGGTGTCAATCAGGGTCTCCCAGACAATCTTCCTGGCGTCCAGAGGGATGGAGCAGTCCACTCCGGCAAAGGGTTCATTGCAGACACAGAGGCCGAGGCTCTGGAGAGGAAGGGGAACTATTATTATTGTTGTTGTTGTTATTATTTGCAGGCACTTGTATCTTACTTACTTAGTTTACTTACTTACTTACTAAGCTGACTTATGGATCACTGGTTGTAGACTTACGCAATAAAACAATACAGCTATATAACTGTAAAAGTTAAAAACTCTAAAATAATAAAATGCTGTCATAAGAAAGAACTCACACTCTGAGCAGCAATTAGTGATAAAGCAAACAAACAAATTACAGAGGCTCTGATGGTCTGTTGGCACCTCCACCATTTTGAGATTACTAATTCCTAATTATGTTTTCCTTTTTAATCTGTGACTCCCCCCCCCCCTTGTATATGCCTGTGTTGTGATTTTGTTGTTGTATGCCTTATCACCCTCAAAACATAATCTATATATATAAAAATGTAATGCTTGTTTGTGGGATTAACAGAACTCAAAAACCACTGGGAATTGACAAAATTTGGACACAATACACCTCTCAGGCCAAGAAATGACCATCACTCAGAAAAACACTAAAAAACACAGCGGAAGAGACTTTAAAAACAAAAACAAAAAATACAAAAAAGCAAAAAGATGCTACAGCGCATGTACAAAAACGACTCCCTTGGCAAACAAAACACGCAATGGCATATCAACACTTTCTTCCAGACTACAGCTCCCAGCATCCTGTAGAGGGGGATGATCCAAATGCACTGCTTCCAAGCTGCAAGCTTTCTTCTCCTTGGATTTCTTTGAGAGCATCCCAATCCCTGCATATTTCCAATTTCCTATTCCTTGACTGCAACTCCCAGCAATCTTCCAGATAGAGAGATTAGATAGAGATAGGTAGGTAGGTAGGTAGATAATCAGGAGGACTGCTGGGAGTTGCAGTCCAAGAATAGGTAGAGAAGAAAGAAAGGAGAGAAAGAGGAAGGGAAAGAAAAGGGAGGGAAGTAACAGAAGAGGAAGAGAAGGAAGGAAGGAGAGAATGAAAGAAAAAAAGGGAAGGAGAGAAAGAAAGAAGAGAAAGGAGAGAAAGAGGAAGGGAAAGAAAAGGGAGGGAAGTAACAGAAGAGGAAGAGAAGGAAGGAAGGAAGGAAGGAAGGAAGGAAGGAAGGAAGGAAGGAAGGAAAGGAAGGAAGAAAGAAAGAAAGAAAGAAAGAAAGAGGAAGGGAAGAAAGGGAGGAAGAAAGGAAAAGGAAGGAAGGAAGGAAGGAAGGAAGGAAGGAAGGAAGGAAGGAAGGAAGGAGAGAATGAAAGAAAAAAGGGAAGGAGAGAAAGAAAGAAGAGAAAGGAGAGAAAGAGGAAGGGAAAGAAAAGGGAGGGAAGTAACAGAAGAAGAAAAGAAGGAAGGAAGGAAGGAAGGAAGGAAGGAAGGAAGGAAGGAAGGAGAGAATGAAAGAAAAAAGGGAAGGAGAGAAAGAAAGAAGAGAAAGGAGAGAAAGAGGAAGGGAAAGAAAAGGGAAGAGAAGGAAGGAAGGAGAGAATGAAAGAAAAAAAGGGAAGGAGAGAAAGAAAGAAGAGAAAGGAGAGAAAGAGGAAGGCTGGCCACAGCAACGCATGGCTGGTACAGTTAGTAGTAGTAGTAGTCATAATAATAATAATAATGTTAGTACCCAGTTTGGGCTGTAAAGAAAGACTACACAATTGTTTCTGAATGGTCTATTTTTATTGATACCACTTTCTTTTCCCAGCCTGCCAGGTTCCAAAAAATTATTTCCAGCCCTGTTTGCTTTGTATTTAATCGGCTGTCGCTTACAGAAAGTGAATTAGAAGGTTTTTAAGGTCAATTCAGGGGCTGCTGTGGTTTTTAACTTTGAATATGTGTTAATGGTTTTTAACTGGGAAACTGCTAATGCTGTTTATATTTAATTCTGTTTCAGTGCTTCGGGAGACTCCTTTGGCTTTTTTTGCCGCCACATCCCATTCCTGGCTCATGTTCCCCTTCCTCCCCACGAGGACTCCAAGATCTTTTTCACACGTACTGCTCTCCAGCCAGGCCTCATCGTCCCCCATTTTGTCTCTTTGCATTTCGTTTTTTCTGCCAAAGTGGAGTATCTTGCATTTGTCACTGTTGAACTTCATTTTGTTAGTTTTGGCTCATCTCTCTAATCTGTCAAGATCGTTTTGAATCCTGCTCCTGTCCTCTGGAGTCTTGGCTATTCCTCCCAACATGGAGCACAACACCCCCTTTGCAACAAGCATGTAGAGCGGACCCTTGCTCACCCGGTTGCAAGTCCCTTGCCCGGCGTGGGCGGTGCAGTTCCCCGGGCAGGTCTGTTCCTGGCAGCTGGGCCCCGAATAGCTGGCCCGGCAGAGGCAGCGTCCCTCGCGGCACTCCTGGTTGGGCTGGCAGCTGGGCCGGCAGTGGTGCACCGTGAAGGTGGCGTTGAAGCCCGAGGCCTCGCTCGAGTTGGCCTCGTAGTAGATGACCAGCAACCCTGCAGAGGACAACCAGCAGACTTCTCTCCATCAAGCGGAATGGGTGCTGCACACAGCTCCTCTGGCCCTTCTTCTCCATTCCCTGTATCACCCTCAAAATACAGTAGTAGTAGTAGTAGTAGTAGTAGTAGTAATAATAATCCACTCCAACTCATCCCTAGCCTTGAAATCATAAGATCATGAAATCACTGAAGTTGGAAGGGACTCCCAAAGGTCATCCACTCCATCCTTTCCTCTCGATTCCCCATATCACCCTCGAAACATAGTAACAACAACAACAACCCACTCCAACTAGTCTCTAGCCTTGAAGTCACAGAACTTGGAAGGGGCCCCCCCAAGGCCATCCAGTCCATCCCTTCTTCTCCATTCCCCGTATCACCCTCGAAACATAGTGTCAGTTCTAATAAGGAAACTGAGAAGAGGGGGAAATGGGCAGGAAAGGTGTATAAAAGGAAGTGGTGGTGGGGAAAAGTCAGTCGTGTCTTTCTTTGCTGCAGAGAGACAAGCAATATATCCATTTCAAAGCAAAAACAGCTTGTGAGTGATCATTTAATACTGCTGTATACAACCTACAGTCTTACACATAGTAACAACAACAACAACCCACTCCAACTTGTCTCTAGCCTTGAAGTCACAGAACTTGGAAGAGGGCCCCCAAAGGCCATCCAGTCCATCCTTTCTTCTCCATTCCCCGTATCACCCTCAAAACATAGTAACAACAACAACAACCCACTCCAACTTGTTCTAGCCTTGAAGTCACAGAACTTGGAAGAGGCCCCCCAAAGGCCATCCAGTTCATCCCTTCTTCTCCAGTCCCGTATCGCCCTCGAAACATAGTAATAATAGCAACAACAACAACAACAACCCACTCCATCTTGTCCCTAGCCTTGAAATCATAGAAGTTGGCCAAAGGCACAAATCCATCCCTTCTTCTCCATCACCCTCAAAACAACAACAACAACCAACCCACTCCAACTTGTCTCTAGCCTTGAAATCATAGAAGTTGAAGATACCCCCAAGGCCATTCAGTTCATCCCTTCTTCTCCATTTCCCGTATCGCCCTCAAAACATAGTAACAACAACAACAACAACAACAACAACAACAACCCAGTCCATCTTGTCTCTAGCGTAGAAGTCACAGAAGTTGGAAGAGACCCCCAAAGACCATCCAGTCCATCCATCCAGTCCATCCTTTCTTCTCCATTCCCCGTAACACCCTCGAAACATAGTAATAACAACAACAACAACAACAACAACAACAACCCACTCCAACTTGTCTCTAGCCTTGAAATAATAGAAATTGGAAGGGACTCCCCAAAAACCATCCAGTTCATCCCTTCTTCTCTATTCCTGTATCACCCTCAAAACATAGTAACAACAACAAAAACAACAACAACAACAACCCACTCCAACTTGTTCTAGCCTTGAAGTCACAGAACTTGGAAGAGACCCCCAAAGGCCATCCAGTCCATCCCTTCTTCTCCATTCCCCGTATTACCCTCGAAACATAGTAATAACAACAACAAGAACAAGAACAACAACAACAACAACCCACTCCAACTTGTCTCTAGCCTTGAAATAATAGAAATTGGAAGGGACTCCCCAAAAACCATCCAGTTCATCCCTTCTTCTCTATTCCTGTATCACCCTCAAAACATAGTAACAACAACAAAAACAACAACAACAACAACCCACTCCAACTTGTTCTAGCCTTGAAGTCACAGAACTTGGAAGAGACCCCCAAAGGCCATCCAGTCCATCCCTTCTTCTCCATTCCCCGTATTACCCTCGAAACACAGTAACAACAACAACAACTCACTCCAACTTGTCTCTAGCCTTGAAATCATAGCAGTTGGAAGGGATCCCCAAGAGTCATCTAGTCCATCCCTTTGGCCATCCAGTCATAGAGCTATATAATCATAGTATCATACAGCTGAAGGAGAACCCAAAGGCCATCCAGTCTGACCTCCTTCCGCCTGGCAGGAAGGCACAATCTAAGCATTCCTGACAGATGGCCATGTAGTCACTGCTTAACAACATATAGACATGATATGTTTCCTGGCTTTGTTGGGAGAATCATCAAACCCTAGAGCTGGAAGGGAATCCCACAGGCCATCCATTCCAACCCCTTTCTGCCTACCATAAAGGAAGACACAATCCCTCCCGACAGATGGACACCCAAGTCGTGCTCCTGATGGCTTGGTCCTACCTGAGATGGCCTCCACGGTGGCTGGCCGGTCCTGGCCTTGTCCGCAGAAGGCCCCGATCAGTGTCCGGTCCAGCTGGATCAGCCCCGTGTCCAAGAAGTCCGGCAGGCCATCAAAGACGTAGACATAGTTGCTCTAAGCAGGAAGCAAAGGGGGAAAGTCTTTGAAGCAAGGACACAATAATAATAATAATAATAATAATAATAATAATAATAATAATAACAACAACAACAATAACAACAACACCTTGAGATGCTTTGGGTCCCCACAAGGAGAAAGGCAGGGTATAAATAAAGTTAATAATAATAATAATATCATGAGGCACCTTGAGTTCCCCATAATAATAATAATATATTATGAGCTGCCTTGAGTCCCCAAAGGGAGAAAGGTGGGATAATAATAATAATAATAGTAATAATAATAATATATTATGAGCTGCCTTGAGTCCCCAAAGGGAGAAAGGTGGATAATAATAATAATAATATAATAATAATAATATATTACGAGCTGCCTTGAGTCCCCAAAGGGAGAAAGGTGGAATAATAATAATAATAATAATAATAATAATAATATAATATATTACGAGCTGCCTTGAGTCCCCAAAGGGAGAAAGGTGGGATAATAATAATAATAATAATAATAATAATATATTATGAGCTGCCTTGAGTCCCCAAAGGGAGAAAGGTGGGATAATAATAATAATAATAATAATAATAATATATTATGAGCTGCCTTGAGTCCCCAAAGGGAGAAAGATGGAATAATAATAATAATAATAATAATATATTATGAGCTGCCTTGAGTCCCCAAAGGGAGAAAGATGGAATAATAATAATAAATAATAATAATAATATATTACGAGCTGCCTTGAGTCCCCAAAGGGAGAAAGGTGGAATAATAATAATAATAATAATAATAATAATAATATATTATTATTATTATTATTATTATTATTATTATTATTATTATGAGCTGCCTTGAGTCCCCAAAGGGAGAAAGGTGGGATAATAATAATAATAATAATAATAATAATAATAATAATGTATTATGACCTGCCTGCCCTGAGTCCCCAAAGGGAGAAAGGTGGAATAATAATAATAATAATAAATTACGAGCTGCCTTGAGTCCCCAAAGGGAGAAAGGTGGGATAATAATAATTATAATAATAATAATAATAATATATTACAAGCTGCCTTGAGTCCCCAAAGGGAGAAAGGTGGAATAATAATAATAATAATATAATATTGTGAGCTGCCTTGAGTTCCCAAAGGGGGAAAGGTGGGATAATTAATAATAATAATAATAATAATAATAATAATAATAATATATTACGAGCTGCCTTGAGTCCCCAAAGGGAGAAAGGTGGGATAATAATAATAATAATAATAATAATAATAATAATATATTACGAGCTGCCTTGAGTCCCAAGGGGGAAAGGTGGGATAATTAATAATAATAATAATAATAATAATAATAATAATAATATATTATGAGCTGCCTTGAGTCCCCAAAGGGACAAAGGTGGAATAATAATAATAACAATATCATTATTATTATTATTATTATGAGCTGCCTTGAGTCCCCAAAGGGACAAAGGTGGAATAATAATAAGAACAATATCATTATTATTATTATTATTATTATTATTATTATGAGCTGCCTTGAGTCCCCAAAGGGACAAAGGTGGAATAATAATAAGAACAATATCATTATTATTATTATTATTATTATTATTATTACTATTATGAGCTGCCTTGAGTCCCCAAAGGGACAAAGGTGGAATAATAATAATAACAATATCATTATTATTATTATTATTATTATTATTATTACTATTATGAGCTGCCTTGAGTCCCCAAAGGGACAAAGGTGGAATAATAATAATAACAATATCATTATTATTATTATTATTATTATTATTATTATTATTATTATTATGAGCTGCCTTGAGTCCCCAAAGGGACAAAGGTGGAATAATAATAAGAACAATATCATTATTATTATTATTATTATTATTATTACTATTATGAGCTGCCTTGAGTCCCCAAAGGGACAAAGGTGGAATAATAATAATAACAATATCATTATTATTATTATTATTATTATTATTATTATTATTATTATTATTATTATTACTATTATGAGCTGCCTTGAGTCCCCAAAGGGACAAAGGTGGAATAATAATAAGAACAATATCATTATTATTATTATTATTATTATTATTATTATTACTATTATGAGCTGCCTTGAGTCCCCAAAGGGACAAAGGTGGAATAATAATAATAACAATATCATTATTATTATTATTATTATTATTATTATTATTATTATTATTATGAGCTGCCTTGAGTCCCCAAAGGGACAAAGGTGGAATAATAATAAGAACAATATCATTATTATTATTATTATTATTATTATTATTACTATTATGAGCTGCCTTGAGTCCCCAAAGGGACAAAGGTGGAATAATAATAAGAACAATATCATTATTATTATTATTATTATTATTATTATTATTATTATTATGAGCTGCCTTGAGTCCCCAAAGGGACAAAGGTGGAATAATAATAAGAACAATATCATTATTATTATTATTATTATTATTATTATTACTATTATGAGCTGCCTTGAGTCCCCAAAGGGACAAAGGTGGAATAATAATAAGAACAATATCATTATTATTATTATTATTATTATTATTACTATTATGAGCTGCCTTGAGTCCCCAAAGGGACAAAGGTGGAATAATAATAAGAACAATATCATTATTATTATTATTATTATTATTATTATTATTACTATTATGAGCTGCCTTGAGTCCCCAAAGGGACAAAGGTGGAATAATAATAAGAACAATATCATTATTATTATTATTATTATTATTATTATTATTATTATTATGAGCTGCCTTGAGTCCCCAAAGGGACAAAGGTGGAATAATAATAAGAACAATATCATTATTATTATTATTATTATTATTATTATTATTATTATTATGAGCTGCCTTGAGTCCCCAAAGGGACAAAGGTGGAATAATAATAAGAACAATATCATTATTATTATTATTATTATTATTATTATTATTATTATTACTATTATGAGCTGCCTTGAGTCCCCAAAGGGACAAAGGTGGAATAATAATAAGAACAATATCATTATTATTATTATTATTATTATTATTATTATTATTATTACTATTATGAGCTGCCTTGAGTCCCCAAAGGGACAAAGGTGGAATAATAATAATAACAATATCATTATTATTATTATTATTATTATTATTATGAGCTGCCTTGAGTCCCCAAAGGGAGAAAGGTGGGATAATAACAATATCATTATTATTATTATTATTATTATTATTATTATTATTATGAGCTGCCTTGAGTCCCCAAAGGGACAAAGGTGGAATAATAATAATAACAATATCATTATTATTATTATTATTATTATTATTATTATTATTATTATTATGAGCTGCCTTGAGTCCCCAAAGGGACAAAGGTGGGATAATAATAATAATAACAATAATAATAATAATAATAATAATATATTATGAGCTGCCTTGAGTCCCCATAGGGAGAAAGATGGAATAACAATCACAACCACAACCACAACCACAACCAAAACAACAACAATAATAATAATAATAATATTGTGAGCTGCCTTGAGTCCCCATAGGGATAAGACGAGATATAAATGGTTAATAATAATAATAATAATAATAATAATAATAACATTTTCTGCATGCAGCTAACTAGCCCAGAGTCTCCCGCCTTGTGCCTGTCTTCCGCCCCCTGCAAAGTCCCCCCAGTTCTCCTGGGTTGCGTGTTGGGTTTCACCGTGCAGAGCGTGTCCGGTCGGATGGCGAGGGCGATGGTGGGGCAGGGCTGGTCAGCGGGGCAGGGGCGCATCCCGTCCCCGGCGGAGAGGACCCAGACACAGTAGGAGAGCGACCCCGGCCCAGGCGGGCCCCCCGCCCGTTGGGAGCTCAGCGAGGAAGGCAACGAGGAGGAGGAGGAGGAAGAAGAGAGGTTGGCCAGCAAGGAGCGTCCCTGGCACTGCTGGTAGCACACCCCGCCGTCCCTGCGGAAGAAGAGGAGAAAAGGAAGAATGCAGGAGGAGGGCACGGAGGCAAGGCGCCTTCTGCACCAGACGGAGGAGGGAGGCACTCCATCCACTGGTCAAGGGCTACGGCCAGGAAAGGAGGAGGAAGAAGAGAAGAGGAGAAGAAAGGCAAGAGGAAGAAGGAGGAGGAGAAGGGTAGGAAGAGGAAGAGGAGGAGAAGGTAAGAAGAGGAAGAGGAAGGGAATACAAAGAAGAAAAAGAAGAGGTAGAAGGAAAAGAAGAGGAGGAGGAAGAGAAAAAGAAGAGGAAGAAGGAGGAGAAGGATAGGAAGAGGAAGAGGAGAAACAGAAGAGGAGGAAGTAGAAGGAAGAGGAAGGGAATACAAACAAGAAAAAGAAGAGGAAGAAGGAAAAGAAGAGGAGGAGGAGGAGAAAAAGAAGAGGAAGAAGAGGAAGAAGGAGGAGAAGGATAGGAAGAGGAAGAGGAGAAACAGAAGAGGAGGAAGTAGAAGGAAGAGGAAGGGAATACAAACAAGAAAAAGAAGAGGAAGAAGGAAAAGAAGAGGAGGAGGAGGAGAAAAAGAAGAGGAAGAAGAGGAAGAAGGAGGAGAAGGATAGGAAGAGGAAGAGGAGAAACAGAAGAGGAGGAAGTAGAAGGAAGAGGAAGGGAATACAAACAAGAAAAAGAAGAGGAAGAAGGAAAAGAAGGATAGGAAGAGGAGAAACAGAAGAGGAGGAAGTAGAAGGAAGAGGAAGGGAATACAAAGAAGAAAAAGAAGAGGTAGAAGGAAAAGAAGAGGAGGAGGAAGAGAAAAAGAAGAGGAAGAAGGAGGAGAAGGATAGGAAGAGGAAGAGGAGAAACAGAAGAGGAGGAAGTAGAAGGAAGAGGAAGGGAATACAAACAAGAAAAAGAAGAGGAAGAAGGAAAAGAAGAGGAGGAGGAGGAGAAAAAGAAGAGGAAGAAGAGGAAGAAGGAGGAGAAGGATAGGAAGAGGAAGAGGAGAAACAGAAGAGGAGGAAGTAGAAGGAAGAGGAAGGGAATACAAACAAGAAAAAGAAGAGGAAGAAGGAAAAGAAGAGGAGGAGGAGGAGAAAAAGAAGAGGAAGAAGAGGAAGAAGGAGGAGAAGGATAGGAAGAGGAAGAGGAGAAACAGAAGAGGAGGAAGTAGAAGGAAGAGGAAGGGAATACAAACAAGAAAAAGAAGAGGAAGAAGGAAAAGAAGAGGAAGAGGAGAAACAGAAGAGGAGGAAGTAGAAGGAAGAGGAAGGGAATACAAAGAAGAAAAAGAAGAGGTAGAAGGAAAAGAAGAGGAGGAGGAAGAGAAAAAGAAGAGGAAGAAGGAGGAGAAGGATAGGAAGAGGAAGAGGAGAAACAGAAGAGGAGGAAGTAGAAGGAAGAGGAAGGGAATACAAACAAGAAAAAGAAGAGGAAGAAGGAAAAGAAGAGGAGGAGGAGGAGAAAAAGAAGAGGAAGAAGAGGAAGAAGGAGGAGAAGGATAGGAAGAGGAAGAGGAGAAACAGAAGAGGAGGAAGTAGAAGGAAGAGGAAGGGAATACAAACAAGAAAAAGAAGAGGAAGAAGGAAAAGAAGAGGAGGAGGAGCTTGAGAGGGAAGAAGAGGAAGAAGAGGAAGAAGGAGGAGAAGGATAGGAAGAGGAAGAGGAGAAACAGAAGAGGAGGAAGTAGAAGGAAGAGGAAGGGAATACAAACAAGAAAAAGAAGAGGAAGAAGGAAAAGAAGGATAGGAAGAGGAGAAACAGAAGAGGAGGAAGTAGAAGGAAGAGGAAGGGAATACAAAGAAGAAAAAGAAGAGGTAGAAGGAAAAGAAGAGGAGGAGGAAGAGAAAAAGAAGAGGAAGAAGGAGGAGAAGGATAGGAAGAGGAAGAGGAGAAACAGAAGAGGAGGAAGTAGAAGGAAGAGGAAGGGAATACAAACAAGAAAAAGAAGAGGAAGAAGGAAAAGAAGAGGAGGAGGAGGAGAAAAAGAAGAGGAAGAAGAGGAAGAAGGAGGAGAAGGATAGGAAGAGGAAGAGGAGAAACAGAAGAGGAGGAAGTAGAAGGAAGAGGAAGGGAATACAAACAAGAAAAAGAGGAAGAAGGAAAAGAAGAGGAGGAGGAGGAGAAAAAGAAGAGGAAGAAGAGGAAAAAGGAGGAGAAGGATAGGAAGAGGAAGAGGAGAAACAGAAGAGGAGGAAGTAAAAGGAAGAGGAAGGGAATACAAACAAGAAAAAGAGGAAGAAGGAAAAGAAGAGGAGGAGGAGGAGAAAAAGAAGAGGAAGAAGAGGAAAAAGGAGGAGAAGGATAGGAAGAGGAAGAGGAGAAACAGAAGAGGAGGAAGTAGAAGGAAGAGGAAGGGAATACAAACAAGAAAAAGAGGAAGAAGGAAAAGAAGAGGAGGAGGAGGAGAAAAAGAAGAGGAAGAAGAGGAAGAAGGAGGAGAAGGATAGGAAGAGGAAGAGGAGAAACAGAAGAGGAGGAAGTAGAAGGAAGAGGAAGGGAATACAAACAAGAAAAAGAAGAGGAAGAAGGAAAAGAAGAGGAGGAGGAGCTTGAGAGGGAAGAAGAGGAAGAAGAGAAGAAAAATGAAGAAGAAAAAGAGTAAGGAGAGGAGGAGGAAGAAGAAAAAAAGGGGGAAGAAGAGAGAGAGGAGAAAGGGAAGAAAAAGAAGAGAAAGAAAGAGGAAGAGGAGGAAAGAGGAAGAAAAAAGAAAACAAGAAAGAAGGGGGAGGAGAAGGAGGAGAGGAGAAAAAGGAAGAAGAAAAATAAAAGAAGAGAAAGAAGGAAATGAAGAGGAGATGGAGAGAGAAGAAGAGGAAGAGAAGGAGAAATATGAAGAAGGAAAAAGAAAAGGGAAATGAAGAAGGAAAAGTAGAGAAAGAAGGGGAAGAGAAAGGTGAAGAATAAGAGAAAGAAGAGGGAAAAGATGAAGAAGAAAAAGAGAAAGAAGAAGAGGAGGAGGAGAAAGATGAAGAAAAGAGGGGGAAGAAGAAAGAAAGAAGAAAGAAAGAAGAGAAAGGAGAAGAAGAAGAGGAGGAGAATCCCGCCACCCTGCTCCCCTCCCCGGTCTCTCACCTGGGATCCCCGTAGTACCCCGGTGCGCAGCGCTCGCAGTGTGGCCCCTCGGTGGGGGCGGCGCAGAAGCAGGCCCCGCTCTCCCCGTGGCAGAAGCCCATCTCCTCCAGCCCGTGGCCGTTGCAGGCGCACTCCTGGCAGCCCCCGGGGTCCGAGCCGTTGCCAAAGCTGCCCGGGCGGCACAGCTCGCACCGCTCCCCCTGCGTCCAGTCTGGGATGGACCGAGAGAGAGAGAGAGAGAGAGGAAGGGTTATGCACAAGCACGGGCCACCCCCGAGATACAGACATATGGCTTGCAAACAACTCACACTTGAGAACGGGGCTGTGCAGGATGGCCTTTGGGGTCCCTTCCAAATCTAGAATACTATATATATATACTAGCCATCCCCTGCCACGCGTTGCTGTGGCCCACTTGGGGGTTCTGTGTGGAAAGTTTTGCCCAATTCTATCATTGGTGGAGTTCAGAATGTTCTTTGGTTGTAGGTGAACTATAAATCCCAGCAACTGCAACTCCCAAATGTCAAGATTCTATCCTCCCCAAACTCCACCAGTGTTCACATTTGGGCATATTGAGTATTTGTGTCAAGTTTGGTCCAGATCCATCATTGTTTGAGAGTCCACAGTGCTCTCTGGATGTAGGGGAACTACAACTCCCAAACTCAAGGTCAATGCCCACCAAACCCTTCCAGTATTTTCTGTTGGTCATGGTAGAACTGTGTGCCAAGTTTGGTTCAATTCCATCGTTGGTGGAGTTCAGAATGTTCTTTGGTTGTAGGTGAACCATAAATCCCAGCAACTACAACTCCCAAATGTCAAGATTCTATCCTCCCCATACTCCACCAGTGTTCACATTTGGGCATATTGAGTATTTGTGTCAAGTTTGGTCCAGATCCATCATTGTTTAAGTCCACAGTGCTCTCTGGATGTAAGGGAACTACAACTCCCAAACTCAAGGTCATTGTCCACCAAACCTTTCCAGTATTTTCTGTTGGTTAGGGGAGTTCTGTGTGCCAAGTTTGGTTCAATTCCATCATTGATGGAGTTCAGAATGCTCTTTGATTGTAGGTGAACTATAAATCCCAGCAACTACAACTCCCAAATGACAAAATCATTTTTTTTTGAGTGATGGTCACTCCTTGTGTTGTGAGACGTTTTGTTGCCAAATTTGGTGTGATTTCGTTCATTGGTTCTTTTGTTTTTAAGGTACTCATTACGCACAGAGCATTTTTATATATATAGATATATATATGTGTGTGTGTGTATACACACACACACACGTATACATACACACATATACACATGCACATGTGCACACACTACCTCATATCTATCCATCTACATACACAAGTAGTCCCTGAGTTACAAACATCTGATTCACAGTTAAGAACAGTGTTAGACTGGATGGCCTTTGGGGGTCCCTTCCAAATCTATGATACGATATCTATGTCATATATATATATATATATATATATAATAATAATAATAATAATAATAATAATAATGCACCTGTTTAATAATAATAATAATAATAATAATAATGCACCTGTTTAATAATAATAATAATAATAATAATAATAATAATAATGCACCTGTTTAATAATAATAATAATAATAATAATAATGCACCTGTTTAATAATAATAATAATAATAATAATAATGCACCTGTTTAATAATAATAATAATAATAATAATGCACCTGTTTAATAATAATAATAATAATAATAATGCACCTGTTTAATAATAATAATAATAATAATAATGCACCTGTTTAATAATAATAATAATAATAATAATAATGCACCTGTTTAATAATAATAATAATAATAAACCTGTTTAATAATAATAATAATAATAATAATGCACCTGTTTAATAATAATAATAATAATAATAATGCACCTGTTTAATAATAATAATAATAATAATAATAATGCACCTGTTTAATAATAATAATAATAATAATAATAATGCACCTGTTTAATAATAATAATAATAATAATAATAATAATGCACCTGTTTAATAATAATAATAATGCACCTGTAATAATGATAATAATAATAATGCACCTGTTTAATAATAATAATAATAATAATAATAATAATAATAATGCACCTGTTTAATAATAATAATAATGCACCTGTTTAATAATAATAATAATAATAATGCACCTGTTTAATAATAATAATAATAATGCACCTGTTTAATAATAATAATAATAATAATGCACCTGTTTAATAATAATAATAATAATAATAATGCACCTGTTTAATAATAATAATAATAATAATAATAATAATAATAATGCACCTGTTTAATAATAATAATAATAATAATAATGCACCTGTTTAATAATAATAATAATAATAATAATAATAATAATAATGCACCTGTTTAATAATAATAATAATAATAATAATGCACCTGTTTAATAATAATAATAATAATAATAATAATAATAATAATGCACCTGTTTAATAATAATAATAATAATAATAATGCACCTGTTTAATAATAATAATAATAATAATAATGCACCTGTTTAATAATAATAATAATAATAATAATGCACCTGTTTAATAATAATAATAATAATAATAATGCACCTGTTTAATAATAATAATAATAATAATAATGCACCTGTTTAATAATAATAATAATAATAATAATGCACCTGTTTAATAATAATAATAATAATAATAATAATGCACCTGTTTAATAATAATAATAATAATAATAATAATGCACCTGTTTAATAATAATAATAATAATAATAATAATGCACCTGTTTAATAATAATAATAATAATAATAATAATGCACCTGTTTAATAATAATAATAATAATAATAATAATGCACCTGTTTAATAATAATAATAATAATAATAATAATGCACCTGTTTAATAATAATAATAATAATAATAATGCACCTGTTTAATAATAATAATAATAATAATAATAATAATAATAATGCACCTGTTTAATAATAATAATAATAATAATAATGCACCTGTTTAATAATAATAATAATAATGCACCTGTTTAATAATAATAATAATAATGCACCTGTTTAATAATAATAATAATAATAATAATAATAATGCACCTGTTTAATAATAATAATAATAATAATAATAATAATAATGCACCTGTTTAATAATAATAATAATAATGCACCTGTTTAATAATAATAATAATAATAATAATGCACCTGTTTAATAATAATAATAATAATAATAATGCACCTGTTTAATAATAATAATAATAATAATAATAATAATGCACCTGTTTAATAATAATAATAATAATAATAATAATAATGCACCTGTTTAATAATAATAATAATAATAATAATGCACCTGTTTAATAATAATAATAATAATAATAATAATAATGCACCTGTTTAATAATAATAATAATGCACCTGTTTAATAATAATAATAATAATAATGCACCTGTTTAATAATAATAATAATAATAATAATAATAATGCACCTGTTTAATAATAATAATAATAATGCACCTGTTTAATAATAATAATAATAATAATAATGCACCTGTTTAATAATAATAATAATAATAATAATAATGCACCTGTTTAATAATAATAATAATAATAATAATGCACCTGTTTAATAATAATAATAATAATAATAATGCACCTGTTTAATAATAATAATAATAATAATAATGCACCTGTTTAATAATAATAATAATAATAATAATAATAATAATCTCCCCAGGGGTCTCGGTGCGGCTTACATGAGGCCGAGCCCACAATACATCAATACAAACAATAACAGGAACAATACAAGGCAATTAAAATAAATCTCATACGCATATATATGGCTGGAGTTAGACTTTAAACAATGCACCTGTTCCGAATTGCAAATTCAACCTAAGCACAGGCCAACAGAACCGATCTCGTTCGTAACTTGGGGGCTGCTTGGACATGCAGTACTTTTGGAAATGAATGGCGAGTCCCGCGCATTGTTTGGTGGGGGAAGCGCAATGGCACTCACTCATGCACTGGTCGCAAACGCCGGGCCCGTGCGCCTCGCATCGGCTGTGGAAGTGGCACCCGCAGTCCACGTTGCACTGGACCCCGGAGGGCGCTGGCGTGGCCCCCGTGACGGCCTCGGTGGTCCAGCCCAGGTCGCAGAGGCAGGTGAAGTTGGGGGACCCGCTGCACTCCCCGTGCGCGCATTCGTCGTAGCAGCTGCGTCGGGGAGCAAGGCAGGACACAGAGCGGTCACACAGGGGGACATCATGCACACACCAATGGCCAAAGTTCAGCCTCTCTCCAGACCTGCTGGAACCCTCCTTTGCAAAGCTGATGCTGCTCAAAAGGCTTCCAGCTGGACAGAGGATAAGAACCCCACCCCACCCCCCACCCCCCGCGCACCGAGGGTCAAGGGTGAGGGTGGGCTCACGTCTGGTTGCACTCGGCCACCCCGTCCCCGGCGTATCCGCGGTTGCAGTGGCACTCGAAGGCGTCGGGGGTGTTCCTGCAGCTGGCGAAGGGGTGGCAGTTGGCCAGGCCCAGGCGGCACTCGTCCACGTCCGGGCACTGGCCGTAGGACCACCGGGCCGGGAGGGACGCCGGGAACGAGAGCAAGGCCAGCAGGGCCGCCGAGCAGTTCGGGAAGCCGCTCAGGCCGGAGAAGTCCCCCGGGAGGCACCTGAGGGAGGGAGGAAGGAAGGAAACCACAAGCTGAACATCAGCCAAGAGAGCAATGCAGCAGCGGAAAAGGCCAATGCGATCACAGGCTTTGTCAAGAAGGATCGAGATGGAAAGATGTAACACTGGATCTAGGAGATCTGTCTGGAGAGGGAGGAGGAGGCTAGACTGGATGGCCTCTTCCTTACTGGCAGTAGGGGGTTGGACTGGG
>NW_026844878.1:6786-17511 GCF_025583915.1 Anolis sagrei ordinatus | reverse complement strand
TAGAGCTAAGACTGTGTATTAATAATTCTTAGCCTTCAATTGTAAAAGTTAGACTACTTGAAACTGTAAACATTAAAGGAAAAACAATAAAAGAAAGGAGGAGTAGGTCTAGAGTTACTACAGAAGCTGTCCAGGTTATGAGGCCTTCAGGGATGCCTTTATTTCGGTCCAATAGCCCTCAGCACCACATTTGATAGGGTTGTAAAAGGACCATGTCTGTGGATGTTTGCAGCCTGTAGACCTCCTTTCCAAAGGAAGTTATGCTAGTCCACAACTGGCTCTGCTTCTTGTTCATCTGTACCTTTAAATCAACTCCAATATATGGTGATCCTATAATAGCGTTTTGCCAGTCAACCCCCGCAAATGAAGAGGCCACACACAAGGATGGGTTAACTAAGGGCAACTTTATTAATTGTTACCTAATTAAGATCTATGATTCTTCCCACCATGAGTTCCTGAATGCCTAAAGAACTTGACCATGAACTTGGCATTGAATTTGGTGAGGGTAATTATGTTCCAGAATTATTAATGCCATATCTCCAGCTCCTAAGCCATTTGCTTCCCCACCCCCCTCCTCTCTTTTATTAACCACATAGAGGAAGGTTACCTCCCAATTCGCCCTGTTAAAGCAGTATAAGGTAGGCGGGAAAAAATGGTGGATGTTGATTTTGCCATTTTATATGAGGGACACTATTTTCCTTTGTCATCAGCTTACTGTAGTAACTGCAAAGAGAGTTAAAATGCAGAAGTTGTTTGCACTCAGTTAACTCAGCAGGATGGCGAAGAGAGGAGGGGACAAAATCTTGCCCTTTGACATCATAACCACACCGTAGTGTTGCTTGCCATATGTATTCTGATTTTAATCTGTGAAATGTTGGAGAGTATGGTCAGAATCATATATTGACCTTATGAGACAACCAAATTATCCTTCCTACACCCAAATTTACCTTTTGCTTGCTGCAGCCCCACCCCAGCACAGGCATTAATTCAACCTGCTGGAATTTTATGCTATGTCACCCTGATCTAAGATCATATTAATTACTCAGTGCAACATCATTCTACCCTCATTAAAAGGTAAAGGTTTCCCCTTGACATTAAGTCTAGTCGTGTCTGACTCTGGAGGGTGGGGCTCATCTCTATTTCTAAGCCAGAGAGCTGGCATTGTCCATTGATGCCTCCAAGGTCATTTGGCCAGCATGACTGCATGGAGTGCCATTACCTTCCCACCGAAGCGGTACCTATTGATCTATTCACATTTCCATGTTTTCGAACTGCTAGATTGGCAGGAGCTAACACCGTTCCCTGGATTTAAACCACCAACCTTTCAGTCAGCAAGTTGAGCAGCTCAGTGGTTCCCACTGTGCTACTAGGGTCTCCCATTCTACCCTCATTACTAAAGACTTAAAACTACGTAATTTCAGGTAACTATATAGTACTACTTTAAATTTCTTCCTTAAAGCTGTGGCTGGAATTACAAAAACATTATTATCTCAGCTCCCCCATGACATTTAGAATCATTTGCATGTATTGTAATGTAATCACTGGGAATTATGTCTATGTCTCTAGAACTGCAAATGGCATGATGCTCAATCAAGAAAATGTAGACTGGGATAATATCAAAACACTTGGAAAGTGATTTTGTTCATTAGAAAAAAGAAGCAGCAGGGATAGACTTATAGATAGTCAATCCAAACAATAACCACAGGGCTCTGGGCATTGGGGGTGTCAGGATCAAGGGGCAGCAGTCACAGGCAGTTTACTTGTTGCTCCATGAAACAGTTGGAAGAAGTAGTACAAATAGTATATTTTCTCTTTTAGAGCTAGCAACATTGACCTGAACATTTATATCAGCGCCAATTTAGCAAACAGTTTGAGCAAATATGATAAGATCCATGTGGGCAGGTGTATTGGTTTACATGACAATAATAATTCCCAGTTGCAAATGGTGAAACAAAGTAATGAAATGGGGATACAACTGTAATCTTTTAAAATGCACTAAAAGAGGGAAGCACTGACATATTTCCCTCAGCTGGGATGAGAGGTTGGAAATGCTATTCTTTGGATTACAATTTTCAGAATCTCACAACCAGCATGCATGGCCAAACTGGCAGGAAAATTCAGGGCAATTGAATTTAAATATGTAGGTATTCCCAGATCTGCCTGTAGCATGACTTCTTCGTCCATTACGGGGCTGCCAGCCAATGGAGGGAAAGAAATAAGGAAATGAATATTATTTTTTCTGGACTTCAATCTTTTTTCTCTCCAAGTCTGAACTATTATATGTATCATTCTAAAGTCATTTACTGATGCAAGACATAGCTGAGAAATAGAATTGGTATACATTATAAAGTGCTTTAAATGCCACAGATCCCTAGACACTGTACTAAAGTGACAGAGAAGCACAAAATGCATCAGCAGTATTGGTTCATCCATTTCAGAGCATCGGTCCACTGAAGGGTCAATGGATGTTCAAAAGAATGCTTCTGCATTTCTTTTTTTATTTCTTTTTTTTTAAAAAAAAAACTTAATAATGCAGAGCCATTGCAGGAAAAGAAGGAAGGCATTGTAATTCAGCATTTTATTTGTTTTTCAAGAATATGCCTATGTTAGTGGTTGCACACCATTCATTTTTCTGAATGCTATAAGCAGAGCTCCCTGCTGCTTACACTATTAAAGTAATGCAATTCAGCTAAGTTAAACAGGAAGTTGCACGATGCAACCCAAGCAGATCTGGAAACATAGAGTGTGTGCAAAATAATGTCACAGAAGTCAGAGATAGAGAAATTGAATATAAAAAAAACCTAAGGCAATATTAGAAGAGTAATTTCAGCTGCACTATGATCTTGGATTCATAAAATCATAGAGTTGGAAATGACCACAAAGCCATCCAGTCCAATGCCTTCCATGCAGGGAGACATGATCAAAGCAACTCTGATAGATGGTTATTCACTCTCTGTTAAAACGCTCCAAAGAAAGAGATTCCACCACACTCTGAGACAATATGCATTCCACTGTCAAACTCTTACCATCAGGAAGTTCTTTCCACTTTTAAATGGAGCCTCTTTTCATGTAGTTTGACTCCATTTCTCTATGTCTCTCTGGAGTAGCAGAAAAAAAGGTTGCTCCATCTTCTGAAGGGCATCCTTTCCTATTTTAAAACATGGATATTGTGTTCCCTCTCATTTAATTACAAACTTACCTGTACACCCTTTTAGTCAATTTATTCATTTCACTTTTTTTTAATTAAAAAATGTTTGTTCAACCATACATAACTGTTTGGCCAGGCTGTAAAAGAAGAGATCTTATAGGCAGCAGATGTCGGGACACAGATGCCTTAAAGGGCCAGACTAAGATTTAGTTCCAA
This sequence comes from Anolis sagrei ordinatus, assembly GCF_025583915.1. Lineage (NCBI taxonomy): Eukaryota > Metazoa > Chordata > Lepidosauria > Squamata > Anolidae > Anolis > Anolis sagrei. The sequence continues at coordinate 14,147 of NW_026844878.1, read as the reverse complement.
AATAAAGTTTATTAATGGGTTGTTGTAGGTTTTTTCGGGCTATATGGCCATGTTCTGGAGGCAGTTTTTCTCCTTACATTTCGCCTGCATCTATGGCAAGCATCCTCAGCGGTAATGAGGTCCTCTGAGGATGCTTGCCATAGATGCAGGCGAAACGTCAGGAGAAAAACTGCCTCCAGAACATGGCCATATAGCCCGGAAAAACCTACAACAACCCATGGATTCCGGCCATGAAAGCCTTCGACAATACAAAGTTTATTAAACAAAGAAAAAGGACTCAGAGACACTTAACTGAGTGTCTGGTCAAAACACAAAGGTAACAACCAGTCCTGGTTCAAAAAGGAAACTGAAGCAATAATTCGGATTATCCGGAGAAAAGAACCAGATTAAAGGAAAACGCTCTGAAAGTCGCACAAAATAGCACAGCGAGTAAACAGTTAACAAACAAAAGAGCTGCAGCAAAGAAAGCGTAGTCAAAGTCCGAGGTCGAAGCAAGCCAAATTCCAAGGCAGCGAAGTTCCAAAGTCCACGTAGGCAGCGACGTAGTCAAACCGGTTCGAAGTCAAAGAAGGGGAAATCCACACTCACGAGAATCCAAGTCAAGTCGAAGCACACACAAAAAGAAGCAGTAACCTGTAGATCCAGGACCCAATGCCAACACGAGACAGGCAGCAACAAGAACCCAATGCACGGACACAAACCAACACCTTGCCTTCTGCAAAGATTCCCCATTTCAGAGTCTACTTTTATCTTACACATCATCATCAGCAGATGAGCTGACCTCTGCCCCGTCATTATCTCTTGCAGCTGTTCTTGATTCCACACATGAACTCCTACTCCCATCCCTCCAACTTCTCCATCTTCTGTCAAGACTTAGATCCCCCCCCCCCCAAGACTCAGATGTATTTCCTGGTTGCCAATCCTCATTACAAGAGAACCCCATAAATGTGTCACTAGACGTCGGCTCTGCACATACATCTTGTACCTCTTTTACCTTAGTCCAGTCCAATGTGTCATCCCCACCTTCATCACTCCCAGACCCATCACTCCCAGAGAAACTCACAAATGATTCTTCATCTGTGGGAGCAGTAAGTATATCCCGGATCCTCTGTCGCTCCTCATCCGATTCTTGCTCCCAAGTAACCCTCTTTGTTCCCCTATTCCCATCCATTGTATCTCCTTCCTCCCCCTCACTCATTGACCCTACGTCTCCAGAGAACCCTTTGAATGAGTCTTCATTRGTARGTGCCATAAGTATATCCCAGATCCTTTTCCTTTGCTGTTCCTCATCTGACTCCTGCTCATGAGTACCCCCTTTCCCCCTTCTGGCACCCATACTAATGCTTGCAACGTTACTTACAGGCTCTACTATAACAGCAGATTAGTAGCAAGAGCTGGACAAAAATAATTGTGTTGTTTTGGAAAGTATCCTGCTGGCGAGTCGACTCATGGTGAGAAGATGGGACATACACCTTGTCCACTCCATCTCCAGTTCTGTTACTCAACATGGAGAGGAATAGGACTGAGACAACAACAGCTGATTCACATGGAGCATCTTTATGACATTTATGGCCCTAAATGATGTGTAGCAGAAGCTCTCCATGATTTCAATGCTTTCAATGTGAGGAAGTTCCAGAACTGCAGACACTGGAGGTGGCACTACGATGCTCCTGTTTTCATTTGTTGCTGAAATACATTTCCATCAGGACTTGTGCTCCTACAGTAACAACACAAACCTCTGTTGTGTTGTTAAACCAGTTTAGAGGGTCTGAGACAGCTCAAAAATAGAAATAATTTTACCCACTGTCCGTCTTTGCATTGCAAAACATTGAGGCCACTTTCACAATCTCTCTCAAATGGAAGACTGCAATTGAATGACAGCTCTTGGCTGTGAGCATAATATTGATTGTTTTGTGAGTGCAACTGTCTTGTTACCAGCTCGATACATGACTATGTCATCTGCCTGAGCTGTTCTTTGACCAGACTAGGGTTGGCTATTGATAAATGCTTCTCATAATGTATGTAGTGGGGAAAGAACCTTAAAATTTGATCTGTAAATTTCCTTTAGGAAAAAGAAAGCACTATTATATTCTGAAAAGATAGTGATTGGCTCGCATAAACAACACTTTGCAATTATGCTGTGCTTTGAGAAGTAAAAAAATTCAATAAAAAAGGTGTTCATCAAACATAAGGCAATAAATATTCAGCAACACATTTCAAGTAAGGTTTAGCCAATATAAAGTTCCATTGATTACAGTAGGGCTTAAAAGCAATATATAGCCAAAGTAAGCAGTAATTTCACATGTATATGCAGCTGCACTTTAAAGATTGATGTAAAGGCAGTGCTTAGCTGTACATATAATGTATTATTATTGGATATATTGTCAGGGCTTTTGGGACCTGAAGTCCAAAATATCCAAAGAGCTGGTTGATAAGGATCACTATGTTTGTCCCAGAGTATCAAGCAATTTTGCATAACCCTTCTTCCCTAATCCATCTCAAGACATCATACAGATACCATGACCTCAAAGTCAGGGCAGTTCCCCCATATAAAACCCTTTCTTATGTAATGAAGTGATCCGGTGATCTCAAAACCTTAGACACATTTTCTCCTTTGGGGTGGTTTAACAGAAACAACACCAGATTTGAGGATACTATGAAGCCTTGAAGGCTGCGCCACCAAACCGCACCAACTATTTTGGGCTAGCAGAAGCAGCACTGTATCACCTCCCATTATCTTTAGGGAATTTTCCAGTACATTTTTCCTGTTTGGAAAGAAGGAGCATCTAAAAAATACTTTTGAATGTTTTCAACTCATTTGGAATGCTTTTCAACTGAAAGTAATATTCCCATTTTCCTCCTATGTTCATGAGGGGGGGGGGGAGAGAGAGAGATCTGGGGACATTCTGGGAGGAGAGCGTCCCACCGTACCTCCCAGTAAACTGAACGCATCCTGCAATTCATGCGGTTCTCACACATGTATTGCTCTAATATAGTACTACTCCTTTTTGCCATATTGGAGGGATTAATGCACTGCCTACAGGCTCTGATGCTCTTGCAATTCAGGGATCAACAATTGGCCCTAATGGAAGCAGCAGAACAGAAGTTAGTTAACATTATTCTTAGATCTAAAATAATAATATTGTCAAAGACTCATTTGTATGTAAAGGAGCTGTTTATAAGAGGACTATGTGCCTCTGCTGTGCCTTCCAGATACAAAGATTGATGACTCAACCCCCAAGGGACCTTTATATATCTATCCAAATTCATTTATTTTTTCTCATTAACCTGTGTACAAGCATCTTGTACAACATGGCAGGAAACAATGATACACTTTTTTTTTCTTCTGTTCAGGCATGAGAAGCAGGGAGATAGTCAGTTCGCAGTACTGAGGGGAGGGGGATTCTAAAGATCTTCGGAACAAGTTTGCCAAGATGTAATTCTGTCTAAAGAACAAAAGTTTTTCACTCTCTCGCTTTGTGCCTGGACTGGTACAAAATGTTATTCTCTATCCTATCACAACTACCACTTTGTTATTTGAGCATCCCAATAATGCAGGGGTTCGATTCCATTCTATTCCGACAATTTCCCTTATGGTAGTTCTCCAAGCAAAAGTAACTGCAATATATTACAGCATGAAAAGGGGGGTTGGGTTAAAACACATCCATAAAGTAGAAATTTGAAAGACAAAAAGTTTATCTGCAGCCTGCAAGAGACTTATTTTTAAACTCACAAAGAGTTTTCTGTTTGACATGAGAGATGGGAAGCTGGAGGCTTTGGAATAAAGCGAAGCTGATGCTATGTCTAATGTTAACAATAAACACTTTTCATCTTCCAAATAGCTTGCAGACATTAACTAATCAATCCTCACATGTCCTGTGTCAGCTAGGGAAGTACTGTTTCCTTCACTGTGGAGATAAAAAGACCCAATAAATGAAGCACAAAAAGGCAGTTATTACTGCAAACAGAATATATGTATCCATACCTTTAAGTACTTTAACCTTCACTTTGACCTTCACTACACAAATGTAAAAGAGAAGTTTGGACTAATCAATGCTGAGATTTTTATTCAGATCACATTTGTGCTTTGGAAAGCAGCAACTCTAGTCATAGAATCATAGAATCAAAGAGTTGGAAGAGACCTCATGGGCCATCCAGTCCAACCCCCTGCCAAGAAGCAGGAATATTGCATTCAAATCACCCCTGTCAGATGGCCATCCAGCCTCTGTTTAAAAGCTTCCAAAAAAGGAGTCTCCACCACACTCCGGGGCAGAGAGTTCCACTGCTGAACGGCTCGCACAGTCAGGAAGTTCTTCCTCATGTTCAGATGGAATCTCCTCTCTTGTAGTTTGAAGCCATTGTTCCACGTCCTAGTCTCCAGGGAAGCAGAAAACAAGCTTGCTCCCTCCTCCCTGTGGCTTCCTCTCACATATTTATACATGGCTATCATATCTCCTCTCAGCCTTCTCTTCTTCAGGCTAAACAATCAGAGAATAGTTGAGAGACTGGAGGAGTTGACCCAAAGGAAAGTCAATCTCCAACTTTGACTAGAAACTGGAGAGCTATGGAAATCAATCCAGTGAGCAGTCAACAAAGATTTCATTTTTTTCTTTGCTTTGTGGTCATCACCTGGAATCTGAAACCTCCCAGTTAGCAAGAAAGTGGTTTTACCTCTGGAACTTTAACACAGGGATGTTGTGGTCTGGGCCAATTTTAGACCAAATTCCAGGGATAGGACCATTATTGAGCCTCTTGACTCTCATTCATGGGTTTACCATAAGTCAAAGTCAACTTAATAGCAGTTAAGAACTATAGCACACATACCGGTTTGGGAACTGGTTGTATCCTTTACATTTTGCACCATTGGCTCCAGTCCCTACAGAATTTAAAACAGGGGCGACAATTTCCTGCTCTGCTATGATTATTGTGATTCTTCTATCGGTTTGTCTAGTCAGAATTACTACACAAAGGGCTATTTGGGAGACACAGTATATTCCATTCAGGCTCTGTTGTATGTGCGTGATGCAAGAACTCAAGCGCTATATCTTCAGAGCTAATGAGAATTCACCTCCCTGAAAGGATCAGCAACACATTTGCTGAAGAAAATTAAGCACTACATCTTCCCTTGATAGACTCCCTTGCTCAGCAAACCAGCCATAACTCTCTTTTTCCTTCCCCCAATCCCTGGATATGATATTTCGTACACTTTAACACTTAGAGACTAAATTCGGCCTCTGAGGGACAGTTCATTCTTAAAATTTAATTTAAATATTCATTAGATGTTAGATTCCACCTATACTCATGCTTCTCAGCAGGATGGGGAATAGCCTGGTGCAATGACAGACGTACATAAGCTATTAATGGCTTGCTGTTGGGTTCCAGAACAGTATGGGGTCTCACTTCCTGTGTTCAATCAGCACAGTAATCGTCAGCGATCACCAGAACTTCTAACATGAAAGTGAAGAGAGCATAAACTGAGTGAGAACAAAACATCTGACCTCCCTGAAACAGAAACCAACTGCCACACAAAACTGGCCCAGCTGRTATCATTTCTATAAATATACCCTTTTTTCYCAAATCTATACTMCCACCTTTTTCTGAAGGCCAGGTGAATCATRCAGTTTTGCTGCATCTCCATGGAAACCAGGACAAAGTGTACCGCCATTAGCATTTGCATTTTATCACTTGGAGATAAAGTTTGGGTTCTATTATTATTTGTGGTTAGTTGGGAGTGCTCTGTATGGTGAGAGGCWGCCATTTTGAACTAGTAAGCTCTGGAGTCAAGCATGAGAAAAATKATTGCTAAAAGCCTTAAGGACTTCAGGATTTTTTAAATTTTAATGTTCYTTTTTTMACATCTAAAGCAACTTTGAATGCTGGATTGACTCCATGCTATAAAGTAGATAAATAGTTAGTGTAGGATCAATTAATATTTCCCTTCCCATGAAATCCAAATGGTTAACATACCATTGCATGGGGACAATTTCTTTCCAGATTATCACCCAACCAATCGTGCTTTTGCATATAGATATAAGTACTAAATATTTCTATATGAATGTATTCCTCATTGATACCAAACTAGATAAAGATAACATTTTCCTTGAACCAAGTCGTAATTTATAGTATGTGATTGTCTCAGCAAATATCTATCACGAAAAACTGAGAATGAAAATCACTGTCAGATACGATAATCATATGGTCCAGTTAGGTTAATAATCACTACATCAGAGCCTTGTTACTGTTGTGTATCTTCAAGCCATTTCCCAATGTTGGCAACTCAAAGGACCTCTTTACACGTTCCACCAGAATCACCACAGATCATGTTGATTCCAGCGATGCCTGTCCAGGGACATGTGGAACACGTTGCCCCACACCCCGCATCACCTAACTCACTCATATCCCCACCTCATGGAGAGGGGGGAAGCATCTGCTGCCTGGCTTCCCATTGATCCAAGGCAACATGGGAACCTTCCCCCTATTGCCACTGTCATGGCATGCACTAGTCTGCCTTCTCCCTACATTGTGGGATGGGAGCCGACAGGCTCCATTGTAAAGGAGAAGGTGAACTAGCGCATGCTGCTGATTTTGCCTTCATCTGATGAGATCGTAAGACAACCCTATCACAGGGTTTTCTTGACAAGATTTATTCTTATTAATTGGAGACAACAGACATTAAAACCAGCTCTTTAAATATTCAACACATTTGCTCTTACTTCTGAATTATTTCCCCTTCTCATATGTCTGGGATTATAATGATTTCTCCATTAATATATTCCCAAAGTCCTGTAGGTGAGGAGAGTATAGAGTCATTTGTTTCCTGAAGAAGATGATGAATTCTCTGCTCCTCAGGCTCCTTGTACCATATCTCAGCATCTCTTTCAGGTTTGACAAGAAAGGCAACTTAGTAAAGCTTTGTAAGTGTTCAGAAAACAGTGATTTCCATGTCTAAATGGATGGGGAAGTTGTGGAACAGGATGTCGGCTTACTAAGTACTTCAGCGCAGACTTGCAGACACAATTATTCCCTCTAAAAAAATCAAAGGCAATCAATCAATTACTGTCTTATTATCCCCCTTGCTTTTCTATTGTTTTCTACTTTTAAAATATTGCATGTATTAACGACATGGAATTACAGCACATATATTGATTTTTCCATTAATCTTGGCTTAGCTAAGAGTCTCAAAGAAGGAGGAAGAGATCAACAACCAGTTTTTTTTCCCCCTGAAAGCCTGGTCAGTTGATAACAAGTTGGTGGATTGTAAAACAGCATTTAATGGTTCTATGCTCTTAACTTCCAGACATAAAAGGGTCTTCAGGTATCCTATGAGCATAGAGAATGAGTCATGTGTACAACCCCCTCCC
>NW_026844867.1:10854-27344 GCF_025583915.1 Anolis sagrei ordinatus | reverse complement strand
TTGTGCTTTAGCCTTGCGGACCTTTTCCCTACAGGAGTTGGCTATTTGTTTGAATTCTTCTTTGGTGATTTCAGCAGCTGGAAAAGCATGTGCCAGAGTGAAGGCCCCCCAATGGCTGGAAATCTCCAGCATGGTTAGATAATTAATAGGGGTGGTTTGGAGTCAAGTGTATGGCTTGAAGAAACTAGCTTTATAACAACTACTTCCTGTTTGTTCATTCCATTATGTGGAACATGACATCATCACTGTGAAAAGAAACTCAAACAAACTGATGGTAGAATCCCTGTACAACATTGATTTTTATGGGGAGGAGATGATGTTTCCTTATGTTTGTGACCTCTATTATTGGTCTGAGACATGTGACAGTGGGATATACTCTGGAGTGCCAAAGGGTGCCTGTAGAGCAAATAGTGTGCCATTTGCCAACTGTATTTATGGGAGAGAAAAAAGTACAATTTTCCAGTGCTTTTGATGTGCCATCCCCCTGCGTTCAGACTGCAGTTAGCCCCAGCAGAGGACAAAAATTCAAAGCAGCAAATATAGGTCATTCCTTTAGGGGAGGGAGAGGAGTGGATACAATTGTGGCAGAACTAGGAAACACAACTGCGTGGCTTGGCACAGACATGTCAGCCAGCCCTGCTGCTGCTCAATGTCATTTGTTAGACATCATGAGACTTAACATGCGTCACAGTGAGAAGGAATTAATCCACAGACAAATCAACCTTTCAACGTGCATCCATAGGATGAATATACAGCTTCTGAAAAGGGAAGCAAGGAATAAGATGGTGAGGAAGAAGAGAAGAAAAAACAAAACAATCAGAAACATACAAAACAACAAAAAGTCAAACCGTTTTTACAGAAAAAACACAGAGAGCAGAAATGAGGGAGGGTAGATATAAATTAAATGGGAGAGAAACATGGCTATTAATAAGCAAGTGGGGCAGGCAGAGAGGAGAATGGGACCTGGGGCTTTTTCTTTGCAATTCAAAAACAGCCAAACCAGAGCCTTAGCCTACTTAGCATACTCTGCTTGCCTGCACAATAATTCAGCTGGTCTGATGTGATCTACAGCTATTGTATCATGATAAGCCGCACATACAACTTTGATGTGATTTCTTTTGTCTTTTTCCACAGGCCATTATGTCATGGGTTGTATCAGCATTTTCGCCATTGTCTGCATGGGCTGCTGTTTTTTAATAACAGTTTAGTGGCTTATTCATGCAAGTACATACATTATTATTTCCAAGGAATTACTGATGCTTAAATTTGCAAATTAATCTATTGCAGCAAAATCACAGAGTTCTCTCTCTCTGTGTGTAGGGAAGCGGAGGTTGCCAGTCAGCTACATTTATCTGCTAGTGACCATTGCTTCCTAAGATTGTTGACTGGCAATCCCCCTTTCCTTGCCAGTGGTGCATTTTATGTTTCTTTTCTGAAAACCTAAGAGAGAGAAGCTTTGAACATGTTTAAAAGGTTTTTAACTGGGATTTTTAAAATATTGTTTATATTTAATACTGATATTTAAAATATAAAAATATGCAATAATTAATTATTGCATATTTGTATATTTTAAATAGTATGGTGATGCTTTTATGTTAAGCTGCTTAGAGAGCATATCCAGACAGGGGAAAAAACCCGCTTTGGCATGGGTTTTTGTCTCCACACCTCCGCCCAAAACCCGGGCTTTTCCAGAGGGATGTCTAGATGCCCATCAATTTTGCTCCTCTCTCTTCCTCTTGGTGTGTCATTTCTACATGCCAGGAGGACTGTCGGAGCAACTTAGTGGCAGCCTGGTAAGTTTTTTAAATTTTAAGGATTAATTTGGGGAGGGGGGGGCTTCAGGGGAAGGGGTAGGTGCCATCTTGCACTTTTGGGCTCCAGGAGCCCAAAAGTGCAAGATAATAATAATGATAAACTTTATTTAAACCAAGATTATGGCAACAAGAATGATTGACAACTGGAAAATAGAGGGAGAAAATGTGGAGGCCGTGACAGACTTTGTATTTCTAGGCGCAAAGATTACTGCAGATGCAGACTGCGGCCAGGAAATCAGAAGACGCTTACACATGGCAGGGCACAGCTAGTATACATATAATAATTATAACAACAACAACAAAAGAAACAGCCCATGGCTCAAGGACCAGAACTATGCATGACCACCATATTGAGTAACACTTCTTTAGACGTTTCCAGCTCCAGAAATGATTTATTATTATTTATTAACTTTATTTATACCCCACCTTTCTCCCTGCGGGGACTCAAGGCAGCTCACAATCCCACACTTGGTCAAGTTTAAAAAACACAATGCAATTAAAAAAACAATTAAATAGTAAGTGTGGTAAAAGCATATCAAAATACAATAAATACATTTAAAATAGCCTTTAAAACTCATAGCGTTTTGCCAATCCCACCCACACCTCCAAAAGCCTGCCACTTCCCCAAATTCCTGCTGGCAGAAGGTCTTGAAGGTCAGCAGGGATGGGTCCATCCTGGTCTCTCTTGGAAGGGATTTCCACAGTCCCACAGTCTGGGAGCAGCCACCAAAAAGGCTCTCTCCCATGTTCCGGGAAAAAATAAGAATGGATATGTGAGTTTGTGTACATGTTTGTGTACAGGCAGTCCCTGAGTTACAAACATTCAACTTACAAATGACTCATAGTTAAGAATGGGGCTGAGACAACAGGAAGTGAGAGAAATTCACCCCTGAAAGAGTTTTCATGGGGAAAAGTGGTCTCCACTGAAGCTTCATCACCAATCCTTTTTTCCATAACAAGCCAATTTTTTTCAAAACCCAATAATCACAGGGACAGAAAGTGAGGTGAAATCTTTAACAAGCAGGGCTAATAATTAAAGTGTGAGAATGGGGATAGATTGGTATTAGGCCTGGGTAACAACGGAAAAATTTGTTTCTAAAATCGATTCGTTTTTTGGGGTTTTTTGCGTTTCGATATTTAAAAGAATTCCGAATTTTTTTTTAAAAAAAGTTCGATATTTACGAAATTTCGTAAATGGTAAAAAAATTACAAAACAATAACGAAACAATAACGAAACAATAACGAATCGATTCATTAATGGCGGACGCGACCGCGCAATACGCTAAAAAACCTCCAAATGGGACAGGGGGAACTTCTGAAGCTTCCCTCTCCCTCTGTTGTTGACTGCTGGTGTGATATTATAATTTTTTTTCACTAATTAAACAAAAAACAACTATAAAACTTGCCCCAGACATGCGGAAATAATAACGAAACGACCTCAAACCAATAACGAAACGAATACATAACGAAATACGAAGCATTTATGAAACGAATTGAAAAATTCGTTTTGTTTTTAAGTTGCTCCAGAATGGTTCGTTATCGCTTCGTTAAAAAAAATAACGAATTTTTAACGAATTACGAATTAACGAAACGAAACCGCCCAGCCCTAGTGTTAAGACTTCCCTATTCTCTCCAAAGTTTTTTAAAAAAGTATTTGGCTGGAGTCAATCTTGAAAAATGTACTTGTTCCGACTTACATAAACATTCATCTTAAGAAGTCCTACAGAACTTGTTCAGAATTTTGGGACTGTGTGTATAGTTGACCCTCCATATTGTGGGTTTACATTTTGCAGATGTCATTATTCATCAATTTGATTAGTATATCCTTTCTAGGAATCATCCAGGGTGACTCCTAGAAAAAAAATCCAATGGGATTTTGGCCTGCATCAATAGGAGCATAGTGTCTAGATCTAGGGAAGTCATGCTACCCCTCTATTCTGCTTTGGTTAGACCACACCTGGAATATTGTGTCCAATTCTGGGCACCACAATTCAAGAGAGAGATATTGACAAGCTGGAATGTGTCCAGAGGAGGGCGACTAAAATGATCAAGGGTCTGGAGAACAAGCCCTATGAGGAGCGGCTTAAAGAGCTGGGCATGTTTAGCCTGAAGAAGTGAAGGCTGAGAGGAGACATGATAGCCATGTATAAATATGTGAGAGGAAGCCACAGGGAGGAGGGAGCAAGCTTGTTTTCTGCCCCTCTGGAGACTAGGACGCGAACAATGGCTTCAAACTACAAGAAAGGAGATTCCATCTGAACATGAGGAAGAACTTCCTGACTGTGAGAGCTGTTCAGCAGTGGAACTCTCTGCCCTGGAGTGTGGTGGAGGCTCTTTCTTTTAAACAGAGGCTGGATGGCCATCTGTCGGGAGTGCTTTGAATGCGATTTTCCTGCTTCTTGGCAGGGGGTTGGACTGGATGTCAATCTTGAGGTCTCTTCCAACTCTTTGATTCTATGATCTATGATTCTATGAAATCATGAATGTGTCAAATAGTACATAGAAGCTATTCTATGACTCTATGATCAACTGACATTTTTGGGAACTACCTTCACCACTCCACCCGGGAAGTGGATATTTCACATCAGCAATTATTCAGGGACTTTCTTGGTCAACGTTTTTTATTAAAAACAAATTTCATTGTGTTCATAATGGATTGGTTTTTTTTTCTTATTGTTAAATTCCTTTAGTGGTTGAACAAAAAGTGGATTTTTTGTTTTAAATAAACAAATCCTTCTGATTAACTGTCTGAATTTCCAAGGTTAGTTGTTGGGAGGGAAGTTTTTATGGGTGTATGATGTGTTCACATACAGGCACGTCTTCGAGTTCTTTGTTGACTTTTGATTATCGTATTAGTTTCACAGGTTTATTCAAGGTATATTCAGTTTCAAGGTATATTCAGAGGTGTTTTGCCATGGCCTTCCTCTGAATATAGCCAGCTTTGCTTGGTATGACTTGGCAGTTCACCATCCAAGTACTAACCAATCCTGGCTCTGCATAGTTTCCATGATCAGATTGGATCTGGTGCCTTTCAAATATTTAGGCCAAGCAGGGTTATCAATCTCAGGGAAAAATAAAAACTGAAGGTGCTCTATACAGAACTGTGTTTAAAAAAGATGGGATTCTGGGGATGAATATGAAAGGGAACAGGAGTTTTTCTGCGCTATGTAGTAGCTATGTTATCATCTTATGAGAAGAAACACCACTTCTGTCAATCTCAGTTCAATCTAAATCCCTGGGTTTTATGGTGCTCCTATCTTTGCAGCACAATTTGAGAAGCGATTGTCCAAGAGGGAAATAAGTGGACCTTGAACTGCAGATTGACTTCCTGATTTAAAAAAAAGGTTGAGTCAGTCTGGAAAGCTGCAAGAGGGCTCTTCCTTGATGGGAGGAGAGACAGCCGCCTCACTTACATTGTATTGTATTGTGTCTGTGGCTGTAAGTTGCCCTTCCTTGCTTACCACTAAATAAATAAGCCGAAGCCAATTTCTTCCAAAGAAGAGAGGACAACAGAAACATTTCAAAAGGTAAGATATTTAGTAGAAGAAACAATAAACACTGGTGCACAGTGACCCATGTTAGAAGAGTAACTGGCTAATAGTTAACTTAGAAAGCCACTGTCGAACCCTTGGATGAGTGTGCAGCTGGAGAAAAACAGCCTTGCTTAGTGCTCACTTAATGTTGCTTTACAAAACAGCAGAAGTATGTGATATATCCAGGCCTTATAGAATCACAGCAATTTTGTGATATGAGTAATTGTTTTAAAACTGCAGGTTTGCCACTAATGGAAGTATTGCCCTGAGTCTTATCAAATTCCATTGATTTCCTACTGAAATCAACAGAATTTACATCAGTGTTTGGCTACCCATTTAACAAATGAATCAACTCTAATTAAGTCTACCAATGGAATTCAAACCATTTTTTTCCTGTCAAGAGTATTTATGCTCAAGATCTATCAAAGCAACTGCTTGTTTTGGTTAGTTAATTGTTATGCTGCATATGACCCGTGTTTTCAAACCCAAAGATGCCAGAAGATGGTGTGGGGTTAGGGACCAGCATTAAATTTACCATAGTGGCTGAGGTCAAATTCCATCAGTATTACTTAGGTGATCCCTCGTAGTCCGAGGATGATGGTCCTCCAAGTTCGGTGTCCTGGCGGTGGGTCTGTAGGTGACTGTGGAGCCCTATTCTTGATCTGCATCTTCTTCCGCAGTGAGGGCATTGGTTTCCAGGTGAAAGGCGGTCTCGGTTGGGGTTAGCTTGATGTGCCTTCCTTTTGGCATGTTTCTCTCTTTCACCCTCCATTCGTGCCTCTTCAAATTCTGCAGCACTGCTGGTCACAGCTGACCTCCAGCTGGAGCACTCAAGGGCCAGGGCTTCCCAGTTCTCAGTGTCTATGCCAGAGTTTTTGAGTTGGCTTTGAGCCCATCTTTTCCTGTCCACCAGCATTTCGTTTTCCATTCTTCAGTTTGGAGTAGAGCAACTGCTTTGGAAGATGGTGGTTGGGCATCTGGACAACGTGGCCGGTCCAGTGGAGTTGATGGTGGAGGACCATTGCTTCAATGCTGGTGGTCTTTGCTTCTTCCAGCACGCTGACGTTTGTCCGCTTGTCTTCCCAAGAGATTTGCAGGATTTTCCGGAGGCAGCACTGATGGAATCGTTCCAGGAGTTGCATGTGACGTCTGTAGACAGTCCACGTTTCGCAGGCGTACAGCAGGGTTGGGAGGACAATAGCTTTATAAACAAGCCCCTTGGTCTCCCTACGGATGTCCCGGTCCTCAGCATTTTTCCTTCATTCGGAAAAATGCTGCACTCGCAGAGCTCAGGCAGTGTTGTATTTTGGTGTCAATGTTGACTTTGGTGGAGAGGTGGCTGCCAAGGTAGCGGAAATGGTCAACATTTTCAAATGTTACACCATTAAGCTGTATCTCTGGCATTGAAGAGGGGTTGGCTGGTGACTGTTGGAACAGCACTTTGGTTTTCTCGACGTTCAATGACAGGCCGAGCTTCTCGTATGCTTCTGCGAAGGTGTTTAGAGTAGCTTGTAGATCTTCTTTTGAATGTGCACAGGCGATGTTGTCATCAGCATACTGGAGTTCTATAACATCAGTATAGCCAGTACTGGTAGACCCTGTCCTTCAAAGAAAGCACCCGACAACCCTCCATGGGACATTGAACATTGTTGTAGCAATTGAAATATGCCTTAACTGTTGTAAATTTAGATGTTGTATTTTTATTGTATATGTTATGGGGCATTGAATTTTTGGCATGATCTGTGAGCCATTCTGAGTTCTCTTCTGGGTGCGAATGACTGGGTATAAGTATGGTAAATAAATAAATATCCCTCCATGGATTGTTACCTTGTCATGGTAAGGGGGCTTGCGTGTTCCTATGAACCTACGGGCATAAGCACCAGAGTCATGCACTCCCAGGAGGGGCCACAGGGGAGGTTCCAGATCATGCACAATCCAAAGACCCGAAGACCTCAACAGCAGATCAGGAGTAGGATAACATGGTGCATGTTACAACGGCTGTGAAAGCAGAAGAAGGCTGCAACAGATTGAGAAGCCACCATCGTTGTGTTAACCATGTCACTGGTTGGGACCTGACTCTGTGAAGACTGTGTGTTGATTAGCTGTGCACCAACCTCCACACATTTTTTTAAAAAAAACCTCACGCACAGGCATCTTCCAAGAAAAATAAAAACAAACCAACAAAACTCCCAAGGTGATCAGTGAGTGGTGACGGGGGCAGGACTGTGAAATCTGGAAGCTCCTACTCACAGACTGGCACATGGGCGGTGGATATGGATTCAGTCATTCTACCTCAAGGTCCGAGGCAGTTGAGTAGTCCAGCAGCTGTATGACTGAACTGCCCTTTTTAGGATTGACTCTGCTCACCCCACATGGGGAAGGGGCTAGAAAAGGTGCCCTAAACATAGCCTGACTCTCTTATCCCTGACTGAACTGCTGCATCCAGAGGGATCACCACCCTGCGTCCAAAAATGATAGCAGTCATCAGCCAATCCCTCTGCAATGCCAGAAATACAGCTTAATAGTGTAACATTAGAAAATGTCGACCATTTCCACTACCTTGGCAGCCACTTCTTCACAAAAGTAAACAATGACACCTAAATACAACACCGCCTAAGCTCTGTGAGCGCAGCATTTTTTCCGAATGAAGCAGAGAGTGTTTGAGGACCGGGACATCTGTAGGGAGACCAAGGTGCTTTTTTATAAAGCGATGGCCCTCCCAGCCCTGCTATACGCCTGCAAAATGTGGATTGTCTACAGACATCACACACAACTCCTGGAACAATTCCATCAGTGCTGCCTCTGAAAAATCCTGCAAATCTCTTGGGAAGACAGGCGGACAAATGTCAGTGTGTTGGAAGAAGCACCCCTGCATACAGACAACATCAAACACACACCAAGAGGAGGTCATTAGCAACCTCCAGATGGAACAAACACGAAAACTTCCCATCTCATGCACAAGCTGTGGCATGTTCAGCTTTTCACACTACAATTACTCAATTACATCTGCCCCAAGTGTAAACAGATCACTCGCATGGAACACAGGATCCGACAACTCGAGGACCGTATTAAGACCCTTAAGGACATTCAGGAACTTGAGCTGTTCTTAGACACCACACACCACACTGTCCTAGACACGCAGCCCATATCACACCAACATTACGGGGAGGCTCAACAGAACAGCACCTCAGATGTGGACAACCCTCAGGCTTGGAGAAATGTCACCCTTAGAAGGACACATAGGACCCGGAAGCCTCCTCAGAATACTTCTGCTCAGCTGCAGTTACACAATAGATTCCAAATTCTCACACAACTATCACCTGACCAAGAAACACAACATATTGGGGAAGACCAGAATGGCTTAGATACTGATCAGTGGCTCATCCTTGATCAGTGTGCAGGGGATAGCCCTGACTGGGACAACACTTCACAACATTCACACTTGCACAATCGTGCAGGTGTACCATCCCCAACCATAGACCAGGAGCAACAGGAACACATACAGGAGAACCATAGGCTCTTGGACGAATCTCAATGGATTGTCCTTGACGAATGCACCGGGGATGTCGAGGAGGAGGACAACACTTTTCACCTACACAATTCACACCAACAGGATCACTTTTCTGGAGACCTACACACTAAATTGCACAAAAGGGGCCCTGTCATTCCCGAAAGTAAACAGGTCTTGGTAATAGGCGACTCCCTCCTTAGAGGAACGGAAGCTGTCATTTCCAGACCGGATGGGAAGACTCCCTCCTTAGAGGAACGGAAGCTGTCATTTCCAGACCAGATGGGATGGCTCGAGAAATATGCTGCCTACTGGGGGCAAAAATACACCATATCACTCAGAGGCTCACCAGGCTCCTCAAGCCCTATCACCGTCCTCCCCTCATGTTGATTCATGTAGGAACCAATGATACTGCAAGGCATACGTTTCAAAAGATCACAAATGATTTTCGAGCTCTAGGAGCAAAGCTAAAAGAATGTAATGTACAGGTGGTCTTTTCATCCCTCCTCCCTCTTGTAAGACACGGACCCACAAGAGCCAGAAAAATAGTACAGGTCAATGACTGGCTTAGAAAATGGTGTCAGGAGGAACGCTTTGGCTTCCTCGACCATGGCCTGCTTTTCCAGGAGGATGGCCTACTGGCAAGGGATGGGGTGCATCTCACACAAGTAGGAAAACACCTTTTTGCTCACAGACTCGCAAACCTCATTAGGCGCACTTTAAACTAGGTCCACCGGGGGAGGGGGACAACAGCCTTGCGAACACTACTTTACCCATAATGTCTGGGAATCGCCAGAAGGCTAAACGGAGGGCTGCACAAACACAAGGACCAAGTACCAAAAGCACAATAATCCCAATTAAACAGCTCAAGGGAAGATCTCAGGGGCTCACATGTCTTTACACTAATGCACAGAGCATGGGAAATAAACAAGACGAACTCCAACTTTTAGCACAACACCACAAATATGATATCATAGGCATCACTGAAACCTGGTGGGATGACTCCTATCGCTGGAATGTAGATATCGAGGGGTATAACCTCTTTCACAGAAACCGAACAAAGGGGAGAGGAGGCGGAGTAGCCTTATATGTCAAAAACTCTTATGCTGCAGAAGAGAATTCAAGACAGCAATCTGGGAAACCAGCTTGAAATCATCTGGATAAGAATCAAGGGAACTGGGACTCAAAAAGATGTCGTTGTAGGCGTCTACTACAGACCCCCAAGCCAGGAGGAAGAACGTGATGAAGTCTTCTGCCAACAGTTGACCAAACAGGCACAGAGAAGAGATGTAGTAGTCATGGGCGATTTCAACTATCCCGATATTTGCTGGAAAACAAACTCGGCCAAGAGTACAAGATCCAACAAATTCCTCGCTTGCCTTGCAGACAATTTCATGGTCCAGAAGGTAGAAGAGGCAACAAGGGGATTGGCTACTCTTGATCTCATCCTAACAAATGCGGAGGACCTGATTGATACGGTTGAAGTGGTAGGATCCTTAGGGGCAAGTGACCATGTGCTCCTGCAATTTGAGGTACAAAGGAAGGCCGAAACTAAGACAAGTCAAACCCGCATTTTGGACTTTAGGAGAGCTGATTTCCAAAAATGAAGGAAACACTGAGCAGCATTCCTAAAAGACAAGGGAGTTACGGAAGGATGGGAGTTTTTCAAGAGTGAAATACTCAAGGTGCAATTGCAAACAGTGCCAACAAAGAGAAAAAATAAGGCAAGTGCAAAGAAGCCAGAATGGATGTCCAAAGAACTTCTAACTGTGCTAAGACTCAAAAGAGACATGCACAAGAAGTGGAAAAAGGGAGAAATCACCAAAGAATTCAAACAAATAGCCAACACCTGTAGGGAAAAGGTCCACAAGGCTAAAGCAAAAAACGAGCTCAGACTTGCCAGGGACATTAAAAACAATAAAAAGGGCTTCTATTCTTATGTCAGTAGAAAAAGGAAAAACAAGGAGGCGATAGGACCTCTTTGAGGAGAAGATGGGGCAATGCTGACAGGGGATAGGGAAAAGGCAGAACTACTTAATGCCTTCTTTGCCTCGGTCTTCTCACAAAAAGAGAGTCTTCAACCTCAGCAAGATGGAGTGGATGAGGGATTGGAGGACATCCAACCCCAAATTGGGAAAGAAGTCGTCCAGGAATACCTGGCCGCTCTTAATGAGTTCAAGTCCCCAGGGACAGATCAACTACACCCCAGAGTATTGAAGGAACTAGCGGAAGTCATTTCGGAACCATTGGCAACCATCTTTGAGAGTTCTTGGAGAACGGAGAAGTTCCAGCAGATTGGAGGAGGGCCAATGTGGTCCCAATCTTCAAGAAGGGAAAAAAGGATGACCCAAACAACTACCCCCGGTCAGCCTCACGTCAATACCAGGCAAGATTCTGGAAAAGATTGTTAAGGAAGTGGTCTGCAAACACTTAGAAACAAATGCAGTCATTGCTAATAGTTAACATGGATTTATCAAAAACAAGTCATGCCAGACTAATCTGATCTCTTTCTTCGATAGAGCTACAAGCTGGGTAGATGCGGGGAATGCCGTGGATGTAGCGTACCTGCATTTCAGTAAGGCCTTCGACAAGGTCCCCCATGACCTTCTGGCAAACTAACTAGTCCAATCTGGGCTAGGCAAAACTATGGTGAGGTGGATCTGTAATTGGTTAAATGGATGAACCCAGAGGTGCTCACCAATGCTTCCTCTTCATCTTGAAAAGAAGTGACAAGTGGAGTGCCGCAGGGTTCCATCCTGGGCCCGGTCCTGTTCAACATCTTTATTAATGACTTAGATGAAGGGTTAGAAGGCATGCTTATCAAATCTGCAGACGACACCAAATTGAGCGGAATAGCCAATACTCTAGAAGACAGGAGCAGAATTCAAAACCATCTTAACAAATTAGAGAGATGGGCCAAAACTAACAAACTGATAGGCCTGTGCGGTTTCGTTCGTTAATTCGTTAATTCGTTAAACATTCGTTAATTTTTGCATTTACGGTACGATAACAAAACATATTTCCAAACCCGGAAGGGTTTTTAAATATCGAAACGGCAACTCCCACAGTATTTACGAGCTTTCGCCCGTTTTGTAAATGGGGCGGGCGGGGCCTCCGCGCCTCCGCGCGCCATCCAACCGGCCTCCGCGCGCCATCCAATCGGCTCCGGCTCCTGCGCCCTCCTCCTCCTCCTCCTCCTCCTGGCACTTCCTGCAACACAGCTGAGCTGGGAGGAGGAGGAGGAGGAGGAGGGCGCAGGAGCCGGAGCCGATTCGATGGCGCGCGCGCGCTCACCCTTACAACCGGCCTCCGACCCGCCGCCGCCATCCACAGGCTCTTCCCCTTCTCCCCCTTCCCTTCCTCCCTGCTCCTGCGCCCCCCCCCTCCTCCTCCTCCTCCTCCTCCTCCCAGCTGTGTTTCAGGAAGTGTCAGGAGGAGGAGGAGGAGGGCGCAGGAGCCGGAGCCGATTGGATGGCGCGCGGAGGCCGGTTGTCTCTTTAAGGCGCCTCTCCCAGCTGTGTTGCTGCTGCAGGAAGTGCCAGGAGGAGGAGGAGGAGGAGGAGGGCGCAGGAGCCGGAGCCGGAGCGCAGGAGCCGGGGAGGGGATTCCTGCAGCGCCGGCTCTGCCTCCGTGGCCCGCCTGAGATGAGACCAATACCATCTTGAAGGCTGCATCCAGGCTCTTTTGCTGTGAGTTTTCTTTTCAGGGCTGTATGTTGACCATGTTCCAGAAGCATTCTCTCCTGACATTTTGCCCACATCTATGGCAGGCATCCTCAGAGGTCTGTTGGAAACTAGGCAAATGGAGTTTTATCTATGGAATGTCCAGGGTGGGAGAAATGAAAGCCATTCAATGCTAATCAAGGTGACCAACTGCAACATTCACACTTACAAAATGTTTTGTAAATATTTACGAAATTTCGTAAATAACAAAACAATTTTTTGGAAAGTTTTGTAAATATTTTAAATATCGAAACAAAAAAACACCCCAATTACAAATCGATTTTAGAAACAAATTTTTTCTTGATCAAAAAACCTAACAAAATGAAGTTCAACAGTGACAAATGCAAGATACTCCACTTTGGCAGGAAAAACGAAATGCAAAGATACAGAATGGGGAATGCCTGGCTCGAGAGCAGTACGTGTGAAAAAGATCTTGGAGTCCTCGTGGACAACAAGTTAAACATGAGCCAACAATGTGATGTGGCGGCAAAAAAAGCCAATGGGATTTTGGCCTGCATCAATAGGAGCATTGTGTCTAGATCCAGGGAAGTCATGCTACCCCCTCTGTTCCGCTTTGGTTAGACCACATCTGGAATAATTGTGTCCAATTCTGGGCACCACAATTCAAGAGAGATATTGACAAGCTGGAATGTGTCCAGAGGAGGGCGACTAAAATGATCAAGGGTCTGGAGAACAAGCCCTATGAGGAGCGGCTTAAGGAGCTGGGCATGTTTAGCCTGAAGAAGAGAAGCCTGAGAGGAGATATGATAGCCATGTATAAATATGTGAGAGGAAGCCACAGGGAGGAGGGAGCAAGCTTGTTTTCTGCTTCCTTGGAGACTAGGACGCGAACAATGGCTTCAAACTACAAGAGAGGAGATTCCATCTGAACATTAGGAAGAACTTCCTGACTGTGAGAGCCGTTCAGCAGTGGAACTCTCTGCCCCGGAGTGTGGTGGAGGCTCCTTCTTTGGAAGCTTTTAAACAGAGGCTGGATGGCCATCTGTCGGGTGATTTGAATGCAACATTCCTGCTTCTTGGCAGGGGGTTGGACTGGATGGCCCATGAGGTCTCTTCCAACTCTTTGATTCTATGATTCTATGATTGAAACGATGCTCCTACACCATCAACTTCGCTGGACTGGCCACATTGTCCGAATGCTCGATCACTGTCTCCCAAAGCAGTTACTATACTCCCAACTCAAGAACAGGAAACATGTTGGTGGACAGAAAAAGAGATGTAAAGATGGGCTTAAAGCCAACCTTAAAAACTGTGGCATAGTCACCGAGAACTGGGAAGCGTTGGCCCTTAAGCATTCTAACTGGAGGTCAGCTGTGACCAGCAGTGCTGCAGAATTCAAAGAGGCATGAATGGAGAGCAAAAGGGAGAAGCGTGCCAAGAGGAAGGCATGTCAAGCCAAACTCGACCGGGACTGCCTTCCACCTGGAAACCAATGCCCTCACTGCGGGGGAACACCTACGGACCTACCGCCAAGTCATTATATTTGGAAGACCATCATCATTGGGCTATGAGGGATTGCCTAAGAAGAAATAAATAAATATATTGCTATATGCCTTTTTTTTGGAAGATGCAAATTACATTTTGCCCGTCCTGCTTTGTCTGCTTCCCCCCCGCCCCCCAAACCAAAAGACAGGATTTTGTTTTTTTTCTCCCACAAGAGCCAGTGCTTCACCAAACTGCCATGGCTCATAACACTGAGCCATGGCAGTTACAGTAGTGTCAAATTGCATTAATTCCATAGATTAGATGCACCCTAAAGCAATACATTTAGTGATCAGGTGAACTATTAAAATCAAAGTAGGCATCTTCTGTCCCCCACACTCTCCCTCTTTTCAGGTTATTCTCACCGTATTTCTTATTGTTCCACTTTCCCAGCAAAAAGGTCTGCTTTCATACTAAATCAAAGAATCATAGAATCATGGAGTTGTAAGAGATCTTGTAGGCCATTCTGCTGGGTTTTTTTTTTATTTTTAGGTGTGATGAACACTTGTTGGACTGTTAGGTGTATTGTGTCAAAATTTCATATCAATTCATCCAGGTGAACTAGAAATCCCAGCAACTACAACTCCCAAATGTCAAGATTCTATTTTCCCCAAACTCCACCAGTGTTCACATTTGGGCATCTTGAGTATTCGTGTAGAGTTTGGTCCAGACCCATCATTATTTGAGTCCACAGTGCTCTCTGGATGTAGGTGAACTACAACTCCCAAAACTCCACCAAACCCTTCCAGTATTTTCTGTTGATCATGGGAGAACTGTGTGCCAAGTTTGGTTCAGTTCCATCGTTGGTGGGGTTCAGAATGCTCTTTGATTGTAGGTGAACTATAAATCCCAGCAACTACAACTCCCAAACAACAAAATCAATTTTTTTTGAGTGAAGGACATACATTGGGTTGTTGTGTCCAAATTTGGTGTCATTTCGTCCAGTGGTTTTTTAGTTCTGTTAATCCCACAAACGAACATTACATTTTTATTTATATATATATATAGTTTGATTCCTTTTTTGCTCACTTCAGTTTGGTGAAATTTTCTTTTGCAACTCTTTGCTTCAGATAACTTGAAATGCTATCATCATAATATGATGAATGTCATCAAATCATCCCTCTTTCTCTCCTCCACCCAATCTCTCTCTCTCTCTCTCTTTTAGGAAATGGCGCAGAGAAGAGTGCAGAATATGGAAGTCACTACCTGCCTGGATACTCAGAACCCCAAAGACTCTTTTATTTTTAAAATAGTTCTTCTGGGTAGTTCCTCTGTAGGGAAATCAAGCTTAGCCTACCGTTATGTGAAAAAAGACTTCCGGGACTCTCTTCCTACAGTGGGCTGTAAGTGAATTGGCAATGTTGCATTAAAGGAAACAATTTGGCCCATGTCTGAATGTGATAAAAGGACCCAGAATCATTTTGCTTGACACTCACCAGTTCCGCTTTTTCTGTCTTACCTAGAAGATTTCCAGGACAACCATGAATTGGCCCCCTGGGACAAAGGGCACTGTTGCATTTGTAAAAATTGTAGCAACAGAGTGACATACCAATGACAGTCAATACAGTACACACCTAAAACAGGGTCAGTGGAGGGCTGGGAGTGAGCCAGGACCAATCTGCATGTGCTGAGTAGTTTTATTATTTTATTTATCGTGTCAGGGGCAGACTAAACAGTTGCATTGCATTTTTTAACAAACAAACAAACAAACCACAAAGTTTGCAAGCTTGGTAGTTGATTAAATGTCCTTTGACCAGTAGCTGACCACTTGGAGTGCCTCTGGTGTTGCCGCAAGAAGGTCCTCCATGGTGCATGTGGCAGGACTCAGGTTGCATTGCAGCAGGTGGTCCGTAGTTTGCTCTTCTCCACACTCGCATGTCGTGGATTCCACTTTGTAGTCCCATTTCTTAAGGTTGGCTTTGCATCTCGTGGTGCCAGAGCGCAGTCTGTTCAGTGCCTTCCAAGTCGCCCAGTTTTCTGTGTGCCCAAGGGGTAGTCTCTCATTTGGTATCAGCCATTGATCGAGGTTCTGGGTTTGAGCCTGCCACTTTTGGACTCTCGCTTGCTGAGGTGTTCCAGCGAGCGTCTCTGTAGATCTTAGAAAACTATTTCTTGATTTAAGTCATTAACGTGCTGGCTGATATCCAAACAAGGGATGAGCTGGAGATGTCATTGCCTTGGTCCTTTCACTATTCGTTGCTACTTCCCGGCAGATGTCAGGTGGTGCAATACCGGCTAAACAGTGTAATTTCTCCAGTGGTGTAGGGCGCAGACACCCCATAATAATGCGGCATGCCTCATTAAGAGCTACATCCAGTTTTAGTTTGGTGATGTGTTCCACACTGGGCATGAGTGTGACTCACCAAGACAACAACTTATGAAGAATTTATTCTAACGGGGGGGGGGGGGG
>NW_026844856.1:5119-27361 GCF_025583915.1 Anolis sagrei ordinatus | reverse complement strand
TCAACTTTGTCAAAACTTTGTCAAAGCTTTGTCAAAACTTTGTCAAACCTTTGTCAAAGTTGATTCTAAATACATTCATGCAATTTCTACAGAGCAATTTGTATGGTTTCTTTTCCTATAGGTCCTAGTGACTGCCAACTAGCAGGTGGCCAGGCTTTTTTACAAACTGTGCAGCAACTATTGTCCGATCCCACTGCTTTGCCACAGCTGTCCAGCGTTTACATCCCACAATGTAGCCTAGATGGTCAATGGAAGGAGGTTCAATGTAATGGACCCCCAGAACAAGCTTTTGAATGGTATCAAAGATGGATCACCCAGAATAATGATGGCAGAACGCTTCCAATCCCTGAGTTGGTAGACAGACTCCTTGACTATAAGCAGAGATCCCAGCAAAGCTTTGAAGACTTCATCAGAATTCTCTACCAAGATGGCCACCAGAAGATCTTCCCAGAGCTCTCCAAATATCCTTCCTTTGATGCAGTTCCTCAAGACGTGCTGGAGGGCAAGACTTCAGTGGGTTCCTCACAGAACCTTTTGCTGGACCCATTTACTTTCTGGCAGCTTCTTCAGTCAAATCTCATCCATTATCCAGGATCATATGAGGATTTTAGTATCTCACTTGAGCATTTTGACCTTCGTAATTGTTGGTGTGTGGATGAAAAGGGGCAAATGCGAGGTGACAAAGCTGATGTGAACAAGATTCCAGATTGTAAGTAACTCATGCCACCTATTAGATTTTCTTCTTCTGAACATTTTTGGGATCTATAGTGCCTTTCACAGTGCATTTCCACCTGAATTAATGTTTATTTAATTAATTTATTTATTTACTAGCTGTCCACTGCCACGCATTGCTGTGGCGCAAGTCATGAGAAAGTACTGGTTTCTAATATATGTTATTTCTTTAGGCTTGTGGGTAAACAGTATTTCTTGTTGTTTCTTTGATAGTGTTGATATAGAGATTGTCTGGTTTGCCTACTCTGGAACATGCAACATATAATTGTATTTCTTTAGGGGTCCCTTTCAAATCTATAATACTATATCTCTGTGTGTGTGAGAATCATATCTATCTATCTATCTATCTGACTGGATGGCCCTTTGATTACATTTTCTTGCCCTGGTGAAGGGAGTTGGACTGGATGGCCTTAAGTATTTTGTGTTGGTCATGGGGGTTCTGTGTGGGAAGTTTGCCCCAAATTCTATCGTTGGTGGGGTTCAGAATGCTCTTTGATTGTAAGGGAACTATAAATCCCAGCAACTACAACTCCCGAATGCCAAGGTCTATTTTCCCCAAACACCACGTGTTCACATTTGGGCATATGAGATTCATGCCAAGTTTGGTCCAGATCCATCATTGTTTGAGTCCACAGTGCTCTCTAGGATGTACGTGAACTACAACTCCAAAACTCAAGGTCAATGCCCATCAAACCCTTCTAGTGTTTTCTGTTGGCCATGGAAGTCCTGTATGCCATGTTTGGTTCAATTCCATTATTGGTGGCATTGAGAATGCTCTTTGATTGTAGATGAACTATAAATCCCAGCAACTGCAACTCCCTAATCTTTTTTTTTTTTTTTGAGTGATGGTGGTCACTCCTTGGGTTAGTAGGTGTCTTGTGGCCAAATGTGGCAGCAATTCATCCAATGGTTTTTGAGTTATGTTATCCCATAAACTAACATTACATTTTTATGTATATAGATTTGTTGTGGGTTTTGATTTATTTTATTTATTTATTTATTTACAACATTTCTACCCCACTTTTCTCAACCCTGGAGAGGACTCTCAAGACGGCTTTTACATAGGCAGCTATTTGATGCCATTAAAAACAATGTAAAATTAAAATAATTATTCATAAAATATATCAAAACATTTAAAAATATTTGAAGCAATATCATCACTGTTAAACCACACTATTCATGCTATTGATGGGGTCGTTCCAATAGTCCTTGCACATAATTCTGCATTTGTCTATTGCATAAGTCCTGCAAAGGCTTGATCAAAGAGCCATGTTTTTACTCTTTTATGGAAGGTCAAGAGGGAGGGGGCTGATCTGATAGCCCTGGGGAATTCCACAGCTGAGGGGCCACCACTGAGAAGGCCCTGTCTCTCGTCCCTGCCAGTCAGGTCAGAGCAAGGGAGACTAGAGTGTCCAAAATATAGATTTCCTTACTCTTAATACTTGAGTCCTGATGTAGGTTTGGTATTTAGCTCCTGACCTTTCAGAAAAGAGTGAAAACCTAGCTTTTCGAGCAAGCGTTTGGAGCTTCAGCGTGACCATATAAACACAAGATTGTAATATGAACATGGAACGGCTAAGACGATGTAAACGGATGAGGAATTGGACTGGGAGACATTGTTTTTTTATAGATTTTTATAGTTTTATAGCTTTTATAGTTTTTAAGATTTTATATATATTTATGATGTGCTTTTAACTAGTGTGTGTACACACACACGGGGCATCTAATTGTTGCCGGTCTGTACACTGTCCTGAGTCGCCTTCAGGCTGAAATGGATGAGATAAAAATGATGTAAATAATACTTTAGATGTCAAAAGGGAGAAAGACCAAATCTTTTCATTACCTGGTTGGAGCCCTGGTGGTGCAGTGGGTTAAATCCTTGTGCCAGCAGGACTGATGACCGGCAGAGGTTTGGATCTGGGAAGAGCATGGTTGAGTTCCCCCTGTCAGCTCCAGCTCCCCATTCAGGAACATGAGAGAAGCCTCCAACAAGGATGATAAAACATTAAAAAATCTAGGCATCCCTTGGGCAACATCCTTGCAGATAGCCAATTCTCTCACACCAGAAGCAAATTGCAGTTTCTCATGTTCCTCCTGACATGAAAAAATACCTTGATAAATGCAGCCAGTGTACTATAGAATGATAGAATCAAAGAGTTGGAAGAGACCTCATGGGCCATCCAGTCCAACCCCCTGCCAAGAAGCAGGAATATTGCATTCAAATCACCCCTGACAGATGGCCATCCAGCCATCTGCCAAACTATAGTGGTTTGAATGTTGGATTAAACTCCAGGAGACCAGGGTTCAAAGATCCACTTGGCCATGGAAACCCACTGTGTGGCTTTGTCCAAGTCACATTGTCCAGGTAATCTCAAAGCCTTTCTCAGCAAATACTTCCAAGAAAGCAAAGTGATACGTTCAGCTTTGGGTTGCCATAAGTTCTAAATGTCTTAAAGTAATATAACAATAAGCATGACCAGTTAATAAGCAGTGTATAGGTTGTTGCCTTGTTGCTGTTCTCTAGAAAAAAATGATATCCAGGAGTGGTGTATGCTTTTACCATTCTTGTTATGGTTTTATATTATGTGTTAATGTTTTAAAATGTTTTATGGTGTTTTTTGGCATCAAATCATTGCCATTGTAAACCACCCTGAGTCGCCTAAGGACTGAGAAGGGCGGTATACAAATATAGTAAATAAAAAATAAAAAATATTAATCCCCTAATCAAGAAGGTTCTGTATACTCATTATTTGAGAACAGCTTGCCGTAATTTTGATTTCTGTCAACATGTTTACATATTCCCTCCCTTGCACATGTTGTGGCATGTTGTGCATGCGTGTATTACACAGTGTAACCAGACTGCAATACGCTGCTCTAGCTTTGCATGAATAAAGAAGCCTGGTTTCAATTTCAGTTAAGTCAACTCATCAACACAATCTCCTTTGAGCTCATCATGCCACGAGTTCATTTAAATTAGGAGTGGAAAATGTTTACAGATGTAATCAGAATAAAATGCTGCAAGTGTGGGTTTGTGTATACACAAATAACATAAGCAAAGAGGCAAAGATTAAATATAATTGGAAGAGAAACAAATGAAATGCACAAACTATAAACTATCAAATAGAAGAAATCCATAAAGTTGCTGAAATTCACACCAAAGTTGTTCTAACCTGCAAGGAATCCACATAGCTGTAATCCCCCAATTTTCTATTACTAAAACTTTTGGGACAGTTTATAGGTTCCTTTTACAAACTTGTAATGGCTTCCCCCAACTGTATCACACCACTGAATATTGATAAAAAGTAGCATATACATATTCTGCCAACTTAGGAGTTCAAAAACATGCAAATGTGAGTAGATCAATAGGTACCGCTTTGGCGGGAAGGTAACGGCGCTCCATGCAGTCATGCTGGCCACATGACCTAAGAGGCGTCTATGAACAACGCCAGCTTTTCGGATAAGAAATAGAGATGAGCACCACTCACCAGAGTTGGACACGACTGGACTTAATGTTAAGAGGAAACCTTTACCTTTACTTATATACATATAAATAAGGAGATCTGTATGATTCTAGAGGGAAAAGAAAGTATTTTGGCGAAATGCAAAATGCTGGCTGGGAATTCCTGAGAGTTATCATCTTAAAAAGTAACTTTTCCAAGCCCTTTCCAGAAGATCTAATTCCACTGAACAACACTATTATCTCCCTGCAGGTCCTGGAGAGTGTGAAGCAGCCAAGCAAGAAGCCCGGAGGTTTGTTGACAAAGTGGAGCAACTCATCAAAGAGTCAAGCCGCTCTCATTTTCCTTTTGGGCAGAGCTTTTTAATGGCCAAAGTGGCCATGCTCACAGACGACGAGCTTCTGAACAATTTCTCCCAGTCAGGCATCACATTTTCAGAAGAGTTATTGGCCGGGAGTGATTACGCCATTCGGCTGGCAGCACAATCAAGTAGGCATTTTGAAGTGGAAGTGGTCATTGTTGATCTGATGAAAAATTTTGGGAAGTGGAGGTAGATTTTCAAACCTCAGTGCCCAACTGGCCTCTTTTAAGGCAGACTTAAATATGCACCACGTGTCTGCATAATATTGGAAGAGATTCTTTATTGTCCCATTTGCAGGGGCAACCATCACAAAGAACTTTTTCAGATTGCAGTCGAGTTATCTCCAGATAGAACTGAAAAGCACCTAGTGCCAGAATCATAGAATCATAGACTCAAAGAGTTGGAAGAGACCTCATGGGCCATCCAGTCCAACCCCCTGCCAAGAAGCAGGAATATTGCATTCAAATCACCCCTGACAGATGGCCATCCAGCCTCTGTTTAAAAGCTTCCAAAGAAGGAGCCTCCACCACACTCCGGGACAGAGAGTTCCACTGCTGAACAGCTCTCTGAGTCAGGAAGTTCTTCCTCATGTTCAGATGGAATCTCCTCTCTTGTAGTTTGAAGCCATTGTTCCATTGCGTCCTAGTCTCCAGGGAAGCAGAAAACAAGCTTGCTCCCTCCTCCCTGTGGCTTCCTCTCACATATTTATACATGGCTATCATATCTTGCTAAGGTTTTATGCTCATATAAAAACAGTTGCACACAAAGTTTCACTTTCTCATTGTTTGCATAATTGTGGTTCGTGAGAGTAGGTAATCATTGTGTCAGTGTGCACAGAGTTCTGTTACTAGTTTTTGGCTTGGTGAACTTCAACACACACTGCTGGTAGGCTGGTAGGAATGGTGGGAGTTGAAGTCCAAAACACTCGGAGGGCCCAAGTTGGCCCATGCCTGTTGTAGACTGAAATATGTGGAAGACATTGGATTGGGAAAGGCTCCCCTTGACCGCACTCAGGAGGGTGGCCAATTTAACAAATTTATTAGAAGTTATCTGCAGCAATTTGTGAATTTGCAGGAGAGCAGGAGAGCTTTTCAGTTCACTATGACTGCACTTAATATTCTTGCTTATATAATGCGCATTTTTTCTTTCCTCATGTTTTCTTTTTTAGCCTTGCATTTCTATTGGAAGAGTCTTTTTGCATCCAATGATTCTGCAGGGGAGGCTGTGAGACTTGGATTTCAGCCTTACATCCCTCAATGTGATGGACTGGGGAACTGGGAACCTGTGCAGTGCTATGAGAGCTCAGGTGAGAACGAAATGTCCAGAGAGGCTTCTATGGACAACCAGTGGTGGATCTTCATGCCTGGGGGCTACTAGCTACTGTTTACTAGACTTGGGCCTGAATCAGCTTGACTGAAAGTGATTTGTAATATTTGTTGGTCCGTTTTGTGTAATCTCCCAAAAACAGAATGGGGAGGAGGGAACCAAAAAACTCAACAAAACGGATTAAGAAACTGGATTTATTGGTTACAGGAGAGGATGGAGTTAGGTCTGCATTATACATGAGGCAGGGGTCTGCTGCGGGGCTCCTGGAGAAGATCCTGAAACATTTATTTATTTATTTATTTATTTATTTATTTATTTACAGCTTTTATATTCCGCCCTTCTCACCCCTGAGGGGACTCAGGGCGGATTACAGTGTACACATATATGGCAAACATTCAATGCCAATTTTTGACATACAAACATATACAGACATACACAGAGGCTATTTTTAACTTTTTCTGGCCGCCAGGGGAGCTGTCGCTTTCATCGTCCATCTGCGACACTGATGAAGCACTTCTGCGTTCCCCGCATGCTTCCCCGCTGGAATGCTTTGCTGGAGTCTTCTTTATGGCCTCATAAATCAGTTAATTTAGCATCTTTTCTCTCTTCCTGGCAGTGGAAAAGTTCTCTGGGCTCCTCCTCCAGAGAGGGCTCTATTGGGAACTTGCTTTTCCAGCAGCACTTGCATGAGGTGGACATTAAAAAGTCTCTAAGTTCCTCTCAGAGCATGATGGAAGTTGAAGTCTATCTATCTATCTATCTATCTATCTATCTATCTATCTATCTATCTATCTCTGTTTCTCAGACAATAAAAGGCCTGGTTGTGTCCATGCTCTGATTGGCTGAGAATGGACACAACCAGTGACTACAATTCCCAGAACCCTTTCATGCGGTTTGTTTTATTTTAAAAAGTGTTATGGTTAAAACTTGAAATAATTCTTTAAAAGTCAGTAGACTGATGAATGACAGGATTAATTTAGTTATGTATGTGTTTTTCAATGTGCTTCTATGTATTGCCAAGATGGATGCCACTGTGAATTGAAAATGCCATGCAGAAATGTTTATACTTTGAGGCTGTGATTAAGTGAACTTGAAAAAGTAAGATAAGGTTTGTTCTTGCTGAGAACAGAAGGGAGTAGCCAGTCTCAGCAAGAGAAGATAAGCAGATGTGAAGAGGCTTTCTGTTTTGACTAGTTCTTTGTTGTTTTTTTCCTGAATTGTAGCTCGCTGTAGAAAGACATGTCTGTTGTATGTACTTAGTAAAACTTAGTTTCTTTTGTAACTCAAAGCCTGCAGAGTCCATATTTTGCAACTCAGTGTCTGCTTGATCTAGCATTCCTTCCGCTGGGTATCGTCAATCTCTGACAATGAATTTCTCTGAAACTTGGCAGGCCTCCACTTGTCAATGGAGTCTAAAACTGAGATAGCTTTCATGCAAATAGGCCTTAAAATGACTAAGGATTGAACCTTTAAAGTTTCCCATTGTACCCAATGGGCCATATCTTTGCTGAATGAAAATGACAACACTCCTCCTGATTTGAGTAACTTTCCAGTAAACAGAATGAGTGGTTAGCTGAAAATGAACCCCAAAACGGCATGCCTTTTGGCCAAATTGCACATCTCTACTGTTCACATGAATCTGCTCAGATGAAAAGGGAGTCAGCAAACATGTCGTAGTTTTCGTCTGTTTGTACTCATTGTCATATCACAGGGAATCTCTTTGCAAAGGGACTTGGACTATCAGAGATAATAAACATGTCTTCCTTTGTATCTAAGGTCATTGCTGGTGTGTGGATGAGAGAGGACGTTATGTGGAGGACTCTCTTGTGGCACGTTCATCACGGTTGCCCCAGTGTAAGTTACTTTTTCTTCTAATACTTCCCCCTTGATTATTTTGAGACAAAGCAAAGAAGGTCAGCTAATTGTATAAACCCTGTAAAATTTTAAAAATTGATCTAATCTTCAGTAGAGGATCTCATATTTCACATGCAAAAAATCCCAACACGGTCAATCTTGAGCTGGAACTACCTGACACTTTGGAGAGATATTCTCAATCAGAGCAGATGAAACTGAGTTAGCTGAAACAATAGTCTGACACAGATGATGCAGATTAGTATGAATTTGAATCTGTACAAATATATGTTCTGTGCTGTTCAATAAGCCTATATATAAATCATGCACATGTATGCTTGTCAGTATGGCAAATGCTAAAGATAGTATAAAGTATGGGAAGTTCCATACTAACATGTCAGCTTAAGTTGTAACCCTGCTAAATTGCATCAACCAAAAGAACGAGGCAAAGAAAAATATTGATTTTTTTTGGTATACAGATTGCACACTGCAAATATTTTTTTAAAAAGGATGATGTATTTGATATAAATGTTTTTGGTTACCATTTTTGTTTCTTGAGCAGCTATGTGAGACACATTTGCAACCCATTCTTTGCTCTCAAATCCAAGCTTTACTGGTGATTTATTGTGTCCGTTCACCCCTTGGCCGACTCATCTGAAATAGTTTAAGTTACTCTAGGGATGGATTTGCTCTATTGCTTTTTGACCCATGTGTCAGTTTGAAACTACCAGCAGATATATTGTGCTGGACTGAATCCTTGGTCTGGTTTTGATAGCCTTGATGCCTGCATTTATCATCTAAGCAGTATAGGGAAGATAAACAACTGAGTTTACGAAGGTTATATCTTGACCAAAACTTACATTACTGAAGAAGATCATTGTCTTAATGCAGGTCAGACACCATGTCAGCGCTCCCAAGCAAATGCATTGATTTCCAGCTGGAAACCAAATGGACTGAAGACTAATGGTGCTTCAGAAGATCTGTTTACACCAGCCTGCCTAGAGGCAAGTTGTTTCTTATTGGAAAATGTATACTTGGAATTTCAGTCATGTACATTTCAAATCTGAATTACATAACATTATTGGGTTTTGTTCCAACAGGGTAAGGAAAAGAAAATCCCCTGGTGATTCAAAACCCCAGTCTTGATGATTTAAAGCAATGGTTCTCAACCTTTTTTGGGACCACTTGACCAAGGGCTACTTTGATCAGGGACCACTCTCCAACACTCTTTTTATGATGTTGAGCATTGAATTTTGCTATTGTTAACTGCTTTGAGTCGCCCAAGGGCTGAGAAAAGTGGTATATAAATGAAGTAAATAATAATAAATAATAATAATTAGTATCAAAAGTGTTACGAATCAGTTTTTGGTCAACTTTAGATTCGGTTTGGTTATTTTGGGCGGTGATTCAGAAAACTACGTTAGATAGACCACACCAGCTCTCGTTTCTGATACAGAACATACTTACTTACTTACTTAGGCGATCCCTCGTTGCCTGAGTAGGATAGTCTTCCAAGATCAGTTTGTTGGTAGGTCCATAGGTGATTGTGGAGCCCTATTCTTGATCTGCATCTTCTCCCACAGAGAGGGCATTGGTTTCCAGGGGGAAGGCGGTCCCGGTCATGGTTGGCTTGACACACCTTCCTCTTGGCACATTTCTCTCTTTTGCCCTCCATTCATGCCTCTTCAAATTCTACAGCATTGCTGGTCACAGCTGACCTCCAGCTGGAGCGCTCAAGGGCCAGGGCTTCCCAGTTCTCAGTGTCTATGCCAGAGTTTTTAAGGTTGGCTTTGGGCCCATCTTTAAATCTCTTCCTGTCCTCTGACATTCTGTTTTCCATTCTTGAGTTCAGAGTAGAGCAACTGCTTTGGGACATGGTGGTCAGGCATCTGGACAATGTGGCCGGTTCAGTGGAGTTGATGGTGTAGGACCATCGCTTCAATGCTGGTGGTCTTTGCTTTTCCCAGCATGCTGACATTTGCCTGCTTGTCTTCCCAAGAGACTTGCAGGATTTTCCGGAGGCAACTCTGATGGAATCACTCTAGGAGTTGTATGTGATGTCTGCAGATAGTCCACATCTCACAGGCGTAGAGCAGGGTTGGGAGGACAATAGCTTTAAAAACAAGCACCGTGGTATCCCTACAGATGTCCCAGTCCTCAAACACTCTGTGCTTCATTCAGAAAAATGCTGCACTCACAGAGCGCAGGCAGTGTTGTATTTCAGTGTCAATGTTGACTTTTGTGGAGAGGTGGCTGCCAAGGTAGCAGAAATGGTCAACATTTTCTAATGTTACACCATTAAGCTGTATTTCTGGCGTTGAAGAGGGATTGGCTGGTGACTGCTGGAAGAGCGGATACAGAACATATGCTATCTAGAACATATGCCATCCAGTAGACTACTGGATAGCATATGTCCACAGAAAACCATACTTAGCAATCTAGAACTGATGTGGTAGTAATAATCTTTCATGGGTAGTCAGCCTCTTCCCTCCCGACATGCCCATTGCCTGAGCACTATCAGAGGGTTTCGCTCTCCTCGCCACATGGTTTCCAGGCAATGGTGTAGTAATGGTGAGGCCGCGGACCATATTTTCGTTCTTATGGACCACTGGTTGTCCATGGACCACAGGTTGGGAACCATTGATTTAAAGCAAGAGCATGGAATTCCATGGGGAAATTTTGGTTAGAGCAGGCATGGCCAAACTTCAGCCCTCCAGGTGTTTTGGATTTCAACTCCCACAATTCCTAACAGCCTGTTAGGAATTGTGGAAGTTGAAGTCCAAAACACCTGGAGGGCTGAAGTTTGGCCATGCCTGGGTTAGAGGCTGTACTCTATCTGGGACTAACAATAGGATTCAAAGCAGAGACGAAACTGGGATAATGGTTTAAAACACTGTGACAACAGCCTTCCTTCCTAATATCTGTTGTTCTGGGTGAGCCAAAGATGACTTATAGAAATCAACATAGAACATCAGTGAAGCGCCAATCTGTCAATGGGACCATACTGGGCATTATTAATAGCAGTCTTGTGGCATGTTTGTCATTGATTAATTAAGTAAATCCTTCCTTATAGACTGGTGAATATGCTGGTGTACAGAAATCAGACACACGGGCCTGGTGTGTTGATCCTGTATCAGGGGAAGTTCTTCAGCAAAGCAGCACTGATTCAAACCGCGGACCTCAGTGTAAGTTCTTCCTGTTTACTAGGGATGTAGAAGTGTGTTTGCTTTGCATTTCAATGTGCATGACTCAACCACCATAAATACACCCAATCATCCTAAATACATCTGTTCCTGTCAGAGTTTGGGAGCTGAAATGGGTCAGGCCACCGGGGAGTACTAGTTATCATCAGGTCTTTTCCTTACAAGTAAGGAAAAGGAGGAGGAGGAAAAAGTAATTGTTCTCTGTGTTGAACACAGAATTAGGCACATGCAATTGGGATTAGAAAAAGTTGAATTTCCTGTTCCTTCTTCTCACGTTGCTTTTCCTATCCCCTGAAAATGCAACTTCGAAGTTAGAGGATGCTGCTGAATGGTCTGAATTGTAGTTTGTTTAGAGAATTTCCCAAAACTGGACAGAGGGACTTCCTTTAAGCAGAGCTCTACTGTAGCGCAGCTGACTGTGGCACAACTGGCTGGGGGTCAGCTACATTAAGATCACTACTGACCGACCAAAAGGTCATGAGTTCGAAGCCGGAGTGAGCTTTTGATCAATTTGTGTAGCTTGCTGTTGACCTTTGCAGCCCGAAAGACAGTTGCATCTATCAAGTAGGGAATTTAGGTACCACTTATGTGGGGAGGCTAATTTACGAAGCTATAAAAATCTCCAGCAAGCATGCAAAGAATGAGGAAGTACTTCCTCACTGTCACAAATGGACGGTGAAGCAACAGCTCCCCTGGTGGCCAGAACACCCTCATGAAAAAGCTGGAATGTTAAATAGCCTCTGTGTGTCTGTCTATATATGTTGTATGTTTATTGCATTGAATGTTTGCCATGTATATGTACATTGTAACCCGCCCTGAGTCCCCTGCGGGGTGAGAAGGGTGGAATATAAATACTGTAAATAAATGAATAAATAAGTTTGTAATGTGGACAAAACAGTATATGGTTGACATGAACTGGACAGTACCTAGTGAATATGGTATTGGACTAGAGGTGCATCTACGCTTTAGAATGAATACAGTTTGACAATACTTTAATTGCTATGGTTCAGTGCTATAGAAACATAGAATTTGTAGTTTTACAATTTCTTTAGTCTTCTCTACCAAATAGTGCTGTTGCCTCACCAAACTACAACTCCCAGGATTCCATAGCTCTTAGCTATGGCAGTTAAAGTGGTGTCAAACTGCATTCATGATACAGTGTAGATGTTCCCTCTGACTCTGGAGACTAGGATTTGAATACCTGCCCAACCATGAAAAACCCACTGGGTGATCTTTGGGCAAGTCCAACACTCTCAGCTTCAGAAGAGGAGCCCCCGGTGGTGCAGGGGGTTAAACCCGTGTGCCAGCAGGACTAAAGACTGACAGATTGCAGGTCCAAATCTGAGGAGAGCACAGATGAGCTCCCTCTATCAGCTCCAGCTCCTCATATGGGGACATAAGAGAAGCCTCCCACAAGGATGGTAAAACATCAAAACATCCAGGCATCCTTCCAGACAGCCAATTCTCTCACACCAAAAGCGACTTGCAGTACCTCAAGTCTCTCCTGACATGAGAAAAAAAGTGTCAGAAGGCGGCAAAGTCGAATGCCACTCTGAACCAACTGGCATGGAATCGCAGCCGACTGTGTACCGCCTTGAGTTGCCTCTGGCTGAGAAAGGCGGTATACAAATGCGGTAAATAAAATAAATAAATAAACTTTGCCAGGAAAACCCCATGATAGCTTTACTTTAATCACCATAGGTCAGAAACAACAAAAACAACACTTTTTACATGTATTGACAACAATGGCCAAATCCCCAAGGATTGGGGGCTTGCAATCATTGTTCCCATCTATAAAAAGAAAGGGAAAAAGGATGATCCTGCGAACTATCGACCAATCAGCCTCCTTAACACTATCAGCAAGCTATATGCTAGACATCTACAATGGAAACTCCAAGATTGGTTGGAACAAGAAAGCATATTAGCTGAGGAGCAAGCTGGATTCAGGGAAAGTCGATCCACCATAGATCAGTGCCTAGTGCTGCAACACCTTGTGGAAAAATATTCCTCTCAAAACATAACCTCACTGTATGCTGCTTTTATTGACTTTAAAGCAGCATTTGATTCCATCTCGCGAGTTAAACTTTGGGAAAAACTGGAGAGTTCTACAATCGATCGACGTCTATTATATCTAATACGCCAACTTCACGAAAAG
The DNA here is from genome assembly GCF_025583915.1 of Anolis sagrei ordinatus. Lineage (NCBI taxonomy): Eukaryota > Metazoa > Chordata > Lepidosauria > Squamata > Anolidae > Anolis > Anolis sagrei. The sequence continues at coordinate 14,275 of NW_026844856.1, read as the reverse complement.
ACCACACTCAAAGTAAGATGCAACCCACAGGGCCACCTCACTGAGGCTGTTGAAACATGCAAGGGTGTCAAGCAAGGCTGCATTCTGGCCCCTTTGCTGTTCAACTTCTATATAAACTCCATAGTGGAACAGCTTCAAAACATGGACTTCCACCCCCCAAAGCTGGCGGGAAGACACATCTCCATCCTGCTTTATGCAGATGATGCTGCTGTACTCTCTAGAACACCCATTGGGCTCAAAAGAGCTTTGAGAGCATTAATACAACATTGCAACACAGATCAGCTCCAACTCAATTACAATAAAACCAAAATCATGGCTTTCGCTAATAGGCCCAGGACTTACTCTTGGAGCATAGATGGTCATAAAATTGAACAAGTTACATCCTTCAAATATCTAGGTGTAGTTTTCCAATCTAATGGTAGCAGAAGAGCTCATGGGGATCAAGTATCCAACACCGCGCAGGGGAGCTCAATTGCCATTCTCAAATATCTCAGGACAAGAGGGGGCCACTTCACACCGGCAGCGCTCAAGCTGTTTGAAGCCAAGTCATTAGCCCAACTCTTATATGGTGCTCAGCTGGGCCCCTTCCCCAGTTTTGCCCCATTAGAGCTGGTTCAGTCCAAGTTTCTGAGATCGGCCTTGCAGGTACCTAAATGTGTTTCTAATGCCACCCTGCGACTAGAGACGGGTTTTATGAGAGTGGAGGCCAGGGTGTGGGTGGCCATACTCAACCTCTGGCTCAGACTGTCCCATGCACCCCTTGGCCTTGCCCCACTAACCATGGAGGATGACTTCCAATCCACATGGAAGCAGGCGGTAGCATCCAAAATCTCCTCGTTGGGATTTTCTCCAGGTCTACTATTAGCTATGGATTACAATCAAGCCAAAGCACTTATTAAACAACGTATCACAGACACAGAGCGCCAACTAGATCTGGCCTCGGCTCCAACCTTCCTTGTCAGTGAAGACAGCAGATACCTTGCCTCCCCTATGGCATATTTAACATACTTAGAGGTTCCTATTCATCGAAGGGCCCGATGCCACGCTCTCCCATCAGCTGTACTCGAAGGCCGCTACCGGAAGATCCCTTTCCCAGAGAGACTCTGCCCCTGTGACTCGGGTCATGTAGAAACAATAGAACATGTGCTCCTCCAGTGCCCGTTCTACAGGGATATCCGTGCCAGGCTTATCTTACCTCTGTTATACAAGCACCCAGGCCATTCAGGACAATTTTATACCTCCATGCTACTTGCAGATATTAATTCAGCTACAACCTACAATGTTGCAAAGTTCTGTGCAGCAGCATACAAAATCCGCCAGGGAATGACTAGTTCCAAAAGTTAACTGTGTGTCCAGTAATCTTCTTCCCTGAATCTACAATTTGGTGATGGATCTGGGCATTGTATGTTTTTACCCTGTTTCCCCTTCTGCTCCCTCACCCATATTGTGCTTTTAGTAGTTATATTTATATTTTTAATGTACCAAACATGCCAGGTTTGTATGGAAATGTGACACTATTTCCTGTGCTGGTCAATGACCGAAATAAATGTTTTGATTTGATTTGATTTGTGACAACACAAACATTGCAGGAAGCACTGAGTTATCTATTTTATCTAAAGGTATCATATGCTTAGATTAATTTACAGTGCTGCAAATCTCAAAATAGCAAGTTTATAATTTCTAAGCCCTACATCCATTGTGTAGTCCCAAATGCAGCAGGCCCATCGAATTAAGAAAATTTACATAAGCATGGAATTACCATGTTCCCATTAATTCCATGAGTTTTCTTCAGTTGGGGCTAGCAATTGGATTCAGGCTTGCCAACCTGCCTTTGTTCTGGATGTAACTTGTAAAATCGAAGGTTCTCAAGGCTGATAGTCTAGACTTTACCCATCACCTTGATTTTGTATGGATGCTTGTGGTTGGAGCAGCAAGACTTTCAAGTCAGTTGTCATAATATAGCACAAGGAAACAAAGAAAAAGAACATCCTGGAGGACAATTTGACTTCTGCCTAATGTAGGATTAAAAAAAAACTAGGCATGAATTTGCTAGTGGTCATCACAGCAGGTCACACATTTACCTCATTCTTTTCTTTGTTGCATTATACTACTCTAGTTTAGATTTATTCTGATGTGCATGACTACAAAATGTGTTAAGAAGAAACCTTGATAGTCAAAACAAAACACTCTTGTCCAAGGTCTTTCCAACACAATCTGCTCTTACCTTGAAGGTCTTGGTTCATGCAACCTGGTGAGATCCAAAGCTCTCTTGAGGGAAACTGGTGGAGGGAACATCCCTCAGTGTGAAGCTGAAACTGGATCCTTCTCACCTGAGCAATGCAGCGAGGACCAGGAAAGCTGTTGGTGTGTCTTTGAGAATGGAGAAGAGGCTCCGGGGACAAGAGTCACTGGCAAGCGGCCTTCATGCGAACGTGAGTCACATTATTTATTTATTTATTTATTTACTCCATTTGTATACCGCATATATCAGCCTAAAGCGGCGACTCTATGCGGTTTACAGTAAAAACAACACTAAACAATGTATAAGACACACAATACAAACAAACACATAGTCATCAACGCCACACTTAGAATCAGATTCCGATCTCATGATCCATTTCCATTCCTTGTCCAATGCCGTCATTATTGAGTTGGTTGTTACTGCATAGACTATCCGAATGCCTGCTCGTAGAGCCACGTCTTCACCCTCCTCCGAAACACCAGCAACGAAGGGGCCTGCCTGATGTCCACCGGTAGCGCATTCCATAGCCGAGGGGCCACCACCGAGAAGGCCCTGTCTCTCCTGCCCGCCAGCCGCACTTGTGACGCCGGCGGAACCGAGAGCAGGGCCTCCCCGGAAGATCTTAACGCTCTTCCCGGTTCGTAGATGTGAAACATGGTATTTTCGGGTTGGATATTTCAAATAGTTCAAAGGTGGGAAGATGTCATTTGACATCGTGAGGATTTTTGTGGCATTTTTAAAGAATCCATTTGTGGCAAATTTAGGAAATTCAAAGCTTTTGAGAAAAGAAGCACAGATCCAAGCTTCTCTTCAGGTTTTTGGAGATAATCTATATAAATAAAAATGTAATGTTCGTTTGTGGGATTAACAGAACTCCAAAACCACTGGACGAATTGACACCAAATTTGGACACAAGACACCTAACAACCCAATGTATGTCCTTCACTCAAAAAAAAGATTTTGTCATTTGGGAGTTGTAGTTGCTGGGATTTATAGTTCACCTACAATCAAGAGCATTTTGAACCCACCAATGATGGAATTGGACCAAACGTGGCACACAGAACTCCCATAACCAACGAAAAATACTGGAAGGGTTTGGTGAGCACTGTCATTGAGTTTGGGAGTTGTAGTTCACCTACATCCAGAGAGCACTGCAGACTCAAACAATGATGGATCTGGACCAAACTCTACAAGAATACTCAATATGCCCAAATGTGAACACTGGTGGAGTTTGGGCAAAATAGAATCTTGACATTTGGGAGTTGTAGTTGCTGGGATTTATAGTTCAGCTACAATCACAGAGCATTCTGAACCCCACCAATGATAGAATTGGACCAAACCTCCCATGCAGAATCCCCATGTGGACCACAGCAATGCGTGGCAGGGGACGGCTAGTCTTGATAATAAATATACATGCACCACACAGTTTATAATATTCTGATAACACTTCAGCTTCCATGACTTCAACTTATGAAATCCTTGGATTTGTAGTTTAGTGAAGTACTTAGAATTCTTTACTAGAGAGCTCTAGTTCATGCCTCTGACACAGAAGCTTAAGTACCTTATCAAGCTATGAATTCCAAATTCCACAGTGTGGTGTTATGGTATGTATGAGAGTTAAAGTGAGATTGAACTGGTATAACTGTGTAATATTAGATACATTCAATGAAGGGGACATGGAAGAAACTTAAGTTCAAAATTCTGGTTCATCAACCACTTCTCTGAGCAGCCTTGCGTAGTCACATCATCTTTCTATCTACACTATTGGAAAGAGCTTGTGATGTCCCAACCTATAAGGTCTCTTGAAGATCTGTTGAGTTCATAATCATAGATAGTCCACAGATGTCTAACACAACCTTTATATTTATTTATTTATTTATTATATTCCATTAACATATTTACATTGGTTGCGGCCAGTTCATCACTTGGTAGCCAACCTCTCTGAGCATCTCTGTACCTAGCTAAGGCAGTCCTTGGATGAAAGCTATGTGGTTTGCTATCTAAAGCTGTAGCAGCTTAAACAAACCCTCTTGGAGTTTGCATTCTTCTGATAAAACCTTCCAGAGTCTAATACGGATATGCAAATAATGTTAGAATGGTTGAAAAAAATGCTTCTACAGCAGTGTTTCTCAACCTGGGGATCATGAGGGGGTTTCAAAGGGGTCACCAAAGACCATCAGTAAACATAGGCAGAGAAGGCTGGAGATATCTCCTCCTGTCCTTCTCTTCCTTTTTGGAAAGAGACGGTGAATCCTTCCACCAAAAGCCCTTCTCTGCTGTGATTGACCGGCTTCTCAGCCAAGGGGAGGGCTGTTTTTGAGACTTCAAGTGGGGAGGGGAGACCAGGCATGCTTGGCGCATGGCAGCATGGTATGCATGTGTGGGCGAGGGAGAGTGTGCGAGGCTGGAGGGAGGCTCACACCAGCGAGTCCCTTCAAGGCATGGGGATTCTGTGTGGGATGTTTGGCCCAATTCTATTGTTGGTGGAGTTCAGAATTCTCTTTGATTGTAGGTGAACTATAAATCCCAGCAACTACAACTCCCAAAATTTGCACATGGAAATAAGCATTTTTGGTGCAGAAAAGGATATGTTTTGCAATAGTATTTCCTGCAGTGTTGTTTCCATTTTCTTCACAAAACAACCATTTTGCATAGAAAAAATATTAGTGAAGAATAACATCCCTAGTGAAGTATCACCTCTGTGCCAAAATAAGTAGCTCTGGCTAGAGCAGTGGTTCTCAACCTGGGGTCTCCAGATGTTTTTGGCCTACAACTCCCAGAAATCCCAGCCAGTTTACCAGCTGTTAGGATTTCTGGGAGTTGAAGGCCAAAAACATCTGGGGACCCCAGGTTGAGAACCACTGGGCTAGAGGCAATGGATTATAACTGGAGATAAAAACCTGAAATCACAATTAAAACTGGTGTGTTTGAAGTCCTCCGCACCGCTCATTCCATCCAGAATGTACCCTTTACATGTAGAAATAATGTCAGAGACTATCCTAGCTTTGGCAGAAATGCGTTTCTGCACCATAAAGCAGTATAAACTAGGATTGCCACCTCTCTCTCTACTCTCCCTCACATCCCTCTCTCATATTAGGATTATACACGCACACACACACACACACACACAGCACTTCATTTCATGTCCTTTTGGAGAACTAGATATTGATGCTCTAAAGATCTATTCACATTGCTTTTGTTCATAACCAATATTTGTCTCCATAAATTGTTTGCTGATTTATTGGACTGAGGAAGGCAAAGAAATATATGGATAGTGCTGGACGCAGCACAAAACCTTTACAACCCCCTTGTGTCTGACTCCAGATTGCAATCTTCCTGCAACAATTTCCAGTATTGGATCTTCTAATACCAAAGATCCTTCAAAATCCCATTGGCTTTTTTTGCTGCCACATCACATGAGCCAACAATGTGATGTGGCGGCAAAAAAAGCCAATGGGATTTTGGCCTGCATCAATAGGAGCATAGTGTCTAGATCTAAGGAAGTCATGCTACCCCTCTATTCTGTTTTGGTTAGACCACATCTGGAATATTGTGTCCAATTCTGGGCACCACAATTCAAGAGAGATATTGACAAGCTGGAATGTGTCCAGAGGAGGGCGACTAAAATGATAAAAGGTCTGGAGAACAAGCCCTATGAGGAGCGGCTTAAGGAGCTGGGCATGTTTAGCCTGAAGAAGAGAAGTCTGAGAGGGGATATGATAGCCATGTATAAATATGTGAGAGGAAGCCACAGGGAGGAGGGAGCAAGCTTGTTTTCTGCTTCCCTGGAGACTAGGACGCGGAACAATGGCTTCAAACTACAAGAGAGGAGATTCCATCTGAACATGAGGAAGAACTTCCTGACTGTGAGAGCCATTCAGCAGTGGAACTCTCTGCCCCGGAGTGTGGTGGAGGCTCCTTCTTTGGAAGCTTTTAAACAGAGGCTGGATGGCCATCTGTCAGGGGTGATTTGAATGCAATATTCCTGCTTCTTGGCAGGGGGTTGGACTGGATGGCCCATGAGGTCTCTTCCAAGTCTTTGATTCTATGATTCTATGATTCTCCAAAATAAAAATTATGTCAGTTCATACTCAGTAACCAATTTCTCTCATGTTCTGTTTCCAACATTTCTGAGATTCAGACCAGGTGAGGACTTTTCCTCCAGTTCTTGGCATAGCGGAAGGCTGATGTTCCGTGGCCTGTCAGCGGATGAGACAGCTTCTGTGGGAAAGAACAATAAATCCCACCTCTGCATCACAAGAGATGTCTTAGCAAGCGAGTAGTAACTTTGGAATGTCGCTTGCATCCAACTGGGTTTCCATTAAGCTAATCAGTTCCGTATGAGGGAGATTCCCCCGGGTCACATGAAACTTCCATCTAGCATGGTTTGGTAATATTCAGCAATTTCTCAATGATGTGTATATATCAGGACTTTCAATGCCACGTATATTGATATTTATCACTCTTTTGCATGCTGCACTTATTTCTCAGAATGCATAGGACTAATGAAGCACCTTTGGGAGATTATGTTTTTAATTGCTCCCCTCACCCTACTGAAGTTTGGAACAATCCTTGAAAGAAGACAGCTAGTGTAACAGGGAGAAAAGTTCTGTTTCAGGGCTCATTCAGACATGCCCAAAAAGCGGGACCTGTCTTGGTTTTACCGGAGGTGTCCAAACAACAAGGTGTTTTGTTCTGAATTAGTTAAACACATGGTAAGATCAGGATCTTAGGTATGATCTGGGTCTTACCAGGTGTGGGCCCAGTGTGGATTGGGCCTCAGGACAGCATCATGGGATCCCTGGGCCCAATCCACACAGGTTTTTCAGGCTCCAGGAGCATGAAAAAAGGCACCCACACCCTCCACTAAATCCTAAAATAAACTCTAAAAAGTAAAAAAAACAAACAACCAATTGTTATCGGAACGGCATGTAGACACCCTCCCTAGGAAAGGTTTTTAAATCCACTTCTGAATGGGTTTCAGTCCTGTTTGGAAGTGCCCTCAGATATCTCATCGCAGCATCATTTCCTCCTTATAGACCTGAGGCATTCATTGGTTTGGTGTAAATAAAACAAAATGTTGGATGCCTCAGATCTATAAGAAGGAAATTATACTGCAATATTTATTTATTTATCATGTCAGTATCAACCAGACAATTGTATTACATTTTAAACAAAATTTTAACAAACAGACAAAACAAAATTTGCAAGCTTGGTAGTTGATTAAATGTCTTTTGACCAGTTCTGGCCACTTGGAGTGCCTCTGGTGTTGCTGCAAGAAGGTCCTCCATTGTGCATGTGGCAGGGCTCAGGTTGCATTGCAGGAGGTGGTCTGTGGTTTGCTCTTCTCCACACTCGCATGTTGTGGATTCCACTTTGTAGCCCCATTTCTTAAGGTTGGCTCTGCATCTCGTGGTGCCAGAGCGCAGTCTGTTCAGTGCCTTCCAAGTCGCCCAGTTTTCTGTGTGCCCAGGCGGGAGTCTCTCATTTGGTATCAGCCATTGATTGAGGTTCTGGGTTTGAGCCTGCCACTTTTGGACTCTCGCTTGCTGAGGTGTTCCAGCAAGTGTCTCTGTAGATCTTAGAAAATTATTTCTTGATTTAAGTCGTTGACGTGCTGGCTGATACCCAAACAGGGGATGAGCTGGAGATGTCTCTGCCTTGGTCCTTTCACTATTGGCTGCTACTTCCCGGCGGATGTCAGGTGGTGCAATACCGGCTAAACAGTGTAATTTCTCCAGTGGTGTAGGGCGCAGACACCCCGTGATAATGCAGCATGTCTCATTAAGAGCCACATCCACTGTTTTAGCGTGGTGAGATGTGTTCCACACTGGGCATGCATACTCAGCAGCAGAGTAGCATAGCGCAAGGGCAGATGTCGTTGTTAGCGCCCCAAGTGGCCATGGAAACCTATTGGGTGACTTTGGGCAATTGATATACTCTCAACCCCAGAAAACAGAATGATAGGTTCATCTTAGGATCACCATAGGTTGGAAATGACTTAAAGGAACTCACTACTAGAAGCTGTGATCAAAAAGACCAGGCTCTTGACTATTCTCCATGCTCTCTGTGAATGGAGCTTGTTCATCCTAATTTTTCCACTGGTCAAAATGTGACACCCTTTGATATAAGTGAAGTGAGGGAGATGATTCTCAGTTAAATTCTTCCAAGCTAGAACAAATTATTTGCCTCAGCAATATGCCATTTTATCAATCATCCATCTGCAACTTGCAGCAGAATGGTTTAGATCATGGAAGAGAGGTTATAGTGACTGATATTTTCCAACATGTTCTTCCTTAGGTCCTCAATGTCCCTTGCCTTTTGACGCCCCTCAAGTGATTAATGGTGGTGTTTTTTGCAATGTCTCGGCCACAAATCCAAAGATCCAACACTGCCAACTGATCTGCTCTATGGGCTTCCAGAATGTCTTTTTAGACAGCAAAATGTTGCTGTGTGATATGGAGAATCAACTTTGGATAGGAAATCCACCCCATTCTCAATCCTGTCAGAGTAAGTATGGCAATTAAGGATTTGTGATGTGGTCTAGAACTGTATCTGGATAAGCAGATGGTTGGTCATGGCAATGGAAATTTGAGGTGGGGATCGCTCAATGGCTTTGAACATGTCAGAGATCAAAGTACTTTCTGCATTTGCTATTTGCACCCAATACTCTACTTTTGGAAGTGCTGTCCCCCTTGCTTTCCATAATTCCCATTCAGTTTCTGCTTTAGAAAGGGATGGCAGGATGTTCGTTCCTCCGTTTAAGGACTTTTCATCATGATTGCCTGGATTTATCATTTTGTGTGTGTGGTTGAGGAAAACAGTATGATGTTTTCATTTTAATTCATTTCATTATATGCTCATGTATAAGAGACAAGTTTTGGGCCCCCAAAATATGGATTTTGATATAACCC